>OX422207.1:275086885-275686885 GCA_949130495.1 Sambucus nigra | reverse complement strand
CTCGAAGAATTATGTTCCTATCATTATTGGGCGCCCGTTATTAGCTATGGCTAAGGCACTTATCAATACTCAAAATGGGAAGATGTAACTCACTTTTGGGAACAAGACATTAGAAACAAACATCTTCAACATAGCCCAACAAGCAGGGGATGATCTTCACGCGGTGAGCTTAATTGATGAGATCGTAGAAAGAACATTGAGGAAAATTTCTATGGATACGCCTTATAATCTTGCCTAGTGTCTAGTCATGAGAGCGAGGGAGCTTATACCAACTTTGAGAGAGAGGTTGAGGAATTGAGAGAGCTTCTTGATGAGAGAGCGTCAAACGAGGACGCGAGAGATGTAAGTTGGTTTTCTCGATTCGAAGAGTTACCGTCAAGAGAGACACAGATGGTTCCCTCTAGCGACACATTCTCGACTCTCGAATTGAAGAAACTACCCTCCAACGTTAAATACTATTTTCTAGGAGAAGGTGAGACATTTTTTGTTGTTGTCTCCTCTAGCCTAGGTGAAGAGCAGGAGGGTAAGCTATTAAAGATTTTGAGGAAGCACCAAAGTGCTTTTGGTTGGTACATTGCAAATTTATAGGGGATAAGTCCTTTGATTTGTACCCATAAAATCCACTTTGAGGAGGATGTGAAACCCTCGAGAGAAATGCAAAGAAGGCTAAACCCCACTATAAAAAAGGTGGTGAGGGCCGAAATCATCAAATTGTTGGATGCAGGGATTATCTACCCAATCTCAGATAGTAAATGGATGAGCCCCATTCAAGTCATCCCGAAGAAGTCGGGCTTGACAATGATTGAAAATTCCAAGTGAAAGCCAGTTCCCTAACGTACCACTATTGGGTGGCGCGTTTGCATTGATTACCGGAAACTTAATGTAGGAACTAGGAAAGACCACTTCCCCCTGCCATTTATTGATCAAATTCTTGAAAGATTAGAGGGAAACCCTTATTACTGCTTCCTATATGGTTGTTTTGGATATAACCAGATTGAGGTGGATGTACTTAATCAAGAGAAAACGACCTTCACTTGTCACTTTAGTACGTTTTCCTACAAACGTATGCCATTCGGCTTGTGTAATGCACCCGCGACCTTTCAAAGGTGCATGTTGAACCTATTCAGTGACATGGTTGAGAGAGGGATTGAGGTGTTCATGGACGACTTTAGTGTTTTTGGCACCTCTTTTGATCTATGTTTAGCTAATCTTGAGAAAGTACTATCCCGATGCGTGCGAAACAACTTAATGCTGAATTGGGAGAAATGCCATTTCATGATAACTAAGGGCATAGTTCTTGGCCACATCAAGTCATCCAAAGGGATCGAAGTTGATCGAGCAAATATTGATGTCATAGCTGACCTACCCCCACCAAAATTGCTAAAAGACGTGAACTCTTTCTTGGGCCTCGCGGGATTCTATAGAAGGTTCATTAAGGACTTTAGCTCCATTGCTAGACCCTTAAGCAACCTTCTCCTGAAAGATATCCCATTTAAGTGGACTGGAGCATGCCGAGGTTCTTTTGAAAAATTAAAAAGCATGCTTGTGTTCGCTCCCATCATGCAAGATCCGGATTGGTCCTTACCATTAGAGCTTATGTTTAATGCTAGCAATTATGCGATAGGGGCAGTTTTGGGCCAAAGAAAAGATAAAAAAGCTCATGTCATCTACTACGCTAGTCCAACTCTTACCAGAACACAACTCAACTACTCCACCACGGAGAAGGAATTTCTAGCCGTAGTTTTTCCTGTTAATAAATTTCGGTCCTATCTCATTGGTTCCCCCATCACCTGTTTCACTAACCACGTGGCTTTAAAATATATCCTTGCAAATAAAGACGCAAAGCCGCGCCTCATAAGGTGGATCCTACTCCTACAAGATTTTAATCTCTCCATTAAACACAAAAAAGGAGTAGAAAACATCATTGCCAATCACTTATCACGGCTTTCGCCCGACGTACCTAGCGATCGTACACCCGTTGACGAATACTTCATGAAAAAGTGGCCTCCACATGCCTTCGAATGACAGAATTGGATGACTATCGTAATTTCGTCATCCAGTACGTATTGTCGGATGATTTGGTTATATTTAAATAGGAGAGGATCATCATAGAAAAACATACGCGACCAATTGATAAACCACTCGGGAGATATAATATATCAAAAGATAATATGAGAGATTGAGTGGTGTGTATAAGAGGCGATGTTTCCCATTTTCCAATAACCGTATTTTGATGATGAGATCTATTCACCATATATTTTCATCTTTTTAATTTTGTATGTGTGAATTTGCGTCCATTATATTTACTCTTTATATCACGCATACCGAGAGAAATAGCCACAATTTGAGTGATTCGTTTGTGAGTGAATTTGTGAGAAATTGAATCAAAACGAATTTTCAAAAAAGTAACGTAATGATCAATCGGTGGAAATTAGAGGTTTAATTTTTGGCTTCGCACACACACACTATGATTTGAGACTCTTTTGTATATGAAACTATGGTGCTTATTTTTTGGAAAGTTTAAATTGAACAATTTTTAAGTATTTTAATTTTTTCTTGGAGTCAATAACGAATTTTGTGGGTATATTCACTGTAAACTCTCAAGAGACACCACTCGTCCTACTAGGATAACCTAGGGGTTTAAAGGCATGTTGCATATGCTAAATGCAATCTCTTGCCCGTGAAAAAGGTATTCTATCCCAATGAAGTTTTTTAAGGGTCCTTAACTCATACTCTTATGCTTTTACATTGCTCGGGACGTGCAAAGTTCTAAGTTAGGGGGATTTGATTAGGCATAAATTCTTCACATTTATCCCCTTAATTTCGGTTTTTTTATGATCCCGTGCATTGTAAATAGCTTGAATGTGTCTCATATTTACGCTACTAACCCTTTTTGGCAAGTATTTCATATTTTGTGTATCTCTTCTGTGTTTTACAAGTATTTCATGCAAATTAGTGCGAAAGAGAATACAAAACAGGGAAAGAAAGAAAGAAATGGGGAGTTCAAGCGAATTTTCATAATTTTATAGCCATATTCTAGAGGTGGGTCCAGCTAAAAAGTTCAAGAGCTTTCAATTACAAGAACACAAGAAAAAACGGCACCTCAATCCGAGATACGGTGAAGAAGTTATGAAGTTTTGAAGATGAGAAAAGTCAAGAAGAAAATTTCTGCATAAATTTTAAGGGCGATCCGGACCTTTTATTTTAAAAGGATCCGGACTGCCCCTTTTGTCACACTTAAGATTCGTTACAAAATTAGTCACGCTTTCTAAGTGTGACAAATTTCCAGGTACGGGAATTTTATTTTGTCCTTTTCTTTTAGCCAAAAGAGTTTTATATTTTGGGAACTCTTCTAAACGACCTCTAGCCTATATATTTAGTCATTCGGGTCCTTTTTATTCAGTTTTCATTCATGTAAAAGTTCCATAATAAGTAAGAACATCTGGGAGAAAAATTTACATATTTTGCACCTTTAATTTAAGAGCTTTTCTTGTTTTTCTTCAACCTTTGATTTTTTCTTGCATGGTCTTGTTCTTCAATCTTGGTAACCTTTATTTGCAGTACCTTTATTATTATTTCTCATGTTTAATCTCTTTTTTCACACAATTATTATTTCATGCAACGTAGATTCCTTGTTTATTCATAGTTTCATAATGTATGGCTAGATTTCTAAGGGTTGAGATGCATAAACCCAGCCCGATGTGGTTTGCATGTGTGTAAATTAGTTCACTGAATTAAATAAATGATGGAATCGTGTTGTGTAGTGATCACAATCGTCGTAGGACTTTTGATCTCGTTTTCCCTAAGTAACCAGGATGATTAAGAGTTCGACGCGAGTGTAGCTATAACGACACCGCTTTATTCTTACTTTTGATTATGTATGTTGCGGGCTAGTACCCTCATATATATAATGCTTGAGATTAATAAAGACTGAATTTAATCAATTGTCTAATTCATAACTAATCTTATACCCGGTAGACATACTAGGAGTTGGGAGATTGTGTCCTTACCTTAATTTTCCAATTAGTTTTAGTTAACTTCTTTATTTTTCCCCTTTTTCCTTTCTGACTCACTCATCATCTTTTAAACTTTATTTTTGAAGTAATAAATCAATTAAAATCTATCAAACATTCCTTGTGGATTCGATACCTAGACTTGCCTCTATACTCCATAAGAGTGTAGTTAAAGTTTATTTTTTTTTATTGTGGTCGGAAATCTATAACAACGATTAGCGTATTACACGGACACTCGATTTTTCCACTCGATCAAAATGGTGCCGTTGCCGAGGAATTAAGTAGACTTAGGTTAGATCGAGTCAATCTAAAACTTTGACAAAAAAAAATCTTCTCTCACAAGCCTTTAATGCAAAATCCTGAACATACTCAAACTCCTCAAAATACTCCAACCATAATCCACGAAAATCCGATTGTTGATTATAACTCTGAAAGCCCCCACACACCTCCCGTTTCCACAATTTTGGATTCCACTTCCTACTCCTGAGCACTCTATCGGTAGTTACACCCTGAGGCAATCCTTGAGTCACAGATCTAGGACACCGAGTGAGTATTTCTAGTCATTTGAAGAGAGCGATGTCTGATGCAACTAGTTTCGGTACAGGAAAGGGAAATACACCCTATCGCCCCATGAAAGACTTACTCTTTCATGAACGAACTGTCACCCCTGGTTTCATTTTACTCCCATATAATGCCATTCAGTTCCACTTCCGTAATGAAATGATACATATTCTCCCTACTTTCCATGGCATGGATTCGAAGAAACCATACCTTTAGATAAGAGAGTTTGAAGAAGTGTGCGACACATTTAGTGACCAAGCTTGCATGCAGGATGTCATTTGCCTAAAGATTTTCCCTTTTTCCTTAAAGGATAAAGCCAAGACCTGGCTATAGTCTCTACCCCCGAACTCCGTGATTTCCTGGAGAGATATGTAATCCAAATTTATCTCAAAATTCTACCCACCGCACAAGACCAACTCTGTCAAGACTTAAATCCATGATTTTTGACAACACGATAATGAGCCTTTTGACAAGGGTTGGGAACATTTACAAGAGTTGTTAAGTGCATGCCCCCATTATGGTTTTGAAAAACACCACTTGATCTCTTTCTTCCATAATGGGTTATAAGTGACTTCCAAACAACTTGTGCAAACTATATGTGAACGACCATTCTAGGAATTAGACTCTAGTGATGCTGAGGCCCATCTTAAGTATGTTGCGGAGACTACTCAAGCATGGGACACATCTGATCCTAGTACCCAAGTCCGACCTAGACAAGCATCTATCGGTCCGACTGCATCCAGTCTATACCATTTGTATAGTAATACCTTAATAGACGGTCGATTCGATCAGTTTTAAATAGATATGAAAGATGTGCTTGATAGCCGATTGAGAGATATCTTTGGATCCAGCTATGTCACGCAAGAAAAGGTGTGTGCTATCTGTGAGGTAGGTCATTCCACAAAGGCATGACCGATGATTTCCGCCTATAAATCCATGCAAACCGAGAAGGTAGATGTTATAGGAGGGTTCAAGGGAAATTTTAATGCCCTATATGGGAACTCGTATAACCCTTCGTGGAGAAACCTCCCTAATTTTAACTATGGACAACCACAAGCTACGATGAACCCACATTCACAGGTTGTCCCACCTCGACCCCTCCTCAATTTCAGTAAGTATCACCTCGTCTAGATCCGTATATTAATCCACCGCGAAGGACTCTCGAGGATAAAATAACCTAGTTTATCAACTCTCAGAGTGCAACCAATGCTAGATATGATCGCACGTTCGTCGACATGAATGCGAACATCTTAAAATTACAATCTTTATTGAGTATCCAAGAGAAGGTCACATTTCTTGCCCTGGGCCAAAGACCTCCCCAAGGTCAACCTAGTGTTAGCTACACCTCTACAAAACAGCAAGAGCATTGCCAAGCGGTAACCACTCTTCGTAGTGGGAGAGTTATTGATTTATCACCTACCCCACACGATGCATCAAAAGACAAGGAGACTTCGACCGACATGAAAGAGGCTGAATATATCTCCTTGAATGAAAGTGACTAAGAAGACACTAGTAAGCCTGTGGTAGTTGTAAAGCCACCCTCCGCTGCGCCATTTCCTCAAAGATTGGTTCCTTCCCACAAAGGGACCATAAGTGATGAAGTTCTAGAGGTGCTTAAAAATGTGAAATTGAACTTACCTTTCCTCGATGCAATAAATCAAATTCCAGCTTATGCAAAAGTCATTAAAGATTTATTGACTGTCAAGAGGAGGATGACGGTAAAGAAAAACATGTTCCTAGCACAGAACGTGAGCTCCGTTCTTCTTAACGATCCCCAACCTAAATGTAAGGATCCCGTTGCACCCACCATTTCCTGCACCATTAGAGAGAACAAAATTGAGAGGGCCTTAATCGACTTGGGGGAAGTGTTAATATACTACCCTATTCAATTTATAGGCATCTTGATCTGGGAGACCTTAAGCCCATAAGGATCACTCTCCAATTGGCGAATCGAACCGTGAAGATACCGAGAGGTATAGTTGAGGACGTGATAGTCAAAGTGGACACTTTTTACTTCCCAGTAGATTTTTTCATCTTGGACACGGAGACCTCCTTCACCTTGAATAATCATGTCCCCATCATTTTTGGGCGCCCATTATTATCTACGGCTAACGCTCTTATCAATACTCGAAATGGGCAGATGCAACTAACTTTTGGGAACATGAAATTAGAAACAAACATCCTCAACGTAGCCCAATAAGCAGGGGAAGAATATGATCTTCACGCGGTGAGCTTAATTGATGAGAGCATAGAAGAGAAGATTGAGGAAAATTTCTATGGAGACACCTTAGAATCTTGCCTAGTGTCTAGTCATGAGAGCGAGGGAGCTTATACCAATTTTGAGAGAGAGGTTGAGGAATTGAGAGAGCTTCTTGATGAGAGAGCGTCAAACGAGGACGCGAGAGATGTAAGTTGGTTTTCTCGATTCGAAGAGTTACCGTCAAGAGAGACACAGATGGTTCCCTCTAGAGACACATTCCCGACTCTCGAATTGAAGAAACTACCCTCCAACGTTAAATACTATTTTCTAGGAGAAGGTGAGACATTTTCTGTTGTTGTCTCCTCTAGCCTAGGTGAAGAGCAGGAGGGTAAGCTATTAAAGATTTTGAGGAAGCACCAGAGTGCTTTTGGTTGGTACATTGCAAATTTAAAGGGGACAAGTCCTTTGATTTGTACCCATAAAATCCACTTTGAGGAGGATGTGAAACCCTCGAGAGAAATGTAAAGAAGGCTAAACCCCATTATAAAAGAGGTGGTGAGGGCCGAAATCATCAAATTGTTGGATGCCGAGATTATCTACCCAATCTCATATAGCAAGTGGGTGAGACCCATTCAAGTCATCCCAAAGAAGTCAGGCATGACAGTGATTGAAAATGCCAAGGGGGAGCTAGTTCTCCAATGTACCACTAGTGGGTGGCGCGTTTGTATTGATTATCGGAAACTCAATGCAGGAACTAGGAAAGACCATTTTCCCTTGCCAATGATCTATCAAATGCTTGAAAGAGTAGTGGGCCACCCTTATTACTTCTTCCTAGATGGTTATTTGAGATATAACCAGATTGAGATAGATGTACTTGATCAAGAGAATACAACCTTCACTTGTACCTTTGGTACGTTTGCCAACAAATGTATGCCATTCGGCTTGTGTAATGCACCCACGACCTTTCAAAGGTGCATGTTGAGCTTATTCAGTGACATGGTTTAGAGAGTGCTTGAGGTGTTCATGGACGTCTTTAGTGTTTTTGCAACCTCTTTCGATCTATGTTTAGCTAATCTTGAAAAAGCCCTTGCCCGATGGGTGAAAAAGAACTTAGTGCTGAATTGGGAGAAATGTCATTTCATGGTAACTAAGGGCATAGTTCTTGGCCACATCGTGTCATCCAAAGGGATCAAAGTTGATCAAACAAAAATTGATGTCGTAGCTGACATACCCCCACCAAAATTGCTAAAAGGCATGCGCACTTTCTTGGGCCACGCGGGATTCTATAAAAGGTTCATTAAGGACTTTAGCGCCATTGCTAGACCCTTAAGCAACCTTCTCATGAAGGACATCCCATTTCAGTGGACCGAAGCATGCTAAAGTGCTTTCGAAAAATTGAAAAGCATGCTTGTGTCCTCTCCCATCATGCAAGCTCCAGATTGGTCCTTACCATTCGAGATTATGTGTGATGCTAGCGACTATGCGATAGGGGCTGTTTTGGGCCAAAGAAAAGATAAAAAAGCTCATGTCATCTACTAATAGAAATGACTTTTGCATGTATGTTTCGTCGTTGCTTGAAAAGTCCTTCTAATCAAAACCTCAAATACCTACAAAATAAAACATTCTCAAGTGTAGAGGTAAGTAAGGTTATCAATCCACTTCCAAGGGGGTAAGCTAGAGACAAATTCAATTGTAATTCACTTTTTATTTTCTTTTTGTGCTTTTTCAATTTTCTACTTTTTTTAGCCTTTTCAAATATTAAAACAATTGGGTGAGGTGATGATTTAAACTAAACTAAACTAAATCTAATATGATAATAACTAACTAGAAAATGACTAAAATGAAAAATAAAGTCTAACACTAAAATAAGAGATAAAGTGAGGTAAATAATTATGAAAACAATCAAGGAATGGGATTACACCACAAATTTTATCTATTCTAATTAATTGAATTCTCCCAAATTAATATCAAAATTACAAATCAACTCTCGTTGCAAATGTAATTTTAATAGTAACCTTTTAGAAAATTAAGTTTACCACCCCACAACTCTAGAAAATAGATCCACACTCCTTTTAATTAATCACCCGCTAGGATTGATCAATTAAAATTTATGTCAATCTTAGAAAATAAATTTAGAGTTGAAATTCAAGTTATAATACCCCACTTAAGAAACCCTTATCTCTAGTTCGAATCTAAAATGGGTATTATAACTAGAATTTTGATTTTCTCTCGAAAATCGTTTACCCTATCTCGAGACGTAAATTTAAGGGTGAGGGATTAAAATTAACATTCAAAGGGAATTTTCAAGTAATCAAACTAATTAAATTAAAATAATATCAAATAAGGGTTTCCCTCCACTCCTTGAAAGGGGATTTAGCCTAACATGATATGAAATTTGACACATTAATAATCAAGGCTACTAAAATAAAATATAAGGGAATAGAACAAGCAAACCAAATCTCTTTGAGAAAGTTGAACTCTACTCTTCCAAATTAAAGCATACAATCCCTATAATTGAGCATCCAAGTGATTTGAAATTAAATATCCACTCAATTAACGCTCTTACAATATCTAATCTCACAAATATCTAACAAAAATAAAAAGAATAAAATAAAACTATTTACAAATGGTGTTTTTCTCTACAAATTCCTATCTAAAAAGCTTTTCTAATCTAAACTAAAAATTACAAAATAAAAATAAAAAGGATAGTGGATGAATTCCTAATGGAAAATTAAATACTAAAAGAGATTTGCTAAAAATGCAAATGCTAACATTAAAAAATTGTACATTAGAACTCATCCAAAGAAATAAATTCTAGATCATTACTTTATATTGAGATAAATGCTAAAAGTGCAAAATCTCAACATAAAGGAATGGGTTAGAATTTAACTCCCATAAGGGATAAATTCAACTACATCAATATATTTTGAAATAATTGCTAAAAATGCAAAAATTCATAATAGAGGGGTGGAGAGAATTTTATCACACCAAGCTTAAAACTAAATTTAAGATCCCTTTGAAAATGGTCTTCATCTTCATTTATAGTAGGCACATGGAGCATGAGGGTATTTTTGGGAATGGACATGAGTGTGCATGGAAATGGTGAGAGGAGCATGTGGGTTAAATGGGGTGACACAATCAGATTTGTTAAAAGGGTATTTTTGGGTATTGGGTAAAAGAGGTGGTTGAGGGGTAAATGGGTATTACGGCTAAATGGTTAAGATTTGGCACATGGTTTTTTTTGTGGTTTTTGGTCTAGTATTGGAAGTTGGCAGGTGATTGAGTTGTGTCTTTGAGGAAGAAGGAAAAATGGAAATGGGTTTTTGGGTTCTGGGTTGA
Organism: Sambucus nigra; assembly: GCA_949130495.1. Lineage (NCBI taxonomy): Eukaryota > Viridiplantae > Streptophyta > Magnoliopsida > Dipsacales > Adoxaceae > Sambucus > Sambucus nigra. Next base: position 275,676,772 of record OX422207.1, on the reverse strand, counting down.
ATATTGAAGATTGTTTAGGCATAAGGTTTGGATCGTCGTCGGAGGTGGTTGAGGTGGATGTTGGCTCTGGGGCAGCTTGCGGAGGGTGAGGTCGTAGCGAGTATGGGTCGACAGTAGTTCCGACCGGAGCCATGTCTGGCAGCCACGGGTTGGAGGTCGGATATGGGTCCGACCGGAGGGGGGTGGGTTTGGAGATCGCCGGCGGGTTGATTTGGCAGGTGGCGGCGGTTGAGGATGGGGGAGGGAGCTCGCCTGGCTCAATGGGTTTTCCGGCTTAGGCAGGACGCCGGCAACGAGGTTCGGGAATGGCTGGCCGGAGTTATGGGTTTTATGGCTTGGGGGTTCTGGGTTTGGACATGGGGTAAGGAGAGTGGAGAGAGAGAGAGAGAAGGTTTGGTGTGGTTGTTGTTTGGTAATGGAGGGTTGATGAGAGAGAGATAAAGAGGTGTTTTGGGGAAGAAGATGAAAAGAAGGTTTGGGTGTGTGAGGGTGTAGGAATATAGGTGAGGGTGAGGGTGACTGACGTGTTTTTAGGTGTATTGGTGAGTATGAAAGTAGGGTATGTGTGAGTTTTATTTGGACACTTAAAAAAATTAAAACTAATAAAAATAAAACTCTAAAAAATAAAAATTCTACTTCTAATAATAAAATAAAGACTCAATTAAAAATTGAAACTAAAAAGAAATAAAAATAGAAATCTATTAAACTAAAAATTAAAATCCTAAATAAATGTAAAATCAAATAAAACTAATAAATGAAATCCTAAAAAAAATCTAATCCTAATAAAACTAATAACTTAATGAAATCCTAATAAAATAAAAGCTTAAACAAAATCAAAATAAAATAAAATTAAACTAATTAGAAAAAATAGAAAATAAAACCTAGAAAATACTAAATAAATTTAAAATAAATCTTAAAAATAAAAATGATTCAAACTAAAAATCTAAAAAATAATAAAAAGAGACAAAAAAAAAACACGGGGTTTGGGGTAGGTTTGGGATAGGTTTAGGCTCGGGTAAGGTTACGGGATAAGGTATTTAGCTCTATAAAACGCGCATTCGCCTCGATATTTAGCTTTTGACACCGCAAATGGACATTTGACCTATAAGATAAACATTTAAGCACATAAGACCCGTATTGCCGAGAATTAGCAACGAAAGTACGTATATTAGGGGTATAAAATGTACATTTTTGGGTGCTTATCACACCACCCCCAAACAGAGCGTTGCTAGTCCTCGAGCAATAAGATAGAGAGAAAGAGAAAGATAAGTAACCAAAAGTGTACCACTTTCGCGGGCACTTGCGATTTCACTTAGCATGTGCAACAAGCCTTTAAACCTATAGGTTTCCCTACAGGACGAGTTGTGTCTGGTGAGGGTTTGTAGGGAATATACCCACAAAATTCCTTATTTAAAATGATTTATTGAAATGCAGTCAATCTCTTATTAGACATATAATAATTGCACAATCCATCATGAGAGAAATGTTTTGAGAAATACAAGCTAGAATGTGTAAAAATATTAGCTACGTAAATACACAAGGCACATCCTTCCTAGAACTCAGCGCGTATGGTGTGAATAAGTCTAAATGGGTCGAGTATCATAAGAGTAATTCCTAGATTGCCTTGTCGGAATCAACGCTTCAACTTCAAATCTCACGAATATATCTCTCTCAAACAAACTCTTGAGATTTAGGTTAAGTGTATCGATCTTGTGTGTGAGGAGGTGAGTAAATGTAAGCAAGTTCAAACGTCTCACACACATATAAGAAAGAACGAACAATTTGAAAGAAAAGTGATCTCATGAAAGAATGCTAATCACTATAGTGAGAGCGTCGAGTTATTCACCACGTTGACTTTCATTTACCCGAACACCTAAGGGAAATATGTGATGTTTATGGATGAAGGGAAAATGAAATGGGAAGGATGGGATGAGATATGAGGTAGGATGGATGGAATGTGATTAAGAAGAGTGTACTATACATGAAGGACCAATGTCTTTATTACTAACTACAAACTCATTTTCTTTTCTTCCCTCTTTTTTTTCTCATTTGCTATTTTTTCCTTTTTTTTGTTTTTCTCTCTCTTTTCAAACCAATAATGAAGACATTTACATTTGAAATCACACTCTTTTATTTGAAAATGAAAGATGATACGGAGATGATAGGTGATGGTGTGGGGAAATATGTGGGAATGTGGAAGAGCATGGGAATATAATGGGTGAAGTGAATGGAAATGTGATATGGGTGGAAGTGGTAAGTGTATGGATTAAAAATTGGTGATCGGGACAAATTTAAAGACACACATTTCTTACAACACGAAAAAGATGTTATTCTCAGTGATCAAGCTAAAAATGAAGAATAATGAGATCATAAAACAATTAAAGTGCGGACCCAAACGAAGTTGAATCAACTTGTGACTCGGAGATTGCGTAAAACACTCTAAAGAGTGAAAGGCACAAATCTCACGGGCTAAAGTCTCTACTAGTGATCCTTAAGGTTTTCTTGAGAATTATGTAGTACTCCTCAACTCTAAACCATAGTGACGTGATAAGTGCGCAAATTTTGTTGAGTCTAGAAATTCATGGTGCAACATGCCTTGTTACGTATTACATAAGCTATTTAGAAAAAATATTCTCTAGCTTGATTCCTAGACTTTTGAAAGATGGATGATTGAAAATTCACATCAATGATTGAGATGAAAGAAACCGCACGAAATTTTAAAAATCAGGTTAAAAACTCAAAATTTTTCAAAAGAGGTACAATTTTGATAAAATTCCCCACCCCCAAACAAAAAGTAACATCGTCCTCGATGTTAGGTAAAATGATATTTAAAATTAAGAGCATAGGGTAGGAAAGATAGTACCAAAATATAACGCTAATGAAGTGGAAAGAGGAAGCCAAGATGAAACCTGAATAAATGAGTGAGATAACAAAATATGTACAAGTCTATAAACATGGCAAAACATAGGGTGATGTGAAACACCACCCCCAAACAGGATGAGACTAGTTCAAGATATACGGGCTGCCTCCCGGTAGCACTAAGTTTAATGTCTTCAACCAGACCGAACCATTTTCACCCTAAAGATAAGATCTATGAAATCACGGGGTGGCAAAAAAATTGGGTGATGAGAATCACCCCCAAACAAGACTGAAGCGTCAGTCTTGCTGGATAAAGGCTAAAACGGGTCAATGCACTTGTATGGCGAAGTGCATCACCATGGGGGGGTGGGTATTAAGGTAAGGGTGAGAAAGGCATGGGTGATAAAGCATCGATCATGGGCCTTATTGAGCCGAAAGGTGAGGGAAACTAGGGCCCTATAAGAATAGTGCTCAAGTTGTACGGGAAGGAAAAAGGGTTTGGTAAGTGGTATGGGTTGGGGCTTATAAAAATCACACGGCCGTTGTATGAATGGGCGATGATAATGGTCTCGCCGTGACACACCAGGGAGCTGTTGAGAAGAAAAATCAACACCATAAGGAAGTGGTGTGCATAAAGTAACAAGCTCGGTGTCACGGAAGTGGAGAGTATCACCACATATACTCTCGTAGGTGGTGGAGGATGGTTTAAGGTGAGGATCTAAAAATGTAGATGGAAACATGAAATGTTTAAAATCAAGATCCAAACCAGGTGGTGGGGTGGAAAGGATAATGGGTGGGTCGGGTGGGATAAATGGTGGATCGGGTGGGATAAACGGTGGAGGAAGATGATCCAACTCAAGAGTGGGAGACACACACTCCTCATGAGGCGCGGAGTGATCCACAAGGGAACTCGTAGGAGGAAGTGTGGAAATAAACGAGTGAGCGATCAACTTATCCACCATTATGTCGCCATCCGATGTGGTGAAAGGGACTAACGAGGCATTAAGATCCGAGATAGATGAATCAACATAAATATTAGGCTCAAGGGGAGACAAATATGATGGGGTAGGATCCATATCAAGAGAGGTGGGAACCATCTCTGACGCTATCTCAGTACAATGGTGAGCACTCGTAGCCGAAGCGAACCTAAAAGATATGGTTATGTTAGAGACATAGGAAATTAGGGCATAAATTAAAAGCTCTGGAAATGTTTTGGATATCTCGGGAGTGGGAACCTCAAAGGGGGGTTTCATGTGGACATGGTGGGATTGGATCAGACTCACTAATGAAAGGTAAGTCAACACAATTGTCGACTTGGGGCCCGGACCATGGAATGGTCTCAAATTCAAGATTCTCGAGGTGGTAGGGTTGGTCACACTCAAAATCCGTGTCACAAGAGGACACATCATCATCACACTAGGGTGCAACGATGGGTCGAGCCATGGGAATGTCCGACTCTCTCGCACACTCCAATTCATTAAAGCGCTGTTCAAGCCTTTGGAGAGATTCATTTTGAAGGTGAGTGGCTTACTCTTGCTCAAGTATGAACTTTTGCAAGAGGCGTTCGAGAGCGGAGGGGGATGATGGTGGTGGTGGAGTGACGGGTTGTGGTGGTGGTCGAGGTGGACACAACTCGCTATGGATAGGACTATACGGAGGATACTCAAATGAAGTGTGTGGAGTGGGGCCAAGTGCATCATACACGAAAGGATCGCTGTCGTGATGGACAAATGATTGATACTCATGGGGTGCGTTGTGAGGGAATTGATCGTGAACGGGTGCACAAGATTACCATGACGACTGTGGGAACGTGTGAGGATCCATAACATCGGGTTGGGATTCGTATTGCGTGGAAGGGCGATCATGCCTCCACGAATAACTGGGGTACTCATACAACTAGGGATTGGGTACATTGGGATAGTAGGTCGAGGTGGGTTCCAGAACAGTGTCAAATGGATACACATGTTCCATAGTAGGTTCAAATGGATATGGAATGTAAGGGCACTCATGGGACATGTGATCGACATAATAGCAGTGGGTGCACAACAAAGGAGGAGACACGCCGACACTTGACACCGAGGGTGATGGAAAATGAGGTGCGTGTCACGAGTATCAAGGGCACTCGTGAGAGAGGTGAAACCACTAAAAATATCATAAAGAGACGGCTCGAGATTTCTCTCACACGTGTCATGTGTCAAATGAAAATGATCAAAGTAGTCCCGCAAGGGACTTTCTTCGGCCGTGAGGAGTGAAATATATTTTTTTATTTTTAAATTTTTTTCAAAAGGAAAGAAAATATTTTTGGATTTTTAATGAGAGAAAGAAAATATTTTTGTATTTTTGTGAAAAATAAAGGAAGAAAATATTTTTTGATTTTTCTAAAATCAAAGAAAGAAAATATTTTTTGATTTTTTTGGAAGAAAAGGTGGGGAAAATATGGACTCTCTGAATTTGCACGAACTCACTAAAATCGGCCACCAAAAAATGAATTGGACACACACACAAGTCAAGAAAATTTCCTAACTAGCACATAGCCAATTTTATCTTTGAATTTAGTGAAAGGGTAGTCAAATTTTAATTAAGTCCGCGGGTGATAAAATTCACGGAATAATATGAGTGATCGCCTTTGCAAAAATGTTCTCTTATTGGGCTACCTAGTTGATTGATTTTAAATTTAATGATGGCTAGGGTAGCACACAATGGTAAGCGAGTGAGTCAGGTGATGAAATCCCTTCTCGTGAGTGACCGGCTGTAGGTCTTAGTCAATTAATTCATCACACCATTCGAAAATAAATGCGAGAATAAAATCACAAGATCATACAAAGCACACAAAAGAATTGAATCGCTAACAGGAGAGGCGCGAGGGTGGAAGAAATGTAACTCCCACAGTTTTTACGCTGTGGGGTGCCAAAATTTTTGAGTCGACCGGGGGAAGATTACGCCTATCTCAGTCGTCCCCGGGAGTCCGACTGACCCAAGGTAGAGAGGCTTCTAATTCCTCTCCTTTGGACGCCCTCTCTCTACCTTGTTCGGTTTCCCTATCACGCTTGTCTTCAATTATTACAATTTTAATTGAAAAATAAATGGTGTCTCTAAGCACCGCAATACAAGCCAAGAATAGAATAATCCTAATACAAGCCTTCTAAAAATATAAAAATGGTACAAAAAATAATTAAGTGCAAAAAATAAATGAACTACAAATTGAAATCCGCTTCGAGCTTCACGATCCCAAGAACGGCAACGACGCCATTTGATAGAAAGAACTTATTGCTAGCGGTAGTCGGACTCTTACCGGACCACAACTCAACTACTCCACAATGGAGAAGGAATTGCTGGAGGTAGTTTTTGCTCTAGATAAATTTCGGTCCTATCTCATTGGTTGTTTCATCGACCATGCGACTTTAAAATATATCCTTGCAAAGAAAGATGCAAAGATGCGCCTCATAAGGTGGATCTTACTTCTACAAGAGTTTAATCTCTTCATTAAAGAAAAAAAGCAATAGGAAATGTCGTTTTTTATCACTTATCACGGTTTTTGTCCGATGTACCTAGTGATCCTACTCCCATAAATGAATGCTTCCTGAATGAGCAACTCGTTGCCACCTTTTTTTGCTTTACTTTGCGGATATAGTGAACTATCTTATCACGGGAGTTGTCCCTCCCGAGTGGACACAGTAAGATAAGGAGAGGTTTATCAATTGGTCGCGTAAGTTTTTCTATGATGATCCTTTCCTGTTTAAATATTACACCGACCAAATCATCCGACAATGCGTACCGAATGACAAAATTCTGAAAATTATTCAATTCTATCATTCGAAGGCATGTGGAGGCCACTTTTTTGTGAAAAAGACAGCTGCTAAAATTCTCCAAAGCGTCTTGTACTGGCCCACAATGTTTCGAGATGTAAATAATTATTGCAAATCTTACGACAGGTGTTAACGGATGAGGGCGATAACCCGACGAGGAATGATGCCATTAACCCTGATTCTCATCATTGAGGTTTTCGACTGTTGGGGTATTGACTTCATGGGACCTTTTCCCCTGTCCTTGGGCTACCTATACATTTTAATCGCGATAGAATATGTTTCTAAATGGGTGGAAACTATAATTACCAAGACTAATGACAATAAAGTGGTGATAAGATTCTTATATGAACACATACTTTCTCGCTTCGGTGCTCCAAAAGCAATAATCAGTGATAATGGCACGCACTTTTGCAACAAGTCATTCGAGAAGCTCATGAGAAAGTATGGTGTTGTTCATAAAGTTGGAATGACATATCACCCACAAACGAATGGGCTAGCCGAGTTGGCGAATCGTGAAATCAAAAACATACTCGAGAAGACTGTCGATCCTAACCGAAAAGATTGGTCCCTTCTATTGGACGATTCGTTATGGGCCTACCATACCGCATACAAGAACCCACTCAGCATGTCCCTGTTCCGTTTTGTGTATGGAAAACCTTGCAATCTTCTCGTTGAGTTAGAACACAAAGCGTATTGGGTCATCAAGAGCGTGAACTACGATATGGACAAAGCCGGTGAAGCTCGCAAGCTTCAACTGAATAAGTTAGAGGAGATACGCGCATGATAATTCCAAAAGAACGGATGAAACTCCCGCATGAAAAGATTATTCTACGAAAAGAGTTTTAACCTAGACACAAGGTACTCGTCTATAAATCCCAGCTTCATCTATTTTTGGGTAAATTACAGTCCCGTTGGACTGGCCCATTCGTTGATAAGGCCGTGTTTCCCCACGGAGCTATTGATTTGGATGATCCAAAAGGGGGGAACACATTCAAAGTCAATGGAAAATGCCTAAAGCCATATCTAGAGGCGTGCATGGATGAAGTCGACATTATTTGGTTATCGGACCCCATTTACGGGGTAGAGTGAGCTGAATATGAGAGGTCGTCGCACCCTCGATGCGCATGGGGTGATTCTTGTGTATAGTAGTTAGGTGTAGATTAGGATAGGTTAGGTAGGTTCACTAAATGGGTGTCGAGTACATTCAAAGGTAGGAAACATACACGTTGAGACTGTCTCAGGATTTGAAAATTAGGGTTGAGCGTAAATCAGGGTCATGACGGAGTTTAAAGTAAGTGGGAATGACTTAAAAGTATAAGAGAGGGTTAGAAATGGAGTAGAGCATAGTCTGTAATAAAAAGTCACCCGGTCCGGACCGCCTTCGGAGAATTTAAAAAATAAAAATAAGCTCGATGATCCGGACCGCCCCTAAGCACCCGTTTCGAACTTCCTTTTGGTTTTATCCAAATGATTCCCTAGGTGCATCCCTCCTTCCCCAATCCCTTCACTTCCCTCCATATCATCTCTCCCACCATTTCCCTCCTTCTCTTTTCCTTCCAAATCCACCCCTTCCCACCCTAAAACCCACTTATAAATACAACCCCTACCCCCATATCTCCCACACCAACTCTTCTCAAGCTATTCTCCTCATTCATCTCTCAAACAATTTTTCCCAGCCATTCTCTCACTCCATGACTGACCAAGACAGATCCACCAAATACAATTCCGTCTCTATCATCGATAATAACCCCAACGACTACCGCTCCAACCAAGAAATGCGGTGGTGTGAGACATACTTTGGGGATACACGAAAATTCCAAGTAGAGCGGGCCATTAATTGGGACAAATTATCCAATTATTTCACCAATCTGTTTTGTCCTAAGGGTTGGTATCGTTTCTTACATGAGCCCCACAATGTCGTTTGGGCATTTGAGGTCTGCGAATATTACTGCACCCTCGTACGCATTGGCGAGTTCGTGGCTGAAGCGCAAATTTGGGGGCAACACATACCATTCTCTTTGTTGTCAATAGCCGAGAAGCTTGCTGAAAAAAAGTCCCCAATCCCGCTGCTTTTGTCTACCCCAATAAATCCTAACCGCTCCACAAGGATGTCCTCACTGAGCGTCTCGCGCCCGGGGAAGTTTGGGGAAAGGGTGTCTTTCAGGTTGGTCGATTGAGCGAAAAAGCGCGCCTCACTTTTCAAATTATGTGCGTAAACATCCTCCAGAATTCCAATGACTTTAGAATGTGACCACGGCAGGAAACACTTGTGTATTACCTCTTTGATCGCACCTCATCCATCAACCTAGCACATATCATTTTTTTATAATGTATAGTTTTCGGCTGTGGTTGAAAAGGGTGCTACTCCTTTTCCCTATGCCCGGTTCATAACCTCTATTCTCGTTGATCACCTCTTCGATCATCATGTCGGGACTCTTCACCTCCCGAACCCTTTTGGGCAGGCCATTCGAAATAAAAGCGAGAAATAAAGGGCAATTCTAAGAGCCCGAGAAGATGAAGAGTCCGATGAGGACGAGAGTAGTGAGGAGGAAGAAACGAGGGCTGATGTTGAGATGGGGGACCAAGGGGTGGGATCCGATGCGGACGAAGAAGATTATGATTTCGAGCTACCCGATAATATTTTGATGCACGCCTCACCGCACTTGAAACAAAATTTCACGGGTTCATAAATTAATACACGAGGGATCAAGCGGCCAACCAACGGGCTTACCAACGCGATACGAGCATGATGCATCATATTCAAGCTCATATGTATCAACTCAATTTTGGTGGGCCCCCTTCGAGCTACTTTTATGATCCGTATGACCTAAGCGCGCCCGGAAGCTCCCACCCCCCGCCTATGTGAAGCCTTTTGTGATTTCAGTGTCGGTGGCCTATTTTTGATATGGTTATATGGTTGTATGCTTATCCTTATTTTTCTGCCCTATTTAATGTACCGCAATCGTTCTAAATATAAATCCGCCTTTTCTTCATTTGTTTGTTTTATTTGTCGCACTTCTTATTTTGACTTATTTTGATTTTAGTCCTTTTGCTTGAGGACAATGCAAAAGTCTAAGTTAGGGGGGTGACGAGTGCGTATTTCTAAAACTTCACAAATTTTCAAAATGCCAAAAAATTAGAAAACTTCAAAATTTCCAAAAAAAAATGAAAATTTCAGAAAAACCAAAAATATTTTTCTTCAAAATAAATAAAAATTGGAATTTAAATTTTTCAAAAATATCATTAAAATTCAGTTTAAAGTCTCGAATTGTAAAAACATAATGCACAAAGCCGAAATTGACCAAAGATGGAAATTGAGCGAACATGGACGACTTAACGAATAAGTGTGGAGATTAACCAACCCGGTGAGAATCGAGCCTATCCTTTATTGTGAGTTTATAAATCAATCCGAGTTGATGGTTAACTCAAAGCTCTGTTTAGTATTTACAAAAGTCGTTGAGGATCTCAATTCCTTGATTTGATCGGTTACGGGGAACGTGTGAGATGTTGTCTTGAAAAACTTGCTAAATGAATCTCTAAACTAAAATTCACCTCGAGACGCATATGGTAACTAAATTAATAATTTGGACAATGAAGTAGGCCCTCGTTTGTTACCCAAAAATATTGGCCCAAAAAAGTCGTGAATTTTTTTTCCCTTTGCTAACCAATTTGAGCCAATTAAATTTTTTCCCTTTTCATTTGACAACCCAAAAAATCTAAATGGCCCGGAATTGAGAAAAGTGAAACCCCAGAATTTTAGTCCAATTAGTGCAAGTAAAAAGGGGCAATAAAAATAGAAGATGCTCAACAAAAATAGCAAGACAAGAAAAATGTGGAAAAAGAAAAAAAATAGAAAGAAAAGAAAAGAAAATGAGTAAAAGCCCGAAAAAGCCTAATGAACATTTCAAGAAAAATTTTCAATTCTAAAGTAGCCAACCATATCCTTTTACCCAATGCACCTTAAAAACCCAAAAAGTCCTAATCGAGTCCAAATTGCAAATTTTCTTACCGCATGGAGAGCTCAGGCACAAAAGAGATTAAAGGCGTAAAGTAGAGGCGATGTTTCCTGTTTCCTTGTAACCGTATTCTAATGATGAGATCTTTTTACCCCATAAATTTTCGTCTTTTGAATTTAGTGTGTGTGAACTTGTGTTCCATTGCATTTACTCTTATAAATCACACACACCGAGAGAACTAGCCACATTTCCGAGTGATTCATTTGAGAGAGCACCCAGTGAGAATTTGAATCAAAACAAATTTTTCGATAAGTAACATAATGGTCAACTGGTGGAAATTCGCGGTTAAATTTTTGGCTTCACACACACGCACTATTATTTGAGACTCTTGAACATGAATTGATGATGACTATTTTTTGGAAAAGTTTGAATTATACAATTTTTGATTATTTTGAATTTGCTTTGAGTCAAATTTTGTGAGTATATTCACTGCAAACCCTCACGAGACACAACTCGTCCTACTAGGGTGACCTAGGGGTTTAAAGGCTTGTTGCAAACACTAAATGCATTCGCTTTCCCGCGAAAGTGGTAATCTATCCAAATAAAATGAGATTATTGAGAGTTGACCCATAGTTACATTCTTTTACATTTCTCGAGACGTGCAAAGTTCTAAGTTAGGGGAGTTTGATTAGGCACAAATTCTTTCGAATTTATCCCTTTAATTTAGATACTTTTATTATCTCGAATAATGTAAAATGAGTGTAATTATCGCACTTCTTTGATACTAACTCCTTTTAGCAAGTACATCTAGTTTCGTGTATTTCTCCTAAGTTTTGCAGGTATTTGAACCATTGAGGAAGAAAGAAACTAGAAAAGCACTAAACAAAGTCAAAGGACAATTTTGTAAATTTGTAACCTTAAGTCCGGAGTTGAAGCCAACTAAAGAGTTGAAAAGAATTCAATCTCAAGAGCATTGGAAGAAATGCTAAGTCAATCCGAGCTACGGTGAAAAAGTTATTAAGATTTAAAGTTGAGAATAAGCACGAAAAAAATCCTTGTATGAAATACCAAGGCGATCCGGACCTTTTTCCAGAAAAGGATCTGGATCTGTTCCTAGAAAATTCTCTGAATGAAAAATCCAAGCGAGCTGGACCTTTTTCTAGAAAAGGATTCGGACCGCCCTGGTAGAAAAGCCTCTGTCAAGAAATAGGCGATCCGGAACTTTTTCCTAAAAAGGATCCAGACCCCCTCAAGCTAAGGAACACTGGTTCAAATAAGTGGGCGATCCGGACCGCCATCCCCGATGGGTCCGGATCGCATTGGATTTTCTTCAATTTTTTAATTCTTTCTCAGAGTTTTTATGGAGTTAAACTCTTGTAAATTTAGGAGATTTTTATTCAGAGTAGTTCCATAATGTTAAGAGTTCGCTTTTCTTTTAGTTTTATCATTAATTTTAGAGAGCTTAGAGTGGAGAGGAAAAAAACCCTAGTTTTTCATAGAGATTTCTGCAGTAAGGATTTTGAAATTCAAGTTTATGCAATACAAGTATATTCATTCCATTGTTGCTTTTATTTTCACTTTAGTTAATTGCTTATTTCATAATTGCTCCATTCATCTTAGTTCTAAGATAGTAGTTAAGATGCTTTCTTATTTTAAAACCATGTTTTCTTCTTGTTTTAACATGTCTAGCTAAGTTTCTAAGGGTTGGGGTGCATGAACCCCATCCGATGTAATTCATCAATATGGGAAGTAGACTTTTGAATTAAAATCTTAGATGAATCGTGTTGCGTAACTAGTGAAACCTTCATAGGACTTTTGATCTCTTTTGCCCTAGGTAACTGGCATGCTTAAGAGTACGATGCGTGTTTGTTTAATGTAACAATGCTTTATTCTTTCCTTTGATTTCATATGGTGCGGGCTACGATCCCTCATATATGAAATGCTTAGGATTAATAAAGACTGGGTTCATTTAAAATTCTAATTTCTAATCTAGTATCCTATTAGATGAATTACAAAGGTGTTGGGGATTGTATTCCAACCTATTGTTTTCATCCCATGGTTAAATCGTTAAACCATTTGTCTTCAACTTGTCGTTTAATTAGCGTAGTTGAATTTTGTTAGCTCGTAGTTTCATTAGTTGATTTTCCAAAATTCGCATCTAGTTGTAATTGTTTCGTCTTCCAAGTCACCTTTTTGTTATTTCTAGAGTCAAAGCTAGGACTTTTTCTATCTTTCCAACGTCATCACGACTTAGTTCATCCTGTTTCCCTGAGAATCGATACCCAACTTATCGAGATATTACTTGAGCGACAGGCTTGCACTTGAGCCTACATAGAACGCACACTAGACACATTTGTTGTCGCATCAAGTTGGATGAACCTTCTTGCACTATTGAAGATACTCCAAGATGATAAATTTTGGAATTGGCATGACCCAGTCATGTTATACTACCCTAATCCTCATTTCTCAATTGATTTTAGTTGGATCCCTCATGATGTCATTCCTCGGAGTTTGATTCGAAAGTAGGGGTGGCAATTCGGGTTAGTCGTGTCATTTTGGGGTCGCATTGATTTTTATTTGAGTATAAGTTTTAGGTACTCTAAAATCTATACAATCTAATCGTGTCAATTTCGGGTCAATTCGGGTTATTACCATAAACGGGTTATCGTGTCAAAAATTGCTAGCCCTATTCGAAAGTATATTTGGGATTTGGCCTTGAAGGGGAAATGGAATATGTGTGCCCCAACATCTTTTTGATTGGCAACGAAGCAGTAGCCATACTACGAGAAATCCTTTTGATTATATCGATCATCCGATCACCCTTGATGATCCTCCTCTTGGGACGAGTAAGTCTATTTAAAAGCACCCAATAACATAGCTTTATACTTCTTTTTCTATTATAATGCATTTTGATCAATGAAATGAAGTTATTTTTTTTATTGATTTTCCTTTATTTAAGCTTTTGGTTGATATTAATCATTTTACCAACTAGGAAACCTGTATACTGATTAGTTAATCGGCTTATAGACTGAATAACGTGCTTAAATGCTAAATATTTTATTTGTGTTTGAATCATTTATATGGCCTTAGATTCAACTAATGCACTTAGGTAAAACTGTAAATAGCTTTATTGTACTAAGTTGTAGCATTAGTTATCAGTGGAGACCAAGTGTATTTGGAGTGTATAATTATCTATGTGTTTTGACCTTGTCGGGTAAAATATCTAGCGAAGAAAGTTTACTGACTTCTTGTTCTTGACTTGCCGAGGATAAATCATACATGAAGTTTAACTTTTCTGAAGTTGGAACAGTTTGGAAAATTTTGAACCATGCACTTTTCTGAAGTTGAAAAGGTTTGGATCAAAATTAACTTTTCAAAAGTTGGAAAGGTTTGAACCATGGACTTTTCTAAAGTTGGAAAAGTTTGGATTAAAATTTCTAATTAATTTATGGTTAAAGTTAAGGTGTAATGCACCATACTCCGAAAAATAAAACACGAAAAGGAAGTATAATGGAGGAAAACATGCAATTTCATTCACTTGAATAACCGATTACATTAAAAATGGAATTACCGATAATACTTGCGCAGATGGTTTACGTTCCACTGATTCTTGAATTCCTCTCCTTCTAGAATTTTCAAACGATAAGTTCCTAGTTGGATAACCGCCAAGATACGGTATGGACCATGCCAATTAGACTTCAGCTTGTTGCTCTTCTGTATTACTTTCTTGAGCACTAGATATCCTTGCTTCACGTTGGTCGGCTCGACCCTTCAATTACAAAACCTTGTAGTCCTTTATTAATAAACAACCATCTAAATAGTGCATTTTCTAGGACTTTTTCTATCATGTCCAGATCTAGTCGCCTCATGAGGTCAATTTTGGTTTAATCAAAGTTTAAGGCAGACCTATTTGGACTGGTACCACTGCCTCAGTGCTAAAAGTTAGCATGTACACGGATTCCACTGTTGCTATTCTGAAAGTAGTCCTCTATGCCCAAAGGACATTGTGGAGTTCATTAATCCAGTTGCCTTTAGCCTCATTCAACATTTTCTTCAACCCATATAGCATTGTTTTATTGGTGCTTTTTGTCTCACCATTGCATTGTGGGTGCCCAGGTGTTGAATGAAGTTTCTGGATGCCAGACCTGATGCAATACTCTTCAAATTCCTCGTTATCAAATTGATTTCCATGGTAGGTGATAAAGGCATAAGCCATACCTACAAATGATCTTCCATATAAAATGGAAAGACCGTTGGTAGGTCATATCAATCAAAGGCTCAGCTATTTGGTGAGGTAATCAACTACTACAACCAGATATTTGAACCTTCCCTTGGTGGTCGGTAGTGGTCCGACCAAGTTAATTCCCCAAATAGTGAAAGGCCATGAAGAAGTGATGGTGTTAGAGTTGATCCTGGTCTTCTATGGATGGTGGATTTTTTTCGGCCTATATCACACTTCTTGGTGAAAGAAATATAGTCTGCTTTCATCGTCGGCTAGTAGTAACCTTGCATTGCTATTCGTTGTCTTAGAGATCTCCCGACTGTGTGAGCTCCACATGAGCCTTCATGCACCTCTTTGAACGGGTCATTTATTTTGTTTAGATGAACACAACGAAGTAGGGAAATAGTGTATCCTCTCCTGTATAAAACACCTTTTTCTAACATGTAATTGGCTACTTTACACTTCATCCTCTTATCTTCTTTCTAGTCGGACAATAATGTTTCTTTTTCAATGTATTCTCTAATTAGGTTTATCCAGGAGGGACCTAATTCCACAAAGATAACACTAATTTCCATCCCATCAATGCTTTTATGGGTAAGAATTTCCACAAGGATTGTTCGCCTGAGTTTTATTGGAGTTACTGAAGCAAGTCGAGCAAGAGCGTCTGCTCGGACATTCTCTATCCTAGGAATTATCACGATCCTAACTAAAGTAAACAAAGAAATAATCTCCATAGATTTTTTATGATATCTCATTATTATTTCCCCTTTGGTACCATATATTTGCTGCATTTAATTGACAATCAGTTGAGAATCACTATGTACCAACACCTGGTCGATGCCTAATGATGAAGCCAGTTCTAATCCTATGATCAATGCATCATATTCAACCTCGTTGTTGGAATCCTTGAATTGGAATCTCAAATCATAGTCCACATCTAAGTTGTTCGAAGTGTTGATGATGAGGCTTGCTCCACTTCCAGTAGCACATGAGGATCCATCTGCAAATAATTGCCAGATTGGAGTATCATTGGAGAAATCTTCCTCTACCATCACTCCATGTCTGAACATCTGCCTTCTCTATTGAATTCCTTTTTAAATAGCCGACGATTTTGGTTGATCGGTCATAATCTCTATTTGATTTTTAGCTAAGCTCTCTTTCGAAGAAGTCTGCTCAGTAGGCAAACTTGGATTATGTTGCACCTCTACATATGTGAATTCGGTTATGAAGTCTATCACTACTTGGCCTTTTAGTGAAACTCAAGGTTCATAAACAATTTCATACTCTCCCATTTCAATTGCCCAAGACATTAACCTTCCAACTTTTCAGGTTTATGCAATGCTTGTCACAGAGGCAATTCCGTGTAAACGGCAATGGTGTTAGCTTGAACATATGGCCTCACTCTCCTGGAAGCTTAAATGAGAGTTAGTTCTAACTTATCTAGATGTGGATATCTCATTTCTTCTCCTCAGAATACTTTGATAGTATAATATACTGGCCTTTGAACTCCTCCATCAAGTCGGATCAAAGCTGAGCTGACAGCTAACTCTGAAACAACCAAGTATAGATATAATTTTTCTCCCATAACTGGTCAGGAGAGGAGAGGGGGAGAACTCAAGTACTTCTTTAAATCCAGGAAGGATTTATCGCATTCATTATTCCACTCAAAGGTCTTTTTAAGTACCTTAGATAATGAAAGACATTTATCAGTTGCTCGGGAGACAAAATGATTCAATGTCGTTACTCTTCTTGTCAGCTTTTGAACATCTTTCTTGTTGGTCGGGGACTCCATTTCCAGTAAGGCTTTAATTTTAACAAGGTTTTCTCCTATTCCCCTTGGATTGAAGATTTACAATAGGAACATTCCTTCATGTACTCCGAAGATACATTTAATTGGGTTGAGCTTTATCTGACATTTTTTCAGTTGATCAAAGGTTTGAGCCAAGTCCGCAATGTGGTCGGCAGAAAAATTGCTCTTGGTGAGCATATCATGTACGTACACTTCCATATTTTTGCAAGTTTGGTCTTTAAAAACCTTGTTCACTAGCCTCTGATAGATTGCTCCATCATTCTTTAACCTAAAGGGCATGACATTGTAACGGTAAGTTCCTCAATTGGTAATAAAGGAAGTGTTTTCCTTGTCTTCAGGTTTCATCTTAATCTTATTATAACAAGAATAAGCATCCATGAAACTAAGAAATTCATGACCAGTTGTTGCATCAACCAATTGATCAACCCTTGGCAAAGTAAAATGATCTTTTGGGCTTGCCTTATTGAGTTTTGTAAAGTCCACAGACATGCACCATTTATCATTCTTCTTCTTGACCATTACCACATTGGCCAACTAGCTGGGATACTTGACATATTTAATAAATCATGCTCACTGTAATTTTTTCATTTCCTCCTGGATTACCATATTCTTTTCGGGCCTCAACAATATTTTCTTTTAGTTAATCGTCTTGGAATGTGGGTAGATATTAAGCTCATGTAAAATGAAATCTGGATCAATCCATGGAATATCTTTACGTCTCCAAGCGAAGACATTTCTCCTTTCTCTAAGGAATGCATGTAATTCCTGTTTGAGAGAGGGAGACAATCATAAACCAAACTGGGTAGTTCTTTCTAGCTTCTCATCGTCCAGCATAATAGCTTCTACTTCTTCCATAACTTGCCCCTTCACCAGCTCCTCCTCTTCCCGAGGATCCAGAGTGTCAATATGTAAAGTGGTGGTGCTCTTCATTTATATTTTTTGTTGGTCGGCTGAAGTATAATAGCATTCTATGGCTTCTTTTTTATTGCCATTTACAATTCCAACACCATAATTTATTGGGAATTTCATTCATTGATGCACTGTAGATAGCACAACCTATAACTTCTTTATTACCTCTCTTCATAGGATGATATTATAGGATGATGGGACATTTTTATCAAGCATAAATAAATGAATTCTTTCTCTCCTGCATGTCGTCCAGGTGCCTACCCAAACTTCCAATTTGATTATCCCCAAGGGGTATACTTTTTCCACCTGTAAATCCTATGAGAGGTCTATAGTATGGCTCCATTATACTGTCACGTATCCCTAGGTCATTGTAACATTCATAGAACATTACATTCATAGAGATCCCATTATTAACTAGTATCCTTATAGCTCTGGCATGATGAACTCTGCATGTGATAACTAAAGGATCGTCGTGAGGAACCCCACTCAGATCTTTTTTGAAAAATCCGATCATTAGCCTATTTTTGTTAACTTCCCTTAGCCGACTATCACTGGATTCGAACATATCAATCTGTTTGATATTTAGGAAGGCCTTGGCTTCATTTAAGTAATCTTTCCCTCCTGAAATCGCATCTCCTCATTCGATGAAGTGGCATCCAAATAATATCATGCCTACCTCCACCTATAGTTCATCGAGTTTTTTGGCAAGTCTCGATCTTCTTCAAAATCATTATTCTTGACTTTTTTATTATATTTCTTTGCTCGGGATAGATATTTAGACCTTCTTCAATTATCTCGGTTGTCATTCCGATAAATAAACTATTCAACTTTCCCGTCGAATAAGATTCGCAACCTTATTCTTCAATGCTATGAAACTATCGGTATTGTGTCCATAATCCCTGTGAAATTCGCAGTAATTGGACTTATCCTTCTTATTGGGGGCGTCTTTAACTTTCTAAGCCAATTCAATTCTCGATTCCCCTTGATTTCTTCCATGATATGGTGAACACCTTTATTGAATGGTGTATATTCATCATACTTCTTGATTCGATTAAGATTTTTCTCTTTTTGATCCTTCTATAATTAATTAATTTTTTTTTACTTTCACCCTTAGTTTCAGGAGCCTCCTTAGCTACCATAGCCTCCTCGACATTCATTATCTTTCCAGTCATAGCCATTAATTCTGTTATGATTTTGGGTGGATTCTTCACTAAATCATAGTAAAGATCTTTAGCTAGTAACCCAATCATAAGTGTTGCAATGGTTGTCTTCTCTTTATAGTCCACCACCTTTAGTTTCTCATTGTTAAAACGTGTAATATACTCTTGGGTATTTTCTTTCGCTTTTTATTGCACGGTCAAGAGCTGAGTGACACTCTTGATCAGCTTAACCCTAAAGCAAAAGTTATCTATGAATAATTCAGCTAATTGATGAAAATTAGAGATTTTACCTCTTGGGAGATTGTTATACTAGATTTGGGTTGATCCTGTGATAGAACTGGAGAAAGCTCTACACCTCATTACATCGGGGACTAAGTAGATGTCAGCAGCAGCCTGATATTGCTCTATGTGTAGGACTGGATCAGTTTTCCAATCATATTTAGGAGTGACCATTGGTGGCTTGAACTTTGAAGGTTTGGGGTTGTCCACAATATCCTGGACGAAAGGTGAGCCTTTAATAAAACTCCTTTGTAACGAGTTTTTTGTTTTGGCCATTTCCCCTAGCCGATCTTCCAGTCGCTGCATGGGTCCTTTCCAGGAATGTTCTACTGGTTTAGATTTAACCAAAGTAGATTTAGTGCCTTACTATGTCTATATGATGGACTCTCCTCCTAAGAGGTCTACTCAATATGCACAGAGCCCCTCATACTAGCTCTTGATCTCGCAAATCCCTCTCTGTGTTCATGATGATGGTCCTGCTCCCTGTGATAACCTCTAGTTTCTCAAGGACCTAGACGATCAAAAGCATACTCCCTTCTCAGCCTCTCCAATACACTTGGCCTTTTCTTTGGGAAAAGATCTACCATCATAGTAATCTATTGATCGAAATGAGGAAGTTGCACTAGGATGGTATGCTCTATTATGAGAAGAACGAGAATGATAACTCCTTTCATTTTGGATGGTGTAGAGGTGGCATATCTCTTCTGAAATTAGAGGACTTGTCTTGCATTGTGCGAGCCAATAGTCTGAGTGACTCTTGCATATCCCTATGTCCCTTAGACAAATTGATAATGAATCCTTTGGAGGTCTGTCTCACCAGGGGGAGCGAATATTTCTTGATTATTGACTGCAGTCGCCAGGCTACTTTCAGGAATAGTAATCATTCTTTAAATCAAAGAATGGAATATATGATGTAGAGAACACTGACTAGCAGTGTTTTTGCACAGACGACGTCAATCTGTTGATGTCGAAAAATGGACTTGATCTAGATTTATAATCACAGATAAAATATAGTAGGTAAATAAAATCAAACACATAAGAGAAGGGATTTTTAGAGTGGTTCGGCTTTGAAGAAAGCCTACATCCACTGTTAGTTTTATTAATGCTAGTTACAATAGCTCAGTGTGGTATGTTTGAGAATGATTCAGTTGTTCCTTAAGTTGAGGGAGTATTCTGTATTTATAATTCTATAAAACCCTAGAGATGGAATCCCTTTATATTGCAAGGCATTTAGATTTGTGTACAATAAATGAAACTCTTGCAATTCAGTGTTGGTTAGCATCCCATCCTAGTTACTTTTTATATTCCTGATAGTTGGCATTCTGGAGTTAGTCGACCTTCTAACCGATTAAGTATCTCTGATGTCGATCAAGGTGGCTAGTCGGCCACGTAGGAGGAAAAGTGTACATTTATCATTGTTCTAGGTAGGACAGTAATTTTTACATACAGCAATGGAAGTAACGCTCCTGCCTGAATTTATAGATTACATGTGGGTCAACCCGATCCAACCCAAATATTAGGTGCGAAGTGCAATGAGACAATTTAAATAATGTTGCTAGTCCAGTTTTATTAATTAACTTTTCACTAGTCTAGCATGTGATTCCAATTTATATCAAGCTACACATGGTACCCATGAGAAGCATACCCAAAATTTAAGCTTCAAAGCTATTAACGCAAAATAAAAGTATACTTACCTGTATAGTGCTATCAAATCACATAATTGCATACAACCTGCTGTAACAAAGGAAAGGTAATTAGCCGAATGCCCAGTGGGAAGTACAACAATGCAACATAAAATTGAAAGGCAGAAAAGAAACTCTATAACGTACCACCTAAGTGCACATGCATATAACTTATATACACACAGACAGACACACACACACATATACATATACTAATGCATGAAATCTGTTTATTTTCAAACGTTACTTGATTTGATTGAATCACACTACTCTTGTAAAAGACCCCATTTTACCCCTTTTTACTTGACTTAACATTTATTTCTTGATTTAACGTACCTGATTAAATACTTAAACAAAATAGCGTTAATTTAGGAAAAACACTTCATTTATCAAAATTTCCCATTTATTCATGGCAGCTCCATTTTAGCATTTTTATTGAAAACCATCTTTCAACACACGCACACTCGGCTTTATAAAATACTTGTTTTCTATTTGAAAACCGTTCACAACACACACTTGTGTCAACTATGGGTTAAAAAAATCTTAGGTTACTTGATTACCCATTAATTATCTCACTTTATCATTCCATTCACTTCACACGGACATCAGTCAATTCCTCATACTTTTGTCCATATTATCTTTTTAAATTGAATATTTACCAATCTCATTCATGTTAGGTTGTATTTTCTTATATTCTTATCAAAACCAATCTCCTTATCCTGTTCCGCTTTTCTCATTATCTTGTTCTCGAAATTTACCACTTAACCGCATACTTTACTACTCCACACTGCCGACTACACCATCATATTCTCTGGCCAGTGATTTGGGTCTTTCATCCTAGGGCCCCGGACCCTTATTAAGTTTCTCGATTCTTTCAAGTTTCTATGAGTTTTAACACTTTTTAGTGTCCACGTTAGTCCACTTTTATCGATCAAAGCCAAAACTCCGGGGGCTACCTCGTATTTGTGTTACACTTTAGAAAATCACCATTGCATGTACTTTACACATTTACCTTGATTTCATCCTAAAAATCACTACCTTTTAGGATCATTTTGTGTAACACCTTTTCCAACATTGTTATTTCATACAAATGTTCCACTTTAAGTAAAATTTCCAATTTCCCCTTTTTATTGCCAAACTGACAATTTATCCATTTTCATAAGTGTTACTTCTCAATATTGTTAAGTCACTAACTTAAGTTCTCGAATGTTATTAAATCATTAATAATTGATTAACACACTTAATCACTTTGTGGGGTTAGCACACTAACAAAGCTTTAAGTCTCTTGATTTCATTATGTTTTTTAACAAACACTTTGGCATTTAAAGGTCATCTTCATTAGGAAATACCCATTTTTCCTTTAACATCACATGTAGTTTTAAAAATACACATTTATCCTTTTCTTCCTATTTCATACAACACTTTTGAGGATCTTCCTTATTTCAAGTCAAAACCCATTTTAATCCTTCTTAAACATGTTCATATGCTCATCCTTAACTTACTACAAGTTTATACACATGGGAAGATGGATTTCAAGTCTAGAAATCCATAAAAATGAGTTTTACACATGATTATCACATGAAATTTCCTTTGTAAATATAAGATTTTCAAGACTAAAAAGATATTTGTTCTTAAAAAACATGTTTAAATGTCTAGTTTTCACAAATCTTCAATATTTATACTATAAATAGCTTATCAATGCAAATATTTCTTTGAAAATATTTTATTTCATAAAATGTTTAAACACAAGATTTTCTTGAAAGTTATCATCTTTTCTCAAACCATTTAGAAACCATTTCTTAAATCTTCAAGACCAATAAGAAATCATGAATAAAGACTACCCAAACATACAAAGATTCTACTCTCATGAACTCTAGCATATTTAACTCATATATTGCAAAATAGAGCAATCTCAAACTTAACAAGAGTATAGTTTTTACAGCCTCAAAGGAAGCTTCAACAATGGTGGATGAAATATAGAAGAAGATGGAAACCTCTCACCTCCTAAGGTGGCCTTAAAGAGGTTTCCTAGCTCCACTAAGCTTGCTCCTTGAAAGCTCCATGAAAACCCCCTTTAAATTCATAATTTCTTCTTCTTTTTGTCTCCGAAAATTCCAAATAACATCTCCATATATTTATATCTTGACTAACATGTGGTGAAAGACGATTTTCTAATCTTAAATATGGTATAATATAAGGTAAATATGGTGGTATAGGTGGAGGGGGTGGTTCTAGGGTGGTGAAAGGTGGTTAGTGGTGGAGGAGCTCTTAAGAGCTAGAGAGAGAGAGAGAGAGAGAGAGAGAGAGAGAGAGAGAGATAAAATCTGATTGGGTTGGGTTAAAATAAGCCAAAACATCACTTAAATACCCCAAAATTCTTTAAAACTATTAACCTTTGGTCCACAAAAAAAACACGATTTGATCTTCTCCATTGAGAGCTTAACAACTCTAATAACCAAGGGTCTATATTTTCATAGCATTTTTTGAATCTAAAAATTCAGATTTTGGCAGTCTCATTCGAACGAGAATGGACCTCGTTGAAACGATAACACAATCTCGTTTGAACGGGGTCCCAATAAGAATCTATCAAGGATAAAAATTAGAACAAGTGATTTTCGTTCGAATGTTATTTGAAGCATTACTCTAACGAGATTTCAATCTCATTTGAACAACCCTATCCTTTCTCCAAATTAAATATAAGGCCATTCTAATCCATTTAATTGCATCAAGGCCACTATATTACCCAAATTTTACCTATAATTTATCTTATAAACTCTAAAGCCCAATTGGGTAACATCAAGTCACCAATTTACATGGGTAGGGTCAAAACCACAGGGGCGGGTGTTACAATGGATTTGGTTCATGGCCTCTTAAATATCGATCCCCTTGCCATGTATTTTAAATAGTTCCCATGGAATTTTCTTATGAAGGGAGTTCTCTCACTAGTGATAAACTGGGATGGAGATTTGTGAGGATGATCCCATCCTTCTTGGTAGACCTTTTAAGATAGATATTATGCTTGAGAAAACTCCAAATGTCATGGTATCACATGTTCATTTTATCTGAAGCTTCTTCGTTGGCTAACTCAATATAGTAATGGTAGGATGGATCTACTTTCTCTTATACTAAAACAGGAAATACCTCCACTCCTTTGGGTATATTGACCATGGAGGCCAATGTATCAAGCACATCAGTAAAGATGTTTATATATTAAGGCAAGTGGTGGAAGGATATAACTTTGAATTATGATGCCCCTTGCTCAACATAAGCATGGAATGGTATGAGCTTTTCATATTTAACTTTCCACCTCCTAAGAATCTGGACAACAATGAGGGTGGAGTCCCCAAAGACATCAATGTAATATATTCCTATATAAAGTGAAATTCGGAGAAAGATTTTGTAAACTTTATACTCTTACATATGGTTAGTACAAATCAAGTCTAGCTTGATTGCAATAAGAGTATGAGAATAATAAAAAATTATTAAAAATATACATATGCCATAACCGTTTGTGTTTTCTACACCATCAAAGAATAATTCCTTATATAGTTCTTTAAACGAGACATTCAAAATTCTTTCATTAGGAAAATAATGTGATCCAAAAATTGGGATCATCAACTGGGTGGTTGGATAAATAATCATAGATACTCTTCCTTCAATAGATTTCTTCATGACATACACAATATAAAATTAGGATAACATGCATAATGATTTGGACATGGGTGTTTGACATAGCAGGCTTTTCAAAAAGATACTTCATGGGACCCATGCGATAAATGATCTTTATGGAGAATGTGATCACATACTGTCGAAGCTTCTGAGTGACCAACACTAAAGAGACACATACCTTTTCGAGGGATATATAATTGAATTCACAACCAATCAACCTTTGGCTAACATGGTAAATGTCTTGCTATTTTCATGATTCTATAAGATATTGGCACATCATAGTCCTAGCGGTGGTATAGGTTGCTATAAGATAAAGTAATAGTGATGAACCCAGTTGTGGTGACATAAGCACTGGTGGTCGAGTGAGGTATCATTAAATCTCTTTATAAGCATAATGACACTAGTGATTCCAAACTTTAGCTAAATTCTTATGAAGAGGCTCAAAGATGGCTAAATAAATAGAAGTGAGCTGACTAATAAATCGATTGATGTAGCGCAATTTGCCAAGAAAGCCATGGATTTCCTTTTTTGTTCAAGGAGGAGGCATTTAAAGGATACCATGGACTACAACAGGATATTCTTCATTACCCTTTGCATTGACCATGAAGACAATGAGTTAGCCTTTAGTGACCCCGAAGATGCACTTATGTGGATTCAGACATATCTAATATTATAGTAGAAATTTAAAGAATTTTTTAAGAGCGTGTATTTGGAATTATCGACCTTTTGATTTGATAATCAAGTCATCCACATAGACTTGAATTTTTTTGTGAATGAAGTCATGCTGAATTTTTTGTGGTAACCCTCTAGGATGTTGCCCCTACATTTTTAAGAGAAAATATCATCACCATGTAACAGAAGGTCCACCACGGGATGGTGAATGTTGGCTTATCTTGATGATTGGGGTTCATCTTGATCTGATTGTAACTGGTGAACTCATCAACAAAGGATTTGAGAACATTATTGGTGGTATTATATACTAGCATATCGATGCTGAGGAGAGGATAATCACCCTTAAGATAAGCTTTGTTTAATTCTCGATAATCAATGTACTTGTGCACTTTACCTCTTGATTTTGGTGTAGGGAAAATGTTTCAAGACATGCTGGATACATGAATACACTGACAAATCCCACATTTAGTTGTTTGACAATCTCATCTTTGATCTTGAATGACCATTCAGGATAAAGATTCCTTCATTTTTCCTTTACTGGATTGCACTCTAGGTATGACAGAATCTCATGTTGTACAATTTCGAGTTCAATCCCAGGCATATCACTATAAGACCATTCAAAAAAATCAATAAACTCTAACAATGACTCATCAAATTTGGACGGTTCTTTATTACTAAAAATGGTCCCTATCCTAATATCACGAGGATTACTAGAAGAACCGAGATTAACAATAATAGTTTTATTGTTGTTAAATTTAACGTTGTCACATTGTTTATTATTTTTCTTATTGAGGTCAATTAAGAATTGTTCATTTATTAATTAATCTTCATTATTTGCTTGATTTGTTAAATCAACGTAATTAAAATAAGGATCAACAAGATACTCAAAATCAGGATTCACTTCATTATTAAAGTCAATAGGGAATACAAAATTTAAGACAAGGTCAAAGGACTCGGGAGATACATTATTTAAAATGAGAGAGGATACATCGGACTCAAAAGAATAAGAGAAAGCAACTTTTCTAGTTTTGGAGGATGAATGAGTGGGGACACTCCACCAATTGTGTAGCGCTTCTTAAGTTAGACAAATTTGATCGGTTGGATTTTCCCTAGTGAGTTCAAAGTTAATCATATAAACATCCATTCTCAGCTCGTCTAGACCGAATGATTCATTATTATCATTGCTATCACTATCAAAAGAGTTTGAGTTAGACAATTTGAGGAGTAGGGGTTATGTGCTATGACACAATCCCATCTTCCAAGTGATTTTATTATAAAAGAAAATCTCAAATCTAGTTTTTATCTTCCCTTTGATGGGATCATACCATGGCTCTAGAAATCCACAATGAAGGAAGTCGTCCCCTTCTTTGATGAAACATCCATTTAGAGAATCTCTAGATATTTATTCTTTCATATTCATCATTTCTTTGGGTAAGTATGGAAACTTTGAGCCAATTCTTGAGGATATGGTTTATAACCCAAACCACGACGGGCTAATCAAGCTTTAAAGAGAGGGATTCAATAATTCCTTACTGGCGACGTCCCAACCCTAACCCAGGAAGGAAATATATTTTCTTGAACATATATATTACGTTGACATTTCCACTCCAGTCATATTTTAGAGAAACCTTCTTTTTTAAGTCTTCTCTTATAGGCAGAGTAGAGGATCAATCTTGAATCCCTACAAACTCAAGTCATTTAAGCTATGTTGAATCTCTCGGATAAATTTTCTTATGTCGATGCCATCAAAATTATTCTCATCACGAATTAAGGTAATGATCTGATCCGCATAAAGGAATTTTAGTTTCTTAAAAGGGAGGAAGCTACCCCTCGAATATTATGGATACAAGGGCATCCTAGCAGAAGGTTGAAGCGTGTCAAGATTTCTATCACTTAAAATTTAACTTGGGAAGTAATTGGGAAAATCCCCAAGAGTAATAATGGTGGATCCCATGACCTCTCTTCGAGTGTTACCATACACACGCACCGCCATGGATGTAGGAGTCAAGTCACTTCCTTGTAAGGCCAAGCATATGAGAAATATAAGGGAACAAAAATTAACTGATAATTCGTTAGTACCAACATAATAGTTTTTTGGAGCGCCTCTATGGAAATATTAAGAGTAAAATCATGATCCAAACTAAAATTTTGAATCTCTTCACCTACAAAATTATAAGTCTTTTGGATGTCAGTGTTCCCAAAGGTTGATGGCTTGATTAGGAATCACTTTAATAGATATAAGAGATTGAGTGGGGCATTTCGATATAAGGGAAGACATGAGGAGTCCCCACAAGTTATATTGGTTTGAGTTTTCTTAAGTCCCTCTAGTATTTTTCTTTCTTCAAAAGTCATCTCAGATATGGAAGATTCCTCGGCAACCTATTCCATTATCAGTATAATATTTGACATATGTAGGAATATGATCCTTGTAATATCATCCCATGAAAGTCATGTGATTCACATAAGAAGCGTAGAAGAGGAACCACATTTATTTACCGACTTTTGTCATGGCAAAGGCTTCATTAATCTTCAATAAGAGTTTTTCAAGAAATATGACCCCACTAAAAAGGTCAAGTGAGTTAGATGATGGCGCAACCTCCTCATAGTTAGATACATGAAAATCATCATTCCATCCAGTCAAAATGGTTTTTGGATATAGGTCGATACACTCAATAACTTGGGAATCTTCAATGTAAAGATCCTCCCATATGGAAGAAATGTTGTTATTAGATGTGATTGAGAATTATTTTTATCTTATGGCAGTGAAGAGATCAAGAAGACCACAAAATGCAACTTATTTTACACTTTCCCACTCATAATTTTCACTACTCCATCAAAATTGAACTCGGTTGGGTGAAAAAACCCAATTATTAAATTGACACATTAGGGTGCATGCTTCCATATACGCATCACTTAGATTCACATAATCATCAGGTTTCGAGGTCAAGTTCTTAGGTATTTCGAGTCCAAAATTATTCTACTAAGTAAAAATAACAAGAAGATTCATGTTGTAATCTTAAGAGTAGGTTCTGACTGCTATGCCTGCTAAAGTAAGAAGACGTAGAAAACGATATTGGTATGTGTTAAGGGGAAACAAGTTCTTAGATTGGATGGTCAGAAATGAAGTATTTGGATTCATTAAGGTTAAAGGTCAAAATTCCCATTAACTTGTATGAGGATGACATTGACACCTGTTGGGTGAGGGGGAAGTGCATTCTGGGTAGTGTTTGGCTTAGGAGAGTATAGTGGGGGAAATAAAGCCCTTATCAATCATGTTTTGTAAGTAAATATGGAGTTGAAAGCATTGCTTGATATCATGACCAAGCATTAGGTGACGAGCGCAATGAGAGTGGTGCTTGAAGTTTTAAGGTAGTGGATCATACAAGGGTTTCAGTTCAATTGGTTTGATGAGGTTATGGTATAGTATGACTTGAAATATTGTAAATAAGAGGGCACGGAGTTCCATGAAGTTTCTCCTTAGTGGAAAATAAGGTCGGGTTTCTAGATCCCATGTAGTAGCAGGGTTTGAGGATATGTTGTTGACAATGGTAGGAACGACTGCCTTCTCATTTTTTTAAGGGATGAACTGAACTTAATTCCTCTTTGATTCTATTTCAACTTTCAACGGATCATTTGTTAGGCTTTCTTCTATGTCTACCCCGTCTTCTTAAATTGATCTGAAGTGAGCGTAATATTGACTACCGCAGACATTCTTGATTTTAATACCCTAAAATTTTGGATGCATTAATTAATAAATTAATTGAGAGGATAAATTATAATAATATTTGATGTTTTGGAGTTAAATTATATGAGAAAAGTGCAACACCCTGCCGATTCAATATAACTGGGGGCCAGTCCTATACTAAAATAAAACAGGAATCTCAAGTGTACCATTCCCAGCATCAACTGTTGAATACAAATATAATCGGTAACCACCCTATATAAAATAAACAGGTGCCAAATTCTTTTTCAATAAAATGTACCGACCGATAATAAATCATTCACATAATATGAAGTATAAACATAATAGACAAATAAGGGTCTAAATCATTAACATGCTATGAGTAGTCATAAAAAAGAATATTCCCGAATATGCTGTCGAGCAACAGACCATAGAATATCAAGAGACAAATGTATGAGGGATCAACATATACGACCTTTGGGTATAAACACCCGATTTACAATTTCGGATTCTTAACTATATTACAAAAAGATATGCGTCTATAACAAAAATCCTGTAACATCCCACACATGCCAAAAAATTTGGAATAGTTAACCATCATTAGCGTCCTTACGGAGGACCACCTATAATATACACAATATATATAGCAAGAGAAAAGATATAAACGGGTCAGAGCCCTCGGTTTAAAAATAGTTATAGTAGGTGAATTAATTGCATAATACTTAAAAATGTAGGATTTCATAATTGATGTGGAGTCACACTCCCTTGAGACTCAACCTCACCTCTGAGCTACAGCGCGCACCTAAACGTAGACATTAAATCTTAAGTTAAGCTACACCACTAAATCTACGGATCATACCCCCACAAGCCTATGCATAACTACCATTAGCGTAACTATACCTTATTATCATAGGTAGATGACATTCCCCTTAATTATGCAAATTCAAATACCCCATTACTGATGACCAAATACTTCCCCACTATCAACGTAGCGCTAGGTTTCGTGCGTGGGACATCTTGCAAGAAAAATCTAAATAAGGAACCCCCCCGATACACTACTACGTAACATTGTCAATCATGGAAACCCATTAGGCCCTCAGTCCATAGCACGTACTTCTAAATCCTAGTCTACAAGCATAAAAGCATACTTATCCAATCTCATGCCAAAAGGGCAGTACATAACACACATATCATGCAAGTAGGGCAATCTATAACACACATCGTACACGTATACTAACCGTCTCTACAATGCTATCATCTTCCAGGGAATTACTCACATATAATCCTGGGTTACCAGCGGTTGGACTCTCACACCGACTTGGTATAGAACCAATTCACAAGCGTATGGTAAGAGGCCATAGTTCCTTACCTAAAGGTAAGAAGAATTATACCCAAGATGTCTTACCCCTACCTCACACGCGGTAAAATACTGGACGCTTTGTCCTGGGGACTATACTCCCCCTGATCCTTGAGCCAGGGGATTTGCCCACATCGTGCAACTTCCCATGATAGCACTAGAGGGGTATGCACCACGTAATATAAATCATACGCACCAGATATATATACACATGCACAACATAAATACAAACCATCACATTTTAGGATTTATATTTAATACTCCCCGTTATATGTATATAACACACCATACACTAGCTGATGATCCAAAGGATCATTACAAATTCATTTTATAATTCCATCGCACCTATGGTTTTTCCTCAAATTGCCATCATTAAGGACTCACAAACTCTGACTCATTATGCAGTAACCCTCCTCGAAAGAATCCCCACTCCTTGGGGGATTTACAAAAAGGAGACAACATTATACCCTTTTGAATATACCTCTATAATAGCCCCAAAGTAGCCCCTCTATTGAGTCATAATATACCCACATTGTGTCCCATAAACATGTTTACCAAATAATATTAGAGGATTACTAATTATTTAAAATCAACTAGAGAGGAATAAAACCATAATTTATAAACTGCAGTGATCAGACCAGATCGAAGGTCACCAAAAACAAACCGGTCCGGTTCCTTAAAAATGACAGAAAACTTTTAATTACCGGACCGATCCGATATCCTTTAAAAATGAACCGATCCGGACTGTACAGTTCTGAATCCTACGAAATCTTCCTATTTCTCTAGCAAACCCATCTTATACAATATTTGAACATCATAATCCACACGAATTATGAATTCCACCATTTGTACACCTTCAAACCCATACACACACAGCGAAGGCTAAACTTCCACACAAAGTCTAGGGTTTAACATTTATATCTAACATTACCAAAATATTTCCACAAATTATGTGGCAATAAGCATTTATCAAGTTAATACACTTGCCTCAAAGATGTAGGGTCTGATTCTTCTTCAAAGTCATGGATGGTTCAAGATTTCCAAAGTTCCAAAACTGCCTCTTCTCTTTCTCTTCTTCTCACATTTTGTTCTCAAATGGGTCTTCTCTTAATTGAGATTAATTAAATCTCTTAAGCCTAATAACCCCTATTATTAGAAACCCCAATTTTAAATGATAATACACTTATAAAAATGACTCCTATACCACCGTTCGTGTTAAACTAGTAAAAAAGATCCTGAAATCCAAATAAAAACCCGGAGGCAGTCATTTTGACTTTCTCCGCCCATCTGGAATCAACATACCCTCCAAATTTTCTTTCGAGACTCGGAATATAAAACCCATCTCTCAACCTCATATAACTAACTCAAATATGCCACATTTGAGAAATAACTAATTCTCGCCGCTAATACACATATACGACGAAATTTCACACAATAGATTATATTTACGAAGTCACAATTGTAACACCCCACCTAATTAAATAACGGGTGGCCAGTCCCATACCAAATTAAAACAGAATACACAGTTGGCTCATTCTTAGCATCACTGTCGAAAACATTTACAACTCACCCAATACCCAATTAAGCTGGTGTTAAAAACTTTCCAAATTTTAATTTAACAAAATCCATTTCCAGTTTAAGAATAACATAACACATTTTATTATACAACACTGATAACCAAATAGATAACACAAAAGAATTTAAATGCAATTGGAATAAGCATTCCCAAATAATATAAATCCATTTCAGAAATCCCAACAATATTAAATGTATTAAAAAGACCCGAATACAATAGTATTTGACCCTGATAGGAAAAGATAACTGAATCCTTTGGGCGACATGCCGTAACTAAGAATACTGTGAATAAAAAAGATGATAGGCGTCTAAGCAAAACTCCATAGCTCCATATCCTGTCAAAATCCGCTAAGGTTGGCGTCCCTGCTACTGGACACCTAATATAGAAGATACAACAGAAAATAAAATATGCAAGGAAACGGGTCAGAGCCCGATTGTGAAAATGATTTTTAAAACAGCAAGTATTTAACAAAGGCAATAAAGCATTTATTATGTACATGTTAGCATCCCACACTCACTTGCTATTCTCACCTCTCAACTAGAGTGCACACTTAACGTTTCCTATTAACCTCCTAGTTAATGGTTTCTCTTTTCTAGTCTCCATATTAAAATTCCATTCCCATATCATAATCCCCGTATGTCCCATACCATACGTCACATTATTATTCATTCTTATACATTTCTCATTTATATGAATTGTTTCTCATTAGCATGAATTCAGCTTTTCAATTCCATAAGATTAAACATTCATTACCTTAATTTCATGATTTCTCAATTTACCGTTATCTACAATTATCACACAATAGATAACTTAACCACAATATAACCATTCATTCCTTTAATTCATTATATATATTCATATGTAATACGGCACCCTGAGTCACAGCTGCGGTGCAATGCATTACTCTGCTATGAAGTCCCAATATCGCTGGTCGCCAAATATGGGACAAAAGGTTCTGTAAGGATTCCACGAACCAAAATCAACAACATACAAGTTGGAGGCGAACATAGTTCTCGTATCCATGGGTAACGCGCATACCTACGTTCCCACAGTCAGCGAACTTATCAACTCCCCGATAAGTTTTTCATAGACCTATGTTCTCGAGCGACAAATCAAAGATCCCATGGATTCATCAGGATATGACTGCCCTCATGCGCAAACCTCCCATCGATAGCAAGTAAGCTAGGTATGTCATACACATAAATCATCAATCAATCAAATAGGCATTATCATACCTATAATATAATATCAACAAGGTACTCACATTACCCTTAGATAATTCCCATACGTAGCATTATATCTCTTTTAAATTCCACGTATTAAAATATCATATCTTTACTTCATAATTTAATTATCCTCGCATCCTATAACATCTCTCCATTCTCGACATCATTAAGGTTCATGCGCGGAGCGTCTCGCAAAGCGAAATCCAAACAAGGAACCCCTCCAACACACTACTGCTTAACTTTTTCGATCGAGGAGGTCCGACAACTTCAACTATGCGATCGGGATAACCTCATACCCTCTTTCAACCAAATGTGTTCTAAACACCCATCTCTATCCAGGAGCCATATCACTGCGCTCTTGTACTACACTCAGTCCTTGCGAAATCGATAATGAGCTTCAACTCAGTCCTTGATGTTCAAATTGTAACCCTAAGGCTACCCTCACTTATATTAAATCTTCCCTACTGGACCTATCCTTAATCCTCATGCATACCATTTAGAATCCAACACGTGAATCTAGCAACCGAAATATCTTTCAATTTAATTATCATTATTCTAATCAATTAAATCCCAATCACATTAATTCAAATCTTATTAAGGGTCTACTGATATTTTCTAAGTCCCATAATATCCAATTAATAATCACCAAAGATCTACAAAAGGTTTGGGATAAGAACCAACATTTAAAGAAAGAACTATAGGAATTCTAGGGAGGTCGATCGATCGAAGGCAGGGGGTCGATCGATCGATCCCTCGGGTCACAACCTGGTTTTTCTGCCTTTATGCAACTATGGGTTTCACCATTTTTTAGCATTCAAACCTTCATATTAACATCCCAAATGACTTATAATTATTACTTCATGATATATCAACATATATGAACGATTTCTAATACTCTAAACATCCTAGAATCATCAAGGGATTGGATTAAAAAGCATGTTTATCTCCTCTTTTCCAGAAAATTATAAAATTAATATCCTCAAGAACATAATAATGGTTTTCAGAGTTTCCTCCATAGATATATGATTATTTCGTGGATTATTATCATCCTACAACATGAGTTTACTTCCTATATCATTTCAGTTTCTAGAAATCCATATAACAACTCCATTATGTCTTCCAAACATGAAAAATCATCTCTTTTCATAATTATTCTAACATGGACAATATACGAACTTAAGTTGCAAATATCAAACACTTGCCTTTACTGAAGGTCTGATCCTTTGGTGTAGTATATCTCAGGTGGTTCTCCCTTTTTCGGTGATCTTCCGATGGTGGTTGGTGGTGGTGATCCTTGGTTCTTAGTTCTTCTCCTTCCCAAGTAAGCTTTTCCCTTCCAAAGCAACCTTTCACTCTCTCTAGGAAGATGACTTCTTTATTTTGTGTAGAGGAGATGAATAACCCACGTACACTTAATCTACCAATATTTATAATAGGACAAAATCCGAAATCACTATTCATCCCCCTAGAAAAATGACCAAAATGCCCTTTTGGGTTGTCTATTCATTTCCAAATGACCCGAGACTCAAAATTAACATTCAAATAGACTTTTCTGACTATTTTGAACCTTCCGGACGCAACGACGCAGTCGAAATGACTATAAGGTTGGTAGAAAATAAATTTCCTTTTTAATTTAATAAATTAGTCCCGACACGTCCCATACCGCGTGTGACTAACAATTCAAATTACCAAATTAATATCACACCGTCATATCAATGACATCACATTCATATATTGCCTAAATATCTTTAAGTAATATTCAGAATCATTCATTTTAATATCCACAATCCGGATAAAACCCAAATGAATTAATTAATAATAATATCCAATTAATCCATTAATTTAAAATATAACCCATTTTAAAAGTCATTTAAAATTACGGGGTATTACAACAATATTAAATGTTCATTTTACATAAATGTTAACTATTTTACTCAAATTAATATTTATGTTAAATTCTTATTTTACTTCTCAATTATATTAAATCACCCACACCCGATAATTTAATATATAAATATAAATACACAAAAGTGAGGGGTATTACATACTCCCCCTCTTATAAAGGAATTTTGTCTTCGAAATTCAGACATACCTTATGTAAAGATGTAAGGGTACATGGATCTCATATCATCCTCTCGTTACCATGTTGACTCATCTGTGTTATGGTGCTCCCATTGGACTCGAACTAAAGGTACTACTTTCGGTCATAGCCTACGATCACTAAGATCTAAAATTGTAACCAGTCGTTCTTCATATGAGATATCAGGTTATAGCTCAATTTCCTCCAATGGAACATGCCAATGAGCCCCCTCACATATTTTATACTTCTTCAAGGAGGAAACGTGGAACACATCATGGATTCTTTGCAAATGTTCAGGTAAGGCTAGTCTATAAGCCATAGGACCAATCCTCTCAATAATTGGAAAAGGCCCTACATACCTCGCCAAAAGTTTGCCTTCCTTTCCAAACCTCATAATACCTTTCATCGGAGACACTTTTAACAACACTTGGTCTCCCACTTCAATCTCCACATGCCTAAGGTCCGCATCGGCATAACCTTTTTGGCGGTCCTACGCAACACGTATGCGATTACGAATAAACTCAATCTTTGCCAAAGTGTCTTAGATCATTTCTAGTCCAAGAATTTTATTATCATCGACCTTTAACCTACACGCAGGTGAGCGACACGGGCATCCATATAATGACTCGTAGGGCGCCATACCTATGGTAAATTGGTAAGAATTATTATAAGCAAATTCTACCAATGGTAGGTATTGCTCCCAACTTCCTCTAAAATCTGACATACACATCTAGAGCATGTCTTCCCACATTTGAATTACTCGCTCCGTTTGCCCATCGGTCTGGGGATGGTGTGTTGTACTCAACCTCAATTTGGTGCCCATGGCTTCTGAAAACTCTGCCAAAAATGGGAGACAAAGATTTTATCTCAATCAGACACAATATTGATTGGTACTCCATGCAACCTCATAATTTCTGCAATAAAGAGTTGAGCATACTGTGTTGTCGTAAAATTTGTCCTCGTTGGCAAAAAGTGTGCCGACTTCGTCAAACGATTAACGATAACCCAAATGGAATCATGGCTATGCTGTGTCATTGGTAATCCTATGATAAAATCCATGGAAATGATTTTCCATTTCCATATAGGAATTTTCATCGACTGTAACATTCTTGAGGGTCGTTGGTGGTCCACTTTTACTAATTGACAAGTGGTGCATTTGGAGACAAATTCAGTTATGTCCCTATTCATACCTACCCACCAATATTGTCATATCATATCCTAATACATCTTATCTCCACCTGGGTGAACAATAAATTTTGACCCGTGAGATTCTGACATAATAGCCTACCGCAGATTGAAATCGTCCGGGCCTACCAACCTACCATTGAAACGTAATCCACCCTCAGAACTGATGGAGTCGGATTTTGATCCCTCAATAAGTAATATCTGTACTATAACCTTGAAATTTGTATCTTCATATTGATCTTTCACCACCCTCATCACCATCTCGGGTGTGACTGATAACACGGCCATACAAGCCCCAGCTACCACATCATACTGACAAAGCTCCTTCCACTTGGCTTTCCATACCTCTACTAACTTCCCAATAGGATGATGACTTAACGCATCAGCTACAATGTTCACTTTTCTCGAATGATTTTGAATATTGATTTGATAATACTTTACAAACTCCAACCACCTAGGCTGCCTCATATTTAGATCTTTTTGGGTGAAAAAATATTGCAACGACTTGTGGTCTGTAAAAAGCCTAAACTTCTCACCTAGTAAATAATGCCTCCAAATTCTCAATGCAAAAACCACTATAGCCAATTCCAAGTCATGAGTAGGATAATTACGCTCGTGGGGTTTGAGTTTACGAGACGCATACGCAATAGCCCTCTCCTCTTGGTGAAGCACTCCCCCAAGTCCATGGAGAGATGCATCGATAAAGACTAAATATTCTACTCCCGATTTAGGCATTGCGAGAATGGGTGCCGATGTCAACCTATCCTTTAAATCATCAAAGTCTAACTGGCAGGAATCATCCCACACAAACTAGACTCCCTTTCGAGTCAAATTTGTCTAAGGGTCGATAATCCTCGAAAAGCCCTTTATAAAATGGCGATAATACCCTGCCAAACCTAAGAAACTTCTAATCTCCGCCGGTATTGTGGGCTGACCCCACTCCCTCACCGCTGTAACTTTACTTGGGTCCATGAAAATACCCTTCTCTGACACAATATGACCCAAAAACTTCACTTCTCGCAACCAAAATCCGCATTTTTTGAACTTGGCGTACAATTAATGATCCCGTAATGTCTGCAAAACCATCCTCAAATGTTCGACATGTTCTCCCTTCATTCAATAATAGACCAAAATATCATCAATGAACACAATTACAAATTGGTCCACGAAATATCAAAAGAACATATTTATTAGATCCATAAAAATTACAGGGGCATTGGTTAGCCCAAACGGCATAACCAAGAACTCCTAGGATCCGTATCAGGTCAAAAATGCAGTTTTAGAGATATCCTTCTCCCTAATACGAATTCGGTGACACCCCGTATGCAAATCTATCTTTGAAAAGTAAGAGGCTCCTCTCAATTGATCAAATAAATCATCAATACGAAGCAACGGGTACTTATTCCTGATTTTCACCTTATTCAATTCTCGATAATCAACACATAACCGCAGATAATCGTCCCTCTTCTTCACAAACAACATAGGGGATCCCCAAGATGACGTGCTCCGACGAATGAAACCTTGTCCCAAAAGCTATTGGATTTGGTCTTGTAACTCCCTCATTTCCACAGGAGTCATACGGTATAGAGCTCGACCAATCGGCCTAGTCTCCGGTGCTAAATCTATAACAAACTAAATCTCGCGACTCAAAGGTAAGCCTGGAATCTCCTAAAAAATGTCTGCGAACTCCTGAACCATTGGGATCGAGTCTAGGGAAACAAGCACTTCCTGTGAATTCTCTTCCTCGATATAGTATAAAAGGGTGCTTGAACCTCCTTGTGAAAGAGGCATAGCAACAAGAAACATTTCCCAACCCGGAATAGCAAATACGATCGACCTCCCAAAACAATTCACCATCGCTCAATATTTAACCAACCAATCCATACCTAATATAACACCATACCCATGGATATCTAATACAATTAAGTCGGCAGCAAAACATAATCTCCTAAAATCTATCTCTATCCCTTTACAAATAAAATGGATAAATGATCTATCTCCCAAGGGAGATTTTATACATATTTAAACAGTATCAGTTAACTCTAACACTCCCGCCGCACATGCAAAATGAATAGATATAAAGGAATGGGATGCTCCAGTATGAAATAATACCCGACCCATATGTCCATGGATAGGGAAATTACCCTAAATGGTTGGTGGAGGCTGTTGTAACTACGGTAGCATCGCATTTTGAAAATTATACACTTGCCCATTTTTCAACTATCCCTGTGGATGTGGAGCAATCTGAACGGGCTTTGGAGGTGGTAAAAGTGCTTGCTGACCCTGCTGAGCTCCTTGCACTTTCACCCTATTCTGTTATGGGCAGTCTATCTTCCTGTCACCTGCCTCACCACACTAAAAATGGCCTACAAAGTTCCTCGTCCTCTGGCCCTGTTGCCCAAATCTGGGTTGTCCATGTCACTGGCCCAGACGACCTCGGCCCTGTTGACCTCCCCCATTGTTCCCCCGACCTGCTTAGCCCTGAAGAATGTTTTTTTGCTGCTGCTGTTGGTTCCCTTGAAGATTCTGCCAAATACCACCACCATTAAATCTAAAGTCTCCTGAACGTTGCCTTCTTGTTGAATTCCTCGAAGGGTGATCCCACTCCTTCTACTTATTCCCTTGATGTTAAGCCTATTGTGCCCCACTAGCACTATCTACTCCCGCCTTACTAGACGAACCCGAGTCCATTAATTTCTTGCTCCCCTTCAAATGCAAATGATGATCCTGACAATGTAACATTGTAGCATTCATTACATATACAAATGTTGACAAAGTCAAGTTCCTCAACAGGTGTTGCTGAATTCTCCAATTCAAGCCTCCCATAAATGTTAAGATTCATTTCTCCTCGGTATTGACTTCATCTAGCATAAATTTTTTGAAGCGGGTAAATTCCTTTTCGTACACAGCCCCAGTTCGATCTCCTTGGGTTACATCCAACAGCCTTCTTTTCATCTCTATCTTAACTACCGGAGGAAAATACTTACAATCGAAGAGTACCCAAAAATTGGTTATGGGCATCGTATCTCTTTGCATAGAGGTAGTAACCGACTCCCATCACTAGAGAGCAGCACCAACTAATTTAAAAGTGGCGAGTATTTGTTTTTGAAGGTCACTGCATTCAACCATGCGTAGATGCCTTTGAATATACTTTTTCCACTAATTAGCAAGGATAACATCAGATCCTCCTTAGAATTCAGGAGGATGCCCCTCCTGGAAAGCTTCTCGCACTCTCTCCCACGTGGATGGCCCCGGGTGGATTTAACAGGCTGTTGCGGAGCCTGAGGTTATTGTTGTGACATCACAGTCATCACCGCATTAACGGCTTGTGCCATGATATTAGCAACTTTTACGGCAGCAGTCATAGTCCCCTAAGGCACTTGGGGTTCCACATTCTCGGCTTCTCTATTTGCCCTAGCCGGGCGACATCATTTCGACGGCATCTGTGGAAAGAACAAACTATATCAAGACATAGTTCAAGCAATTAATCAAATTAGAAGATCGAGAATGAAATATGACCACAACAATCCTAATAATAGGGCTCCATATCAGAAACACTACGGTAGAACGTAAAAGTCCGCATAGATCCTAAGACTCTAGAACTTGATGCTCTGATACCACCTGTAACACCCCACTTATTCAATATAATGGGTGTCCAACCCTATACTAAAATAAATCAGAAATCTTAAGTGTAGCATTCTCACCATCAACTGTCGAATATAAATATAATTGGTAACCACCATATATAATATAAATAGGGGCCAAATTTTATTTTTTTTATAAAGTGTACCGATAATAAATCATTCACATAATACGGAGCATAAACATAATAGACAAATAAGAGACTAGGTCATTAACATGCTATGAGTAGTCATACAAAAGAATATTCCCGAATATGATGTTGGGAAATATACCATATAATATCAAGAGACAAATGTATGAGGGATGTACATATACCACCTTTAGGTATACACACCCAATTTAAAATTTTGGATTCTTAACTAGATTACAAAAGGAGTTGCATCTATAACAAACATCCTATTACATCCCACACATGCTACAGCTCCCAAAAATGCAGGAACAAATAACCATCATTGGCGTCCTTGCGAAGGAACACCTATAATAAACACAATATATATAGAAAGAGAAAAGATATAAACGAGTTAGAGCCCTGGGTTTGAAAATAGTTATAGCAAGTGAATTAAATGCATAATAATTAAAAATGCAAGATTTGATAATTGATGTGGAGTCGCACTCCCTTGAGACTCAACCTCACCTCTTAGCTACAACACGCACCTAAATGTATACATTAAATCTTAAGTTAAGCTACCCCACTAAATCTACGGATCATACCCCCTCAAACCTATGCATAACTCCCATTAGTGTAACTATAACTTAGTATCATAGTTAGATGACATTACCCTTAATTATGTAAACTTAAATACCCCAACTGATGACTAAACATTTCCCCACTTCCAATGTAGCGCTAGGTTTCGTGCGTGGGATGTCTCGCAAGAAAAATCTAAACAAGGAACCCCCCGATATACTACTACCTAACATTATCAGTCATGGAAATCCATTAGTCCTTTAGTCCATAGCACGTACTTCTAAATTCCAGTCTACAAGCATAAAAGTATACTTATCCAATCTCATGCTAAAAGGGCAGTACATAACACACATATCATACAAGTAGGGCAATCTATAACACACATTAGACACGTATACTAATCGTCTCAACAATGTTATCATCTTCTAGGGAATTATTCACATATCATCCTAGGTTACCAGCGGTCAGATTCACACCGACTTGGTATAGAACATTCACAAGCGTATGGGAAGCGACCATAGTTCCTTACCTCAAGGTAAGAAGAATCATACCCACGACATCATACCCCTACCTCACACGCGGTAAAATACTGGATGCTATGTCTTGGGGACTCTACTCTCCCTTCTCCTCAAGCCAGGGGATTTGCCCACATCGTGCAACTTTCCATGATAACACTAGAGGGATATGTACCATATAATATATATCATACGCACCAGGTATATATACACATGCACAACATAAATACAAAACATCACATTTTAGGATGTATATTTTAATACTCCCCACTATATGTATATAAGACACCATACAATAGCTGATGATCCAAAGGATCATTACAAATTCATTTCATAATTCCGTTGCACCTATGGTTTTTCCTCAAATTGTCGTCATTAAGGACTCACGAACTCTCACTCATTAATCAGTATCCCTTCTCGAAAGTATCCCCACTGCTTAGGGGATTTACAAAAAGGATACAACATAATGCCCTTTTAAATATACCTCTATAATAGCCCCAAAGTACCCCCCCCCATTGAGTTATAATATACCCACATTATGTCCCATAAACAAGTTTACCCAATAATATTAGAGGGTTACTAAGTATTTAAAATCAACTAGAGATGAATAAAACTAGAATTTTCAAACTGCAGTGACCGGACCAGACCGAAGGTCCCCAAAAATGAACCGATTCGATTCCTTAAAAATGATAGTGAACTTTTAATTACCGGACCGATCCGATATCCTTTAAAAACGAACTGGTCCAAACTGTACAATTCTGAATCCTACGAAATCTTCCTATTTCTCCAATAAACCGTTCTTCTACAATATTTCAACATCATAATCCACCCAAAATATGAATTCCACCATTTCTACACCTTCAAACCCATATACACAACAAAGGCTAAACTACAACACAAAAGTGTAGGGTTTAACATTTATATCTAACCATACCAAAATATTTCCACAAGTTATGAAATAAATCACACTAATAAGAATTTAGAAAGTTAATCCGCTTGCCTCAAAGATGTAGGATCTGATTCTTCTTCAAAGTCACGAATTGTTCAAGATTTCCAAAGTTCCAAAACTGCCTCTTTGTGACACCCCGCCTAATAAAATACCGGGCGATCACTCCTATATCAAATTAAAACAGGAGTCTCATATGGATCATTTTTAGCATCACTGTCAAAAATCCATTTAATTACTAATAACCTATTAGGCCGGTGTCAAAATTTTACTTAACTACTCTTTTTAACAACTTCAAAATTAAAACATCCACAAAAATTTATGCGTAAATGAAACTGAAATGAAATAAAATAACCGAACACCCGGTCAAAATATACAACCATATCGAATGCCGTGTAAAAAGAATAAATAAATGAAATTGGACCATTGGCCCGAATACTTATACAATACCTCCTATATAGAGTACAAAGGTAGAAGTGTCTATTGAAAACCTGCACGCATCCACAGCCGCTGCAGCTGACGTCTAACTCGAAAGATGTGTACCATCCAGGCGTCCTAGTGTCTGTACACCTATATAATATATATATAACAAGAGATGGAAAAGTAGATAAACGGGTCAGAGTCCGAGTTGTGAAAATATTTAGCAAGTGCATAAATGCTTTATTTTTGAAAATATGTTTTATCTCATATTTAAATTGGTATCTCACTCCCATGAGATACCCCTCACCTCTCCTCTAATAGTTCACTCCTAGCGCATCCCTTTAAACATCCTAGTCAAGCTACCCTGCTAAACTAGTCTAACACCCAACTACTATCAACCCTAGATAGTCCAAGTAATGTACTAAGGGCTAAACTTCTCCCCAGTCTCAACACTAAGCCATGTTCGTGCGTGGGGTGTCTCGCAGAGCGAAATCCAAACAAGGAACCCCCCCCCCCCGATACACTACTACGCGGCAAGGTCGATCGTCGAGATTAGCCAGTCCCTTAGTACAGAATATATATCTCTATATATTTACATCATATAACAAATATCAATATAAGATCACTAAGGATTAAACTTATCCCCAGTCTCAACACATTGCCATCTTCGTGCGTGGGGTGTCTCGCAAAGTGAAATCCAAACAAGGAACCCCCCCGATACACTACTATGCGGCAAGGTCGATCGTCGGGATCCATTAGACCCTCAGTACTCGATTCATCCATATATATATTCATAACACAAAATCCATCCCGGTCTATCTCTCGGAATGAGAATTTATTTTCATTACTATCTCAAAACTTTCCATTTCCCTTCCTATATCCAGGAAATGTATTTATAAAAACCAATTCATTATCATGAATTGTTTTAACATATCAGATACTTTTTGAAAGCCAGTTTTATTATCATAAAAATTCTTTTCCTTTTCAAAACATCCCATTTCCCTTCCTATATCCAGGAAATGTATTTAAAAGTCATTTTTATTATCATAAAATGCTTTTACCATATCATATGCTTCCACGTCCCTTCTTCCATCCGGGAGGTGTTACCGAAGCCAAAACATTTATCCCATTTCCCTTCTTCCATCCAGGAAATGTAAATTAAAGCCAATTTATTATCATAAATTTCTTTAACATATATAACGCGTTCTAGGACCGCCCGTACGACGTGCCCCTAAATGACCATCATCTTCCAGTGCCTATCAATTACTATACCTGGGCACTTATACGCAACACGTCGGGAAGCGGTCATATGCCTGCGGGCTAGTCATAACCACATCCCAAGTTACCTAACCATCGCAGAAAACATAACATAACATAAACGCTCATATGGCCTAGGACTATATCCACCCTGCATTCATTAGTCAGGGGGCTTCACCTCACGCGCGAACTTCCCTTATGATGTCATTTAGAGAGGGTGTTGACTATAAACCATTAATTATGAAAATCATTTCTTTTTCCATTTTGAAAACATTCATATTTTATTTTCAAAATCATTTATCTCAAATTATATATATATATATATATATATATATATATACTTGAATCACATAGTATACACATACCATATATTCCTCCTCGAATATATACAAATAGCCATATCGGCCAATCCATCTAACGACGACCAATAATCCCAAAGATTCTCTCAAAGAATCATAATCAAGCATTTATATATGCATGATACTAAACCCAAAGTATTTTCTTACTTTAATAAGTAAATATTTACTTTAATCCCATTTAAGGATTTATTGGATATCTCTAATTCTAATACTCCACACTAAGTGAAAACATATTTTTCTATATTCTCAAATTATTCTAATCACGTCATAAGATTTTGCCTAACAAAATCGATATAACTATGCTTTCTATACGCATAATTATAGGGACTTAAATGCCCACTGAAAATATCCTAGGGATTTATCCTCCGGATCATGCCCTACACCAACTCAAGGCCTTTTCATCCAACTAGATGTTTATTTACCCTCAAAACTATTATTTAGGAGTCCCAATATCATAACTAGGAACCCCCATAAAAATCCCAAATGGTAATTTAACTCCCCCTACTCTTAAAGGGAGAAAACTGGCAATTCTGACCTAAGCGAATCGATTCGGTCCCCGATCCGAATCGATTCAGAAAGTATTCTGCAAACAGGTCTTAAATGGCGAATCGATTCGGCCTGTACCCAAATCGATTCGGCCCACTGCAGAAACCCAATTCCTCTTCAGGCGAATCGATTCGGCTTGTACCCGAATCGATTCGGCCAGCTCAAGGGCTACAGTTTGGGCGATTTTTCAATCTCCAAAATACCCAATAACAACCCAAACTCCATTTTTATGGTTTCTAGTCTCACCCAACAACC
Source organism: Sambucus nigra (assembly GCA_949130495.1). Classification (NCBI taxonomy): domain Eukaryota; kingdom Viridiplantae; phylum Streptophyta; class Magnoliopsida; order Dipsacales; family Adoxaceae; genus Sambucus; species Sambucus nigra. The sequence goes on along the minus strand of OX422207.1, from coordinate 275,632,017 downwards.
CAAATAACATCCTAACACTGATTTACAACTAATTCTTCCATAAATTTTGGGTATTAAACTACTTTCTAAGGTTTTGGATCTTAAAACCCAAAAACCCTAATTTTGACATTTCTCCCAATTCAATTCTATTTATTACTCCATTATCATGGTTTTAATACTAGAAAGCCTCAAGAGTTTACATTACATCAATATGTAAACTCGTATCAAAGTTTTCCCCATTTTTATTTTGGGGTTCTACCAACTATGATATGAAATAAATGCATAATTGAAATAAAGCAAGTAAACACTTGCCTGGAGGATGAAATCCGATGACCTCGAGCCGAATCTCGCGGAGTTTGGCTGGAGTTCCTCCCTTTCTCCTCTTTTCTCCTCATCCTCTCTCTCTTCTCTCTCTTTTCTCTTTTCTTTCCTTTTCTCTTTCTCTTCCTCTCTCTCTTGACTTATAAGGGAGAAAAATAAGGGTTTAACCCCTTAAAACCCAAAAATGACTCGTTTACTCAATTACGAGCCCGTTTAACTCTAACATTCCCAGAAATTCAATTTTGACAATCGGACACTCTTTTTCGACCATCTCGGACATTCCGAGACTCACGGCGCAGTCGAAATTTCCATCCGAGGTACTTGACCGCAAATCACTATTCTAACCCATAATACTTAATGCGGGGTTTCCAATTAAAATCTTACCTTTTGTCGCTTTACTGAACTGCGACATATAATTAAAATACCTCGACATATTTATTTAACCCCAAAAGTAAATATATCACCTATCGACAATCCTCAAATCCTTGAAAATCCCAAAAATTATTATTTTGAGAAATTCTCCAAATTGCCAATTCATATCCAATAATGGATTTTTAATTGTCTCCAAAAGGACGGGTTGTTACACTCTTCTCTTTCTCTTCTTCCCACGTTTTTTTCTCAAATGGGTCTTCTCTTAATTGAGCTACTCTCTTAAGCCTAATAACCCCTATTATAAGAATCCCCAACTTTAAATGATAATACATAGATAAAAATGACTCGTATACCCCAATTTGAGTTAAACTAGTCAAAAAGATACCGGAACCCAAATAAAAACCCAAGGCAGTCATTTTGACTTTCTCGGCCCTTTTGGAAACAACCGTGCCCTCCAAATTTGCATTCGAGGCTCGGAATATAAAAACACTCTCCCTACCTCATATAACTCACCTAAATATGCCACGGTTGAGAAATAACTAATTCCCGCAACCAATACACACATATACGACTACAATTTCGCGCAATAGATTATATTTACTAAGTCACAATAGTAAATGTTCAATTTCCATAAATGCTAACTGTTTTACCCAAATTAATATTTATGTAAATCCTTGTTTTGCTTCTCAATTATATTAAATCCCCCACAGTCGATAATTTAATATAGAAATATAAATACATAAAAGTAAAGGGTATTACAAAAAGTTTAATTAAAAATAATTTTGTGAAATTTGTGCTAATTAAATTAATAAAATGAACATATATTTAATTAGGTGGTATGTTGACATTTGGTAAAAAACTTAGGGATATTTAAGTCATTTGTGTATTCTTGGGCACCAAGTTAAGACTTTAAGAAGAGTTAATCTCATATTAAAATTGCGTCTTTGTGAAGACTTATGATTGATAAGGAAACTAACTGATAAAAATAATCTAAAACACGAGAGAAGAGATAAAAAAGAACTGGCATGATTTAAGGCCCGCTATCGCAGATTTACTCAGTCACGACCTGGGTAGATGTTGCACGATCGAGGACTTTTGGTGAGTGTCCCTTTCACAACTTCCTCATTGGGTTGTAATGCCTAGTTTTATTTAAAAAGGACTTATGGGAAAACGTTTCCTATGTTTTCACACCTTTTTCCAAAACCTAGAGTTACAACACCCTATATTCTTCATCCATAACCTCCTAAACCTCCATTAAAATAATTTTCAACCTTAAATCTGGAGAATTTACACTTTTATTTTGAAGAAAAGTTAAGAATATTTGGAATCTCTTTAGGGGAAAATCAAGTTTTTAGAATATACATTAAGGAAAGAATACTATACCCTTCCCCTTAACTTTTATATGAATTAAAGGTTGCCTAAATTCTAATCATGTGTAATTTTTACAATATGAATCATTTGGAAAATAACTCAATACCCAAAATATTGCATGCTTTTGTGGAAGTGGGTTATATAGTGGGACTACGATGATGATGTCGAAATTATGAATTGAACATGATAATTTAATACAAACACCAAAGTAATATTAATTCTCACAAAATTTATAAAAAGATGATTATTGGTTAAAGAGTTGAATTTTTTGTTTAGAATTTCTTTTCCACATGCTTTACTTGATATATATTTTAGGTTGATGAAATCTCATATGAAATTGGATAATGGAATTATGTAACTTGATGAAATATGATGGTTGACTTGTAAATAAAATTATGAAATTGATGTAATTCACACGTAATTGACATAAATGAATATAAAATAAAAGAATGTGATTTTAGCATAGAAAGATAAATATAATTGTAGTTGAACCATTTAAAATGTTATTATTGTTGGGATTATTGAGTTTTTACGTTAGCATTGGGTTATGATACGATTGGGTTAAATACGTGGGAGTTGGAATAAGTTAATTCCTGAGTAGACTATATAAAGTTCTTGCCATCTAAGTATGGGATTAAAGAGTATTATATTTTTCGATTGGATATTTTCTAGGTATGGGACTAGGTAATTTGTATGGTTTTGGGTATTTTCAATGTATGGGACTCGGGAATATGTGTTGTTTTGGTAATCTCTAGGTATACAACTAGATTTGGTTGGTATGTTATGCACCGAGTAAAATGGGCAAGAGGAATATATGATGATCATTGTGATACACGGTGATACAATGTTTTGAGATAAATACCTTGGAGATGATAAGTATTAGATTTTGATGATTATGTGGGCGATATTGTATGTTCAGGGTGTAGTCTTGGTTGGATACAATACTATGTGTGAAATCTACATAATTTTTGCTACCTTGACGCGATTTGTGTGGGCGTTACAGTATGTGCGGGGTTTAGAGTTGGCTGACTACCAGAATATGTGTGTGACCTAGGATCTTTAGCTTTAGTAATGAATTTATATGTGAACCATGGTATGTTTAGGGTCTAGTGTTAGATGGTTGCGATAGTATGTGTAGAACCTAGGTTAGTCGGCTATAGTGATGGGATTAGACGTGTAGATGCATCATGGTATGTGTGGGGTGATATTAGGGGTTGTCTAGCTATAGTGATTTGAAGATGGGTATGGATATGATGATACGAGTGATACGCCGTGGTATGTGCAGGGTCGTATGGGAGACTGGATGGCTATAGTGTTGTTGAAAATAGATAGTTTTTAATTAAAAACATAGATAAATATTGAGGAGTTGCGAAAGTGGAAATTTTACTAATTTTATATTTAATTACTCATTGTTATTTTAAATACTATATCACACACTTATGACTGGGTTCATATAACCCTATTTGGAATCACGTAGCTAGTATTCTTGTGGTGGGATCTGACCCATCGTCGTGGACTCACATTTTAGCTCAGGTTAGTGTAATCTTCATCGATTTGGAGTAGCAGAAGTTGAATATGGATTTTACTTTTATGCATTAGTTTGTTTTACATTTTGTCATTTTATATATGAGAACTTTATTCGGATTTGGCAAGTCTTCGGATTCCACCATTGTTTAGAGTTTTTATTTAAAGACCATTGTTGATGGTATATTCATAATTGAAGATTATTTCATTACAAAGTTTTATTATGGTTTTGGATTTTATTATGGTGGATGGATATTTACTATTGCATTTATTCTAATCTCATATTATTGAATGAAAAGGTTTTAAATTATCTCATATTTATGCCACATGATGAGAATGGTAATTTATTATAATGATCGATATATCTTGTCATTTGGATTTGATCAACCTATATGGAAAAAATATGTGGGTTGTTACATTGATAAGGTAAGAAGTTACTCTTCACAATACTTACTTGTTCCTCTTCCGAAGGACTATTAGACATAGTAGCAAATTTCCTCTCCACTGACTGATGAAATTATTCATGGACTTTCTTATGTTCTGCTTAAGTAACTCGAGATAACGATATGTCACCTATATTTTATCGTTATACTTGTACTGAGCCATGAATCCTCTTGAAACATCTTCCTGACAATGGATTTGAACCACCTTAGTGAACTTTCCTTGTGGATTTGCTATAACATATGGGCTATGATTTTTTTTGTGGGGCCTAAGAGGCTCATAGTCCGATGATAATTGCACAAATGACCAATGAGAGGAACATTTCCTCAGAAATTCTCGATGCAATGCATCCTTAATTTCTCAAAAAATTGGGCCTTCGAGTAAGACAACATGTATTGATAATTGTTGTAGTTCCCAAATAGCTTAACATGGTCAAATTTTTAGGGGAGTATCTTGAAGTATTCTTTCATCCGAACAAGTTCAGTAGATCTTATATTGGCCTGAACCCATATACTATCCCCTAGTTGGGCAGGTGGAGGTTTTGTAATAATGAGACCAACAGGGTTTCCCAAAGGGTTAACAGTGGGGGCAGGAAGAGAAACCCTAATTGTCTTTACCAAATTCCTTACAACAAGATGATATTCATGTAGATCCCAAATGGGTCTGTGTATTCTATGATTGTCAATAAGATGATACAACACATTATGATTTTGATTCCCATTTTGGTTTAAATTCTGATTTGACGACTCTGGGTTGCAACCCTCTTTTGCTAAAGTGAGAATACCTTGGTTTAAACAATGTCTAACATAGTTATCATCTAATTCATTATAGCCACCAAATTTGGATATGGATTAAGATCCTGGTTTTTATTCTTTATAAGGTATATGTGGAATGAGATTTATGTTTCCTCGAATGAAGTTGATTATGAGAACCTTGTGACAGACCTATAAGGTGGATGTATAGAGATCGCAATAAATAAGATGTCGGGACAAAGTTAAAAAATAGCCTTACTTTTGGGAGATAATAAATCTTCAGAGAAGGGATAGTGTAACTTCCGAGCGGTCTAAAAGGAGAAGGGGTAAATACGAGAGAGGATATAAGGAGGGAGAACATCCTCAATGTAGTTATTATGTTTTTATTTTTCACTTGTATTTACATCCCGCTTAGGGTGTAAGAGAAATGTCAGACAACACATGAGTTTGGGATAAGGGGTAATGCAAGGTAGAACTTAGTCCTAAAATCACATACATGGTCTTATTTTCAAAATTGGTGATAGCTCAATGGAAAAAAGTCAAATAGTATGATAAACAAAAATTTTAGCAGAATTTAGTGTTAATTCTATCAATATAGACATGAGTTTCCATGGGTAAGACACCTATACAAGAGATGGTGAAGGGTTTAGGTATGGGTTCTCCCCCTTTGCGTTACTCCACGATATACCTCTTGCCTATAAGGACAGTCATTCATCTCTATGTGTGGAGGCCATTTGATATACCCGAGTGTATGTAAACTGCCTCACTATATACATCGTAATGAGGATATATGTGAGAATGAATCTGATAACTCGACATACATAAGCTACAATATACCTCATGTCATGAATACGGTAAAGAGGTACACTGCTAAGGAATTGTTCAATATACGTCAAGGGTACATGGCAAAGGGACAGTGGATGCCTATCTCTTAGGACCACCGCCCCCTGCTGAACCAATGAACCATCACGAAGAGACCTCCCAATATGGGTCAAAATAGGGTCAATACTAAATGCTTTGTTAATGTAGTGTGCAAAATGCATGAGTCTTATTAGTTTATTATGAAAATTTTATTCATCACGTATGTAGAGAGGGGGTATGTACAAGTATGGGAGGGCATAAATAATCATGTATATACAAGTAGGTATAATCATGATAAGACAACATATAATACAAGATGTAATGTGAAGATTATAAATAACATGAATATATACAGTAAAAGCATGGGAAGGATATACAAAATAGGCATATAATGAGGAACGTATATATAACTAGAACATGGAATGAAGATATATACAAGGGGCATATATAAAGATAAAAAAAATAAACAATAAATCCCCACATAAAATAGAGTTTAGTCCGCAAACAATCCTTATTGGAGTTGCCACTATTAATATCCCGACCTAAAAATGCAGTAATAGCATGTGAGACATTCAACCGATGGTGAAAGGTAATGAGTCAAATGGGAGTGAAAATGTAAAACTTAGAGTATCCAGACTATTTTACCAAAAATGGGACAGAATAAAAGGAAATAACCCCAAAAGAGGAGCTACAAGGAAAGTTATCTAAACAAAACCATAGAGAAAATGTCATTGGGGACTAATTAATGGAGAAGGAAGGGGTTAGGCACCCTCTCTGCCTTTTCGATCTATAGTGGGTAAAAACGTGTTCTCTTACTCCTTTTAGGCTCGTATGTACGTGAGATAGTGTGTGGATAAATGTGGTGAATATGTGTGATATAGTACATGTGTAACTAGGTGAAGAAAGGTGTGTGTGATATGTGTATATGAGGCTAATGTGAAAGAAGGTGTGTGTAACATATATAAGTGTTATATGGCATGAAAAAAGTGGGGGCATAGATGGGTGTTACTAGTAGAAGAGAAAAATGAGCAGGTAAGCTTAAACATGTGAATATATACAAAATTTACTAAGTGAAGATTTTATTTGGATTTGTCATCACATCACCAAAAGTGAGCATGTCTATCTGTGAGAGATAAAATGCAAATAAAAGAGAGCTACCACGTATGGGGCGTGATAAGTATACATAAATAAAAAGGGCTTTTTTTTACTTCACCCCACTTTTTTAATCTGATATTTAACTTTACCCTCTCTTTGTTAATCTCTTTGATATAACTCCCAGTGCAAGTGGATTATCTTAAAATATTGCCTAAAAACAAAAGATTAACTTTAAGGATTTATTTGACTTTGCCCCTATTTATAACGTTAAATTAGAATTAACCCCCTATATTGTGGGCAAAGTCCCAAATGATTATTAAAATGACGTGGTAAGTCAAATTAGCTATTAAAATTTGGGGTAAAAATCAAAATGATAAAAAAAAAAAAGAACCCAATATACACATGTAATAAATCACAAAGAGATATAGAAACATCAAAAGGGGATAAATGGACAAATCTAGACAACGTGATAGGGAGAAAACAAGATCATAGTAAAAAATTGAGAATGTATGGACTTGAATCTCAAAAATACATTTAAGACACCTACGTACCCTTTAAAGGGGATCGAAGCCCACTGTAACACCCCATGTTTTTATTATTTAGTTTAATTAATTAATTGGAATATTCGAGAAAAATAAATTTTTAGATTTTATAATTTTAATTGGTTAAATATGTTGGTTATGATTTTAGAAGAATAAAAGTTCAAGAGGAATTAAAATCGGAGTTAAAACGGATTTTATAATGATTTTTAAATATTTCTCCCTTATAATTTTTAAGGCGAATTGTCAGGTTTTCTGGGCGATCGATCGATCGACGCCAGGGATCAATCGATTTATCCCTTCAGTAATCGTGCACTGCAAGTTGTTTTTAATTAGAGTTTGTTTAGGATTAGGACTCCTAATCACTATATAACCTTGTCAATCCGTAGGGGGGCTTCTCATAATCACTTTTTCTCAAGTTCTTCTCCAAAGAACACTTTCAAATATTTTTCCTCTCACTCATAGTCATCAACCTCCAACACAATCAAGTTTTTTTGTCACAAGTTTTGGGAGGCTTAATTGGGGCTTAATCAAGATTGATTCAAGAACACTTCTTTGCTAATTTTTCGAGAGGAGTCTAGATTTCTAATCAGTTTTTCAACACGATCTTCACGGGCATGAATACTCTATTCTTTTCCTTTAGTACTATGCATTTTAAGTGTCGCCAAAATACTTAATTACATGTTTTCTTATAAATAATTAATAACTTAATTAGAGAAAGTGGACACTAACTATAGAGTTATTTTTATAAAATATTTTAATATGAATAATATTCACAACCCTTTGGGTACGTAGGATTCATGAGTGATTTGGGGTTTTATTGGTGTAGGGTACATATAGAAAAAAACCTAGTTTTGAAATAATTAAAGTTGGGGACGTATAACTCATACAATACATGTAGAGATAATGAAATTTGGTTTTTGATGTATATATGATGAAAACTTGGTATATTTAATTTAAAATAATTAAATGAGATTATTTGGGTATTTTTGAGGTTGTGATAATTAAATTAAAGATTTAATTGAATTGGACTATCATGCGTAGTTTTATACGTTGATTAATTATTCTTGTTGGTATGACTTGTTGGTATTATTATATTGCCTTTGTGATGGAAGATTATTGGGTAATTTTTCTCTCCCTGTAGTTTATGATGCCTTCTAGGTATGGGACTAGTGGGTAGGCCTCTTGATGATTTACGCCTTCTAGGTATTGGACTGCTGAGGGTAGATTATCGTGTTTTTATCATCTTGGGGGTGGGCTGATTTTTGGTACTTTTTCGTCGTTACGTTAGCCTAGGCATGAGACTAGGTCAAAGTTTAGATTAGAAATTCTTCCTATACATAGGGTAGGATGGATTAATAACTTGGGAACCTTTAGTTATGGGACTAAGGGGTATTTTGAGGATCTCACATCGATTAAAAGGGCGGGGTAATTTATAAATTAAGAATTAATACCTAAAAAAATTGGTATTAAAATTTATGGCCGACAGTTTAAACGGGTCAGAGGGCGATTGACAAGGGAAAGTGTGACACTTTAATAAAAAGTGAGAACTATAATAAAATTGGCTTAATTCAAGAAAATTAACTCTGTGCGGCTTGGGAATTTAAAATCATATTGGTGTGTTATTCTAAAATGGGGATCTCTCGGGTAGTTAATGATTTATATTTATCGTCGTTAATTATCCCGTTTAATTTAAAATATTCTATTGTGATATTTATTGCGTATAATGCTACTGTCTGGATTCAAGGATCCTATTTGAGGGGAGTAGTGTGTATTCTTTCTCGGGGCTTTGGCTCTGACCCATGCGTTGACTAATATTTTTCAGGATTAGAATTGGAGAAGTTGCATAATATTATTGGAGTTATCGTTTGGAGGTGCAGCAGGAGCCGATTACTTTATTGCTTTGTTTTAGTTTAGACTTTTCTTTCAGTAGTATTTCATTTTAAGACTCAGTTAAGAGAGTTATTGGGTCATTCGGTTCCAAAGTTGTTTATGGGTTTTATTTCAGTTATTAAGAGTTGGATATTTATTCAGTTTTATAATTATTGAAAACTGGATTTATTTGGAGTTCTAGCATGTGATGGATCTTTTATCGCGCAGTTGATTGTTATCATTTGATATTGATTCAATTATTTAACTTATGAACTGATTTATCTATGTCTCATATCTGTCTCATGATAATAATAATTTTTATTTAGTTCACGCGCGGCTTAGTTCGGCGACGGTGGCTGGCCACCCCGTCTGTCGGATTACGCGGGGTGTGACACCCACGTAGTTCTCATACGGGCCATAAAAGGTGGATTTACATAATCTTTGATAATTTAAAGTAAATTATGGGTTGATTTAGGTGAAAATGGGTATGAAATCATTTTTTTATGTAAAATACCCAAATATTCCTTAACTTACCAAAAGTCACATAACCCTATTTTTAGGTATTTTTAATTTAGGAAAATACTTTATGAATTTAGATCTAAAATAAAAGGTGAATATTAGAACTAACTTTTTTGTGAAAAAAATAATGTTAAAGGTGAATGAGAGAATTCTACACCATTAAAATGTAAATGTGGAACTATATATAGAAAAAAATAAAGAGATAAATACATAAAATGAAAGGTGAGAAATACTTTAAAACCTTTAATGTGGGTCTTTGGGAAATTTCTCAAAATTTCAACCCAAAAGATGCTTGAATATATGATGAGTGTGGTAATTTATGGAATATTTGTATGGAAATGAGGCACGTATGGAAGGATTTGATAAGGAAATGTGGTGAAAATAATGCTAGATTAAAGTTTCCAGATGGAGTAGGGTTGTTGCATGAATTTTGACATCCCTATAAAATGAGGTCGCACTTTCCTTTTATAAGAGAACCCTAAAAAGGAAAAAGACCAAATTATTCCAGCACACTTTCGATTGCCGAAATAAGGCTCCGTTATGGGTTGGTCTACACGATACCTCATTAGGAAACTATAATCTTCAAAAGTGGAACAAGTATCCTCTAATGCAAAGAGAAAAAAATGGTCCTTTAGATGCCAGAAGTGAAAAGAAATTAGAAAGTCGGCCCAATCAATAGTGATGGTCCTTAAAGACAAAAAGGGAATTAAGACATAACATTCTAAGCTTGAGAGAGACCTATCGCCAAAACCGTGGATGAAAGACTCTACCTTATGGTTAAGGATAGTTTGATTATCAAAATGTGAGATATCCATCTCAAGAATTCTATGAGAAGAAAAGAAAGTTGTCAAGACTATAAAAAAGAAGCGATGAAGGTGTGAGTTTACAAGCCTAAATTATACATCCATTATAGAGAGAAGGGAGTGACCGATAAGTCCTCTTGAAAGGACCCTAAAACCAATCGGTCCTCCTGTCAACATAGATTCTACAACCTACCTTTGCAGGCCTCCGAATCCAAAATCTAATTTAAATGACATGTTACAAAAACAGAAACCGTGGTAAATCTAAAATTATGGAAATAAGAGTATTCTCATTTTAATCCTTATATATGTCTTTTGTATATTTACCTCATGCACGTGTCATAATTAAATTGACATGAAGTATAAAATAACTCAAATCACAAAATAAATATAAATAACATTCCTCAAATAAAAATATTTCTCCATTGTTTGTAAATTAATATTTTTTTAGGAATAAATGACAACACCCTTTTAATCCTTAAAAAAGAAAAACCAAAATAAAGAAATAATCTAAAAATGACCATTGGGCCCCACAAAAGAAGATTCTTCACTGTCCTCATCATTATCATCGGAGTTAGCATTTGCCGCACATGTCTCCGTACCCTCTTAAATAACCAAACCACCACGGGGGACCACAAGATATGTAGGGTCCCTTTGTCGAGTACATACCCCTTGGGTAGACTTGGGAATATCTACCGCGGGAGCACCACTAGCTGAAGGAACACAATCGACATAAAGAAAGGGATTCAAGGCATCATCAATCACTGGATGACCCAAACTCAAATCTCTTATCGTCCTGCGAATAAAATCCAGGACAGCTACTTAAATACTACACGAGGGAAAATAAAAGCCTACAATAATAGATATCATCACAACAAGATCTAAAAGAAAATAATGAAAAAAATTAAATAAAGAAGAAAACATTGCATACCTCGACTCCTACTAGCATGGAGAAATAAAGGTGAGAGGAAAACACAGACGCCTCATAGTGGACCCCATCATCCTTAATAAATTACACTGATAAACCGGGGAAACTTATCACTAGTGGTGAGGCCGAAGATCGATCAGATGCCACAGTATCTCCGATGGAAGTAATCTTGGAAGGAGGAACTAGTTGGTCGCTAGAGGTGCCTCTCCCAAACCCTAGCTCTTTTTGGCCGATAGGACCGCTGGCATCAATCTCTCCACGATAAATACAGAATAAGGTACGGTATATTTGAAGTGGGAACTCACCACAAGGACGCCACTACTATAGGCTTCCAGACTGCTAGGAAAAAGAATATTTGTCTCCCTCATACCAAAAGGAGGCGACACCGATGGGACCAATCTGAAAAGGTGTGGCCACTGGTGAACAACCCTCTCCCCAGATAGAAAGTTGTAGACCGTTAGTACAGAGAAGCAAATGGTAAGTGGTTTGAGTGATAGTCTAATCCTCATCCCAATGTCTCCCGGACATGATCCAGGGAATAAAGGTGACTTGTAATCCAAAAGGCTGACAAGAAAATGAAAAATTTTAAAAAAAATCCCGCCATTATAGTCACCCCACTTTGAAGAGTGGGTATCTCTCCCTTAGTATATACATAAAATCGAAGACTGCAATTGGCCTTCCTCCATCTCCTTTGGTGAGGCCAAATGACCTCCTCAGTTACCCTCAGAGAATCATGGTGAACACCAAAAACCTTATAAACCCGTAACTTCATGAACATAAAAAATTTATCAGTGACAGGATAAGAGAAGGCACAAATAAAAGAAAAGGAAAAAAATAAAATGTACCTCCCATACCACCACATAACCCACGAGACTCTTAGTCACCTGCCGGGACATGGCGCTTATATTAGAAAAAAGTAAAGCCAAAATAGACCTATATCAATCATACCGTCGAATACAACTAAAGTAGTTGAGAGGGAAAAATAGACCCACATGAATGACCTCTTGGTGGAAAAAATAAATTGTATGAACGAATAGCAAGATCAGGAAAACTAGGGTAAACTAGAGAATTCGTGTCGCATTTCCTCCCAAATGCCTCCAATAAGCCCGCATATGAGCTTTAAGAGATCTAAGAGCCAAAGTCTCTCCATAACGGATAGGTGGAATAAAACCTAGGGTGGCTCGGATGGCATCCCTTGATAGTCTGACATGACGGGAAATCATCACTAAATATACGCCAGGCAGAAAAATGGTCGGCACATGCAAGTCTAGAGCTCTCACACATCAGGAAGTGGAAAATAGAGGCACATACCACCACCTTTAGTTGTCTTACATCATCGGACGTTGTCTCGCGTGTTCTTCGATATATTTTTCATTTTCTCTCTCATCGTTTTCTTCAATCTAAAGGCATCTTCAAGAGTGATTCATAATGGTTTGGAGTTATTTTTTTTTAAATATCACACAGATCTGATTTGGTTCATTACGGATATAGTTACTAGTTTCATTACTAATTTGGTTTATTACGGGATCTGCAATAGGTTGGTATCTATAACACTGTTGATATTTGATTTCATTACATATCTATTGATTCAGATCTACAAATATTGTTCAGATTCACAAATTATTGGGTTTCAATTTGGATTCTTTTAAAGAGTTTTACATATGGGTTTCATTGTAAATCTGGTTGGCATCGTATGGAAGTTTCTTAGTAATTTTGGCTTTTGGTACATCGGGAATTTCATTGTAAGGACAAAAGTTTCATCTTACATCTGGCTTTCAACAGTATATTTGTGAGAGCAACACCCCAAGATGAAATTTGCACTACCCAGGTGTGTTATTTTCATTATTAACTACTATAATTTTTTTTTTACTTTTATACATCTATCTTGCGCGTACTTTAGTTAATTTGTATGGGTTTATACTTGCTTTATATTATTGTTGGTATATATAGTGTGCTCTTGATTTAATTGGTAGCACTTTTATTTTGTATATTTATTTATAAGACTATTTTAGTAATTAAATAATTAATATTTTTGGCTCTACCATTGCCGGTGTCCAAGTCCGGATGTGAAACGGGGTGAGTTAGTGTCAGGTTGACAGCAGACTGTAAAATTTATGTCAAATCTTATGATGGATTCTCTAATTAAAAGAACAAACGTAAATAAAAAATACATACATAAAATCAGATTTGGTATGTTGAATTTAGGAACACTAATTGGCAAGTGTAAGGAACGCGTGGATACCTTAAAACGGAGGGAAATCAACATACCATGCCTACAAGAAACTAAATAAAAGAGTGAAATGTCTAGAGAGACAGGATAAGGTTATAAATTATTTTATTCGAGAGAAATAGATAATCGTAGAAATGGGGTGGGTATTGTTGATCACTATATGAAAGATAAAGTCGTGGATGTTAAAAGATGAGGAGATAGATTAATAAGTATTAAGATAATATTAAATAAAACAATATTGAATATTATAAGTTCTTACGCGACCTAAGGAGCTTTAGATGATAATGTAAAGAAATCATTTTGGGAATTATTGGATGAACTATTACAATAAATTCCTAGGCATGAAAACATATTTTTAGGAGGTGACTTGAATAGACATGTAGGATTAGAACGAAATGGTCATCTAAAGATACACGGAGGTTGTGTCTTTGGGAAGAGAAATGAAGGAGGGAAAACTATCTTAGAATTTTCTAAGGCATATGATCTAGCATTAACAAACACAGTTTTTTTTAAAAAGGCAAGAACATTTAATAATATTTAAAAGCGGAGAGAATAAAACTCAAATAGACTTTTTCTTACTTAGAAGAAAGCTTGTACACATACAAACACTGTAAAGTTATACCAAGTGAAAGCTTAACAAATCGACACCGCATATTAGTAATAGATTTAGAAATGAAAGGTTTTAAGTACCGAAAAGAGAAAATAGGCTGTCAAAATATAAAATGGAAGGATTTAGAAGGATGCAAAGAGATTGAATTTAGACAGAAGTTCCTGTTAAACATGAAGTGGAATTGGAACGACAAGGTCAAAATTATTTGGTCAAGAACAAATAATGATATCGAGAAAATAGGTAGGTAAGTTTAGGTGAGACTAAAAGAAAAAGATTCATTACAAAATAGACTTGGTGGTGGAACGAGGAAGTGCAAAAGATAATACAAAATAAACGAGTAAGCATTAAAGAGTAAAGATCAAGAAAATTTGGAAAAGTATAAGAAGTTAAAAATTAAAGTAAAAAATATAATTAGAAATGCGCAACAAAATGCACTAGATAGTCTCTATAATAAATTAGGTGACAAAGAAGGTGAAGAGGAAATATATAAATTGGCAAAGAATAGAGATATAATGACAAGGGATATGGGTCTAATTAAGTGTATTAAAGACATAAATCAATATATATGGATTAATGATAAAGAAATTCTAGATAGATGGGAAGAGTATTTTTCAAGGATTATTGAATGAAGAATATCCGAAAAAAGATGTCGAGAACATTGAACTGAATATAGGAATTGTATGTGAGATTACTGAAAAAGAAGTATATATATTAATAAGAAAAATAGGAAAGAATAAAGCGATTGGGTCGAATAAAATACTCAAAGAGGTGTGGAGAACCCTTGAAAGTCTAGAGATAAAATTGTTAACAAACTTATTTAATAAAATTTTAAGAGAAGGAAAAAAACCAGACGAGTGGAAGAAAAGCACCATAATACCTCTGTATACAAATAAAGGGAATATATCATATTGTAGTAATTATAGAGGAAACAAACTGATAAATGACACTATGAAATTATGATAATAGGTTATAGAACAAATATTAATTAATGAGTCAACTATTTTGGACAATCAATTTGGATTTATGCTAGGGTGATCCACCGCGAAAGCTATTCACTTATTAAGATAGTTAATGGAGAAATGTAGAAGTAAGAATAAAAATGTATATATGGTCTTTATAGATTTAGAAAAGGCGTATGATAGAGTACCTAGGGATATAACTTGGTGGGCCTTAAGGAGGAAAATAATCCCCATGAGTTATATTAAAGTTATTGAAGATATGTATAATAACAAAAAGACTAACATAAGGACTCTATGTGGAGAAACTAATGACTTTACTATTAAAATGTGTTTACATCAAGAATCAGCCTTAAGTCCTTATTTATTTACCGTAGTTATGGATGAGATTAATAAGGACATACAAGAAGATGTCACATGGTGTATGTTGTTTGCGGATGATATAGTTTTAGTAGACACTTCTAAGGAGGGCTTAGTGATGAGAGTAGATACTTGAAGAAAAGCCTTAGAGTCTAAGGGACTAAAAATCAGTAAAAATAAAATGGAATGTAAATTTAATAATGAGGCGTTGAGTAACATAATGTTAAAGGTTGAAGAAAAAGTGATAAACCAAACTAATAAATTTCGTTATCTAGGTTCAATGTTACTAAGTAATGGGGATATTGATGAGGATGTTACGAGTAGAATATCAACAGGTTGGATGAAATGGAGACAAGTAAGTGGGGTGTTATGCAATTAAGGATAACTGATAAATTAAAAGAAATTTTTTATAGAAAATTTGTTAGGCCAGCGACCCTATATGGAGCAGACTGTTGGGCGTTAAAGTAAAAACATGAACAAAGTCTCCATGTTAGCGAGATGAGGATGCTCTGGTGGGTGATAAGAGTTACTAAAAAGGCCAAAATTAAAAACTAATACGTGAGAGAAAAGTTAGGAGTATCTCCCATTAATGATAAATTAATAGAAAATAAACTTAGGTGGTACGGGCATGTGTTGCGTAGACCAGTAGATGCCCCTATAATAAGAGGAAGATTATTGGAAATAGAGGGTAAAAGAGAAATAACTCTCCCTAAGATATCGTGAAAGGAAATTATTAGGAGAGATCTTAAGGCATTAAACTTGAATGATAATATTGCATATAATATATTAGATTGGAAAAGGAGAATCCATGTGACCGACCCCATATGACCGGATTAAGGCAATGATGATGATGACGATCCCACCACCTCTCCGTAAGCATTAGGATCACGAAAATGGATCGGACCGTCACCAAGGAGTACATAAATAGGCCAAATCCTAAATCTGAACATTCTTCGAGACGACCTCTAAGAAGAACTCATCAATCCATAAAGATACCACCAGGTTAGGGTCGCCCCTAAGCCGGAGGTGTGTAATGCGGATCTCATGATGTTGCTGTGAAGAAAGTGTATAAAAATAAAAATAATAAATATAAATATAAATATAAAATTAAATAAATTATGCAAAAAATAAATGCATGTGCAAATAAAATCATCAAATAGGACTATAGCAAAAATAAAGGGACATCAAATCTGGTGTTCATTGAACTCGCATATGAGCTAACAACAAACTCTTCATCGGCTTACCTGTCTTCAGCTCTATCAGCATGAGTGACCTTAAAGTCTTGCTCGACCTCCTCATTATATTGTACTTACTCGCTTTCTTCTTTCTGAGAAAAAAAGAAATAAAGGATAAATACATTAACTAAAATATGAAATGACTAGTAGTTTAAATGGGTGAGACTTACTCGCACGCCTATAGGCGTAAGCATACTACCCGAGATCCTACGATTCACCCTCTCCTATAAGAAATGGTTTGAAATGGTTAAAAGAAATACCCAAGTCAATACAAATGAATAATATAGTAAAAAAATGAATATCTCCCTCGCTGCTCAAGAGGCTCAAGAGGAGGATCTAAAGTGGGGACAGACAGATGATCACTCCTCTGCTCGATATGAAAAAAATCTCACACGCAAGTAAGATTACAATGCATGAGAAAAATTAATGATTACTAATGAAGAAGGCAAAGAGTATTAAAAGGTATGATATTCTAGTACTTGAGGCTCCATAGTCATAGGAGCGCTCGTAATGTTCACCTGAAAACAAAGACACGGGTTGAGAAATCGAGCAAATATTTGCACAGTATACACAAATGAATAAAAAAGGCACGACATTTTAGTAATTGAGGCTCCACGGGCACAGAAGCACTCGTGACATTCACTTAAAAATAAAGAAATGGGTTAAATAACCAAGAAAATATTTGCACACTATAATCAAATGAATACAAAGTTACGACAGTTTAGTACCTGAGGCTCCACAATAACAAGAGTGTTCGTGATATTCACTTAAAAATAAGAAACGGGTTGAATAACCGAGCAAATACTTGCACAGTATAAGCAAATGAATAAGAAGATACAACAGTTTAGTACCTGGGGCACTACAGGTATAAGAGCGCTCGTAATGTTCACATGAAAACAAAGACACAGGTTACGAAATCGAGCAAACATTTTCACACTATACGCAAATATAAAAAAAAATATACGATGATTTAGTACCTGTGACTCCACCAACATAGGAGCACTCGAACTCAATATATTTGTGAGCTGAAAACAAATAAATGGGTTGATCACATAATACAACATTTGCAAAATATAAGAAAATGCACAAGAAAAGAACACTAAGGTTAATACCTGATTTCCCTAGGATGTAGTGGTACTCGAACTCAGTACAACCTCAATTTAGAAATTAAGAAACAAATTGAGTACAAATATACAAAGTTTGCAAAAAAATGAGCAAACAAATAAAATAGATATACTTGAGTCCCCACAGGAGAAGGAGCGCTCGAGTTAATCACAACGATTTCCTAAGAGTCAGTGATATGAGTAACATGAAGAGAATGGTTGCTCATGCAAACTTGATAAAATAGAGTGAAATTTATCAAGGATTGTTCAAATAAATAATAAAGGAAACAATTTTATCAAAATCTCCAAATGGAAACTAAAATATTAAATTACATATTCAAAAAAATAAATAGGTAGTGTGGAACCACTTGATGCCACACTCATAATTGGTTGAGTATAAATTTCTTGGACTTAAAGCGTATTTTCCATAGGCAAGTGTACTCATGATACATAAATTATTTCAGAAGGAGAAAATTTAGGAATAGTTACCCCGGTTGGAAAAACAATTCCCCTGGATGTAAAGGGCTTGCTCGTCAAAGGCCCCTATGGAGATAAAAAGTCACAATTCATTGTCTCCAAAACAAATGAGAGAGAGAACATGGTTGAATGAAAACCTACCTCAGCCAAAGGAGCTGCAACACTGGTTGGGATCTAGCTAGAGGAATTGCTCGCCCCTGAAGAAACGACAGAGCCAAGAATAGATAGAGGTGGTACAATAGGCATTTGTCAACCTAAACATAAGTGTGAATATTATAGGAAAACAACATTAAGGATAAGGTAAAAGATCCCCTGGATACCTGGGAATAGGTTCCCGCCACATGACTATTGGAATGATTAACTCTTAAAGAGTCCCCCATAGTTGTGGGAAATACAGTTGAAAGCTTTAAAGGCAAGTTATAAAGTTAGTTTACGAGCACTTATATCACTCTTATCAAAGAGAATTTATAAGGAGAATAAACTTTTCGGGAAGACACATACCTCTTGACCTAATATCAAGGAGGACACTAGCATGGAGATACTTTCCCTTTGGAAATGATCGCAAAAAAGATGAGCAGGAGGAAGGGGGGATGTAGAAGTCACACTTACTCATGGGGTTGCATTCGTCCCCATAGATGAATCCTATTAAAAGAATAAAGGCATAACATATTACTCAAAAAATGAAAAATAATGAAATAAAAAGATAGACAAGAAATATAGCAGACATATGGGCTCAAAACGAGGAACTTCACCAAAAGGAAGAAACCCAGTAATGGGATAGGTCTAATTGGGAGTAGGAATCATAATTTCCTCATAGCTGCTCACAAAATGCTCCTCAATATCTACTATCATATTTCTTTGAGTTGATTCAAAGGATGAAGTATCAGTTAAGTGATCTTAGATGATAGCGAGTGACCTAATGCCAATTGAAAATAAACTAGGGTAATAATAGGAAGAGATACTTCCATAATCCATAAGTTCTTCGTTAGATGAACATGATGTTGAGAAAGCACTCATATCTCCATTGCTTTGATCTTTATAGAGTAAGCAATAAATAAAAAAAGGTACCATCCACAGGTCGAGAAGTGATTGGGATGGATGGATACAAAGGAGTTGCTTTAAAAGGCCCGTATCCTCGCTCGAGGACAGTATGAGATGTCTCCTCAACCCCAAGTGTGTCTGTGTCCAAACTTTGGTCTCCTAGGATGGCAGTGTTCTCAACCTTAGTATCTCGAGTTTTTTTCCTAGTTTCTCGTGTCTTAATAGGAGACATGGGCAAGGGAGTTCCACTAATCGGAGTTGGGACAAAGTTAGAAGTATTTGTATCAGGATGTTTCCTGTTTGAAGAATCACTGACCTTCCTTTTCCCCTTAAACTTGAGTTATTTAGATGTTTCGATTAAATGGTTTCGTCATGAATGGGATTTATTAAAATTGGAGTGACAGAATCCAAATATGGCCTTGCAACCTGACTCGAATTCCATGTTTCTTTTCGAGTACACCTGGTCAAATACTTGTCTGGGGAGGAAATCACCTCAATAAATGACTTATCGGGTAAATCTTTAATGCCAGATTTTAGATTTTGAATTTGGCTATGCCACAATGCAAATCAGGAACTGCTCATGGAAAGAGGATAATCATGAGAAGATAGTGGGAAGCTATGAAACTTAGCATACCTATGAATAACGCCCGCATAGGTAAAATTCAAATATCCCCCTGTAAAGTTGCTCGATAGAATGAGTGGTTGGAAAGTCAGGAGAAAAGGTACCTTGGTCATACCTGAACTATCTCCTAACTCGCTTTGAGTGATAAAATTCCACACATTAGACTAATTTAGTGTAAGATGGTAGATTGCAGAGCAAAATAGTTGCCATTTCATAAACATATTGAGTACTCCTCACCACCTTAGCATTTATAGGAAGAACAAACACTTGGATAGTGGGGGAAAAAACCTCAAGAAATGATGCCTTTCAATCTGCGAGCATACAGACGAAAGCACAACTCCTCAATATTATCTAAAACAGAGTTGAGAGAGGAATTTGGAGTTTTTTTATGCCACTGGAAATACGAACAGTACTACCTAGCACCGAGCAGGGATCTAAGGCCCAAATTCTGAATCGCTCGAACAAAGATCCCATTAAAAGAAATGAATTAACAAACTTGAATACATCATAGTGGTCATGATATCTCTCCATGTCTACATGTTCTCAATCTAGCCAAGTGTACATGGATCCCAAAGTTAATGCATCTAGAGGCATATTTTTTCCACGAGCAAAATGGATAGCCAGACGAAGCACAAGCTCACAAGGGGAGTCATTAGGCCTACCCGAAAATAAATACTTAATAGAAAAGTGATAAAGAAGGCAACAATACGACCACTATACTTCAAACCTGGCCCATCAAGACTTTTGGGAGTTTTCACTTTAATTATCTTTAGATAAAGGTTCGAAATTACGAAGCCAATATCTCTACCACTTAGAAAAAGAATGCTTGATCACCTCTGTGCGAGTAAGACCCACATAATGTGTGCACTCCCCCAAGGCTTTCTCCAACTTCTCGCATAAAGTTTTTTCCTCAACATCTTCATATACACTAGTGAAGTTGTGACTTCTTATAATGGGCTAACCAGTGAGCTCACATATATCCTCTAAGGTAATAGTGAAATCCACCCAGCCAGTAACAAAGGTATGAGTATCCACACTCCAACGAGTTATAGGGAATTGATGGAGCTTGTTCTTTTACTGATTATACAATTCTTTAAACTCTTGAGCGTTCTACCTAGTGCAAGTCCTTCAATAATTTGATGCTAATAGTCCACGGACATGATATAATTAACCCAAGCTTCCTATTCCTCAGGGGCTCCACTAAAAACATCAAAGTTGATATTAAAAAAGGGATCATCGCCCATATCCAGTCAATTCCTCACAATACTATTAAGCAATACAATCGGGGTATCCGTAAACTCAAGAAACCATAAGAGAGGCTTCTCAGAAACCATAGCGACAAAGTTGACTTCAAAGCTCATGAGTGAAGACATAAAGTTATCATCATCGCCAAAAAATAGACCAGACCTATAAACAGTTAAATCCCTCTTTGACCGCACTTCTAAGTATGTTGCCGATGCTTTTCTCATTGAAGAATATATGCTAACCCCGCCTTGACTCCTAGAGAGACCATCTCTGCTGCCGCAACAGGGATGGTTGAAGAGGAAAGGAGAAGGGTGGTGCTAACGATAAGATTCCAGACATGGCAATAGTCACCATTTAGATTTGAACAAGAATGGTGCCTATCAATATCTCAATAATGGTGGTAGTAGTAACGGATAAAACATTTGTAGAATAAGAAGCCATTAAAATCAAGTATTTTGATGAAGAAAGGTCGGGATTAGCTTGATGGAAATATGGTGTGCAAAGAACTCTCAAGAAAACTTTCTCTCTTTAAAACCCTGTAAAAGTGAAGGTAAACTTTTTTTAAAGAGGTTTAGAGGTATTTATACTCTTAAAATACAAAAGGGTATCGTCAGTTTAAAAAAGGCTATAATGATTACCAAATCACAGCTGCTTATTCCCAACATAACACGTAGCCTTTCGGAGTATTGAGAAATATATCCTACAAGTCCAAGAACGCCAGAGAATCAAATGCAACACAAAAAATAATGATGATAAAAAATCCTTTCAAAATCCTAAAGTGACTTTTCGTGCACAACACTCTCTTTTCAAATGAACGAGATACTTCTGCATGAGGGGGCTAGTGCAGAGGGGTACACGAGCAACCCCTCATCTACTTGAGGAATTATAAGAGAAATTTTAAAATATAGGGAGGTTGCACGAGCAATCCCCCTCCATAAAGAGGAGCAAGTGCATGAGAAATTACCCCCCAAAGAGAAAGAGGAATAATAGAGTAGTGCCTCATCAGTACAAAAAAATATGTGCACAAAAAACCAGTTTCAAAGACTATAAGGATCACATGAGCATTTATCTTCAACAAGACAAAAACAGGTGGGTGAGAACTTCCCTCGCTAACACTCATTGTTGTTGTCTTTGACGAGTTTACTTAGCAAGAAGTCGTGACAGAGCAAGTAGGGCTCAAGCAGATGGCTAGTTAGAACCTCTTGAGTGTTTTGGTTGGGAGGCTGAGAGGTAAGTCTTGTTGAGCAATCTAAGTATCAACTACTTTAATATATTGAGAAAGATAGAATATTGGCATGAGGGATCCACGAGGTCATTCGCACACAAACATTACACAAACACATTTTACACACAAACAACGAGAAACCACCTAAGGTGATCACATATATTTTTAATATTACAAATAATGAGTGTCACTGAAGGTCATTCGTAAGTTCTCAAAACTTTATTCAACAAGCGTTTTCATTAAAAGAAAAATAACACTTTTTGGCATCATGGCCGACAAGATCACGTTTTGTCCACTATTACACCAAGTGTCGCACCACAAAAGACAGATCATGGATAGACAATGACAAACAAAGATAAGGACAAAAGGTTTTTAGATATTTATCATAAAGGAAAATTCCCTTAGCGCACACACGCCACATTATTTCTAAAGTTTTACTATAAATAGATCACTACCTGCACATTTATTGACAATGACATACCAAACACTGTTATCCTGCAAAAACTTACATAAGAATATTCTCTCCCTGATCTTCTCAGATATTGAAGTTCTTACTTCTCCTCTTTCGGAAAATCACTGCTCTTAGGAGTGTTCGTTCCTTTATTTATTATTAAAAAGTTGTATTCAAGCATTAGATATTCATTCTTCTAATCAAAATCTTATTATTATAAAGGAAAAGTTTGTTTACTTTTGTTCTTACTCTTAAAATATTGTTATCTTAAAGAAAATTATCCATTAGAGTAGGTCATGCCTCACTCATTTACATATATTCATAAACCCCAGTACCACTACCCTCCTGCACCATCTTTTCTTCATCTCGATGATCTAAAGTCTCGATTTGATAAGTCAGTGTCAACTTCTCACGCTCCTCTGTTGAGGTGAAATAGCATTCTCGTGCTACCACCCGAAACCCCTTCACCTAGCGAACCCCAAAGTTTGTGGGGAATTTCATTACTTGGTTCACTGTAGAGGGAGCTGCTTCAAACTTCTTTAACCCCAATCTACCATAAATAATGTTGTAGGCCAATGATACATTCTTGTTGATCACAAATAATCTCATCACTTGCATGCTGCAAGTCGGCCATGTCCCTACCGTAACTTTTAGTTCAATGGCTCCCATAGGGTAAACCTTCTCCCTTGAGAATATAATGAATGAGTGGTGATAGGATTGCAACTTTCTTTCTGACAGCCTGAGCCTTTTGAATCAATCATAGAATAATGCATTTGTTAGACTCTCGTTGTCCACCAGAATCCTCTATATAGTCCTTTCATGTACCATCATGCTCACAAACAACGAATCATCATGCGAATAAAGTAAATTGTTCAGGTCATCCTTTAAGAAACTTACAATCAACTTGTCTCTATTCACCTTGCGTGTGCGAGTATCAGCGACTTCGTCCAAATTCACCTCGTCTCACCCATTTATTGAGCAAACCTTTGCTTCGTTTAGGTATACTTTCCTTTTATTGGGCCAACCACCTCCTCCTACTTCTTCGCTAGTAATGAAATGCAATCTGAACGAAATCATTATAATGTTTTCTTTTGGTTCCTTAGGATTTTTGGGCTAGTCACCATCGATGCCTTCATTTGAATCTTTAATATAGTGTCCGCATTTTTTATCGTCATTTCCCTTTAAGGGAGACTTTGGTCATCTCCTTGGCTTAGGATTATCCATGGGCTTGGCTTATCGGCCTAACTTGTCTACGTACTTATTCAACTTTCCCCTTCTGATCAGGGCCTCAATTGTTTCTTTTAAAGACAAGAATTTATCAGTTATATGGTTCTGGTCTTTGTGAAGGTCGCACCACTTACCTTTGTCTCTCCTACCGGCAGGAGTTTTCAGCTTCTTCGGCCACCTGAGTTTCTCATGTCTACATATCTCATCGAGGATGTTATGCACCCATACAGCAAGGGGTGTGTACTCGTCAAACTTCTTTGGCCGATATTTCTTTGACTTCTTGGACCTGTCTGATCTTCCTCCAACATCGAATTTTGTATGACCGAATTCCTCGGCTACCATTACCTCCTGGGCATTCATGATCTTTCCGGCCTTAGCCAGGAGTTCGAACATAGGGTGAGGAGGATGTTTCCCCAATGCCCAATACAGCTTCCCAGACAATAAACCACTTATAATAGCAATGATTGTTATTTTTCATCATAATCCACTACCTCTAATTTTTCAGTATTGAACCTAGTAATGTTCTCCCTCATCGTCTCTTCTTTCTTCTGTATGACGTTGAACAAATGAGCAACTTTCTTTTAAAATTTCATATCTAAGAAGAAGATGCTAATGAACTTGTTAGCTGACTGCCTAAAATTTGTTATTTTCCCCATTGGGAGTCATTGTACAATACGTGGGCATATTTATTCAGAGTATTGGAAAATGACCTGCATCTCATTTCGTCGGTAATAAAGTATATATCTGAAGCAGCTTAGTACTTCTCTATGTGGTGCATTGGGTCAGTTTTCCCGTCATACATTTGTATTATCACGAGTAGCTTGAAATTCTTTAGGGTCAGGTAAATAATGACGAACGCTGTAAAAAAATATCCTTGCACATAACCCCCTTACAAAGGGGTTTTATTCTTGATCAAGTCCCCCAATCGGTCTTCCCCTGTATGAACCCTTTCCACAACTGATCCTTCTATATCACTGACTTATCGATTCATCGCTGACTTTCGAGATAACTCTCTTCCCTGCAAGTGTTCTCGGACCTGGCCGAGCCTCATGCACTTTGCTTGGATCTCGTCGAGTAGATAATTTTCCTGGTTTCAAATATGTAGGATTCCTCCCTACGTTCTCTGCACAGATGTCCTTTGGTAACCCTTAGGTTTGTGCCCAAACGATCGAAAGCACTACCCCTTCTAAACCTTTCCAAACTGCTGGGTCGCTTGATTATGTAGGACTAATAATCCTTAGTTGATCAGATTATTCAAGTTCTTCCCGATTTGTAGGATTTATCTTCTCGATCAGACTCAGTCCTCCTTCTAGACTTGCTCCTCTCACTAGCTTAAACCAAATCCAATCATCTTGAGTTATTCAAAGATTATTTTGCATAGCCATGATACTCTGAGTCAATTTATTCTTATTCTCCTACATGCCCTCTTGACGTTTAGCTAGGCTCTACAAGATACCTTACAAATCACCCAATCCAACAAGGGTGGACGAAAGCAATCCCTCTCCAGCTTTACTACTCTTCGAATTTTCAGACATTTTCGGATAATCCACGTAAAAAAACAGAGTATCATAATTCAAAGTAAATAAATTCACAAGAATAAATATTTTAATTAAAATAACAGAGATTTAAGAAGATATCTACAAAATTTCTAAGAATCCAACTGAATTTTATGTTAGACAGATGTAACCCTTTAAAATCAAGGTGAATCGATTCAAAATTCACAGGTTTGCTGAAATCGGGTATCCTTGATCCTTAGCAATCGAAAATGGTGAAAAATAATATGGCAAGCCATTTCCCACTGACGACATCAATTTATTATCGGTAGAAATTGGTATATGGTTTATCTTAGCTAAATATACTAATTACCAACACATAAATAGATAAGAGACTGAATTACCGAGATACAAACATGGTAATAAGCTAGAGAGTAGAGCGAAAAGAGAATAACGAGATTTATATAGTTCTGCCCAACTTGGTTCCTACATCCACATGTGCTAGTGATTTTATTGATTCCAGGACAAACACCATTAAAGAGTACATTATATAAGTTCTCAAGTTATCTATAGAATTTGGCAGCATAATAGTAAGGTAAAGTCTCATCAGATACTCACATCAAGTTCGTGTGTGCTATTTACAAACTACTAGAGTAGAGAGAAGGGAGTGAGACACGTGGAGTACACGCATTATAATTATAGTGAGAGAATAATCACAAGTTAATTATTGGAATAAGGGGAGAATATTTGCATATTTTCTCCATGTGCACGTGTGACTAAGTTATTAACATCATCTAGTCACAAAGTACATGCTTACTGTAACGATGTTACCTAGCAGTGTCAAGTAATGAATTTAAGTTGTCCTGTTTACCTTGGTCGATCCAAGCACCTTACGAGCCGACCAAGTTGCTAATTATGGCCGACCAAATTATAGACATGTAGATGGGGCTATGTGTCATCCTCTGGCTTGTTTAGGGGTCATTCCATATTTGTGGTATAACACTCGGTTCCATATGCGAGTGATAAAGGAGTCTATTTAGTTGGAGCTCCGATGATCTTCATGTAGGTCCATGAAATTATTGACCACTTCTCTACCCAAAGGACTTTCTATTTATCTAACTTCTTCTTCAAACAATGGAATATAGTTCTATTACGTGCTTTCAATTTTCCCATTATCCAAAGGATGCTATATGAAGTAGTAAGGGCTATTGATACCATGTTTTACACAAAATTCTCTACAGATTGGAATGTCAAATTACATTATCATAGGTGATGATCTTAGCCACACCAAATCAGAATATAACATTATTCAAGATGAAATTGCCTATTTTTCGTTCAACGATGGTTTCCAATGTCTCAATTTTTTCCTGGTTTGTCAAATAGTTAATGACCATTACACGAAACTTTCTTTGACCATTCATGAGGGGAAAAGTACCTATAAACTTTACCCACAATTACGGGAAGGGACAAAGTATTAACATAAGATTTTCCTCTCTGCATGCTTCTTTAAGATGATTTCACATCTTTAGCACTTCTCATACCACTATACCAAGGATTTATGTTCATTTTCCCAAGGATTTTTAAAAGTACCCTTGTCTTAAGTCATTATAGATAAAATTTTTAGGGTATGTATAAGATCTATAAGCCCCTTCATGTATTACCCTACGGACATATTTTGCTTAATGAAATGTTATACACCTTCGAGGAGTCATATTATAGACATTCTTATAGAGGATACTCTAATCGAGGTAGTACTTAATGGATAAGTTCTTTAGCCTTAAGACTTAGAGCTTGTCTTTGGGTAACTAACTAGTGCTGATGAAGATGCGAGTTGGTGTGGTCCATTTGGAGCTTTGCTCTAGTGCAGTATTGCAACTAATGGATGCCAGACTATTTAAGGTCTCTACTAAGGCCTTAGGATCAACTTCATATCATGAGGTAACTCTTTTACAATTACTTAGCCTTGGAAATTTCATCTCTCGGGACTCACCTGATGGTTAACTTTGGTATGAATTGAAGAAGACTAATGAATACCTCAAGGTAGTTAGTCATGCATTCCCATTTGGCCTTGTAGAATTTTATGATTTGGTTAACCACTAGCTGAGAATTGTTCATAGTCACAACCTGTATTGTTTTAAGATAGATATCAAGGCCAAGCCCTGCCACCATCAACTCATACTATTCTTTATTATTAAGTTTTGTGAATTTAAAGTAGAGATCAATATAAATTTAACATCATCTTGAAATTTCTAGGTGCAAACCCACTCCACTGCCTAAGTTGTTTGAGGAGCCATTTACATATAGGATCCATTACGGAATTCTCGAATCAACATATCGGTACAGAGGAAGCTTGGAATCCTTGGGAAGCTCCACTGAAGGGGAACTAGAATAATTATATTTTTCCCTTTCCTCTCCAGGGTTGCTAAACTATACCACATTGTCATCTAATGCCAACCTATTGATTGCAATTTTTGGTTGATTTTTAATATCAAATCCCCCAACTTCACAAATTATATGACTAACCTTCCTACAGTGTATGGTTTGTGGATTATATACCTTAGTTTTTGATTAATCATAATCATAACGGTATGAGCGTGATCATATGGCATCAGATGTCTAGATGATCTGATAAGGGAGAAGGCCAACTTTTTCAAATTAGGATACCTGCTTTGCTTTTTGTACTCTATAGAGCTTTGTTAACATTATATACCGGACGTCGAAATCTAAATTCTTCCCTAATGAGGGTTGAGCCTACAGTGGTCATTAATGATGCCAAATAGATGAACAAATATTATCCAACCATTATTCTTGAGAGTAGGAGAGGATCATTGATGTACTTTTTGAAATTCTCAAAGGAGTCATCAACCTCATAAGTCCATTATAAGGCCTTTTTGAATATTTTGAATGAGGGGACACATATGTCAATTTATTTTGACACAAATCGATCAAGGGAAGCTACTCTACCTCCCCCTTAACCATTCTTAGTGATTGCAT
The DNA here is from genome assembly GCA_949130495.1 of Sambucus nigra. NCBI lineage: Eukaryota > Viridiplantae > Streptophyta > Magnoliopsida > Dipsacales > Adoxaceae > Sambucus > Sambucus nigra. The sequence continues at coordinate 275,603,374 of OX422207.1, read as the reverse complement.
ATCTAGTATAGCTTGGATCTTCTCGAGAGTGCCTTCAATACCCCACTTAGTGACCATGAAACCAAGAAATTTTCATATAGTAGCTCTAAATTCACACTTCTTTGGGTTACGTATCATTTTGTTCTTGGCTTCGAATATGAAGTTCTACTTGAGGTGTTGCTCAAGGTTAGAAGTCTCTAAACTCTTCACTAACATGCCATAAACATAAATTTCAAATGTTGACAACATGATCTTTTAACATAGAATTTACTACCTTGTGACATGCTACACAAGTATTTTTTTAGGCCAAAAGGATAAACATGTAGTAAGTGACCTTTTAATGATTAATGAGGCATTTTCTTCCTCATTGGGTGCTTTCTCAAATCTCACAAAAGGTTTTCCTAACCTCAAGCTGAGGTCAAAAATATAATACAAGGACCTCAACCATACTACCTAAGCCTTTAGTAACACACTAGGCCTCATTATCCAGCTGATGGAAAACCATAAGGGCTCCCCGAATACCATTTCAAAGGCACAATGCACGCACCATACCTCAACTCGTGATGTCAAAGTCCATTTTGCATAACATGGATCGCAAGTTATCCTTATGTAACTTTACAATATCTAAAAGTGACAATGAGGGCATAATATCCATCAATATGGGCTCCACTACTCATGAAAGTATCAATAGAAGCTCATCTGAGCCTCATCAAGGTAGAATCTACCCCAATCACTCTTCTCAGGACACATCAGGTTCGAATCCCGATCGAGACATCGTCGTCACCTCATTCCTCCATCCTCAGGGTCAAGAAAGCCAAGAAAGATCTGAGAAGAAACACTTATCTTGTTCTAGAGGGTTAGTAAGAAATTACGCTCACAATTCCATAAAACCCCATTCACATTTTACAGTTTTCCTAGATAATTAAATGTCATTTAATGTTACCATCAATCACCACGTTTAACCTACAACTCCTTCCATCAACACTCCACCTCTCCACTATAGCATCAGAGGTCAGGGTAAGGCTTCCCATGTCGCAAATGTCTCGACTCACTAGACCAAGGCAACTGGCTATATATTGGAGACTTGGGGAAACTAGTAGGGATAAAATCCAAGTCATTATCACTAAGAGTAAATAATTAAGTCATAATCTTTTATACTTGTAAAGTGATCAAACCACTTTCTTCCATCATATTGTATGTCTAGGCATCACCCTTGATTGCCATAGAGTTATTTTAGTCTTGCAAGTCTTATTTGGGTTAGAATTACTAAGAGAAGTCAATCAATTACATCATAAGATATATATTCTCATTACAATGACCTTAGATGATCCCATACCACCTTAACCAAAGCCTAAGACTGGTCATATTTGTAATATTCAACATTACATTGAATATACGAGAGAAAAACACCTTAATAGTAGACGTAGGTACCTCAGTATAGGCGTAAGTCTAAAATTAGGGAAGCACCGCATCTAGCGTATATGGACTTGAGCAATGTTGTTGCGCCCACGTATCCGTCTCTTTACAAAATCAAAGTCCGCGTAGTTTGTGGGTCCGTACGATACATCAAAAAATTGATTTCGGTGGTTTTCTAGCGCGAGGGCTGCCAAATCAAGCTAACCACCTCTAAACTTGAATATATTGTATAAAACTCGTAATATAACTTGAGCATATGTTTATCTCTATGAAACTTATGATGAAACTCTTGATAATTTAGGGGGAAGAAGAGTGACAATCTCTCTCCTAAAGCTTTCCCTAAAACCATCCCCCTATTAAATGAGGGGAAACCCTCTTTTTATAACCAAAATATCCCAAGTGGGCTTACCACATGTCATCTTTTCTATGTAACCAAGTGTCAAATATCTAAGGTGCCACTTGTCATAATATATATGGTGGTATCTCATTTAATTGTTTTAAATCATTACTAGAGTATTGTCTAGTTTAATCCGTCAGACTCGGGGTATACACGATATATTAGTAACACGCAAAAATATTACAGGCAATGTAGTGTCCGGATATCATTAAAGCTTGATACATCATTTTAACCTCATTTTATCAATTTTGTAGGGTTAATTTATTTAAGCCCATCCTACAATAGATACTGAACCAATATAAATCCTCATGTCGCAATTATTCTGACCTAAAACACCTTATCTTACCTCTAAGAGGCATATTAGGTTAGGCTGATATCTAAACCACATTCATCCCCCCCCCCCCCCCCATCAACCTTATTGGGATCTGCTGAAGGTCCTGAGACATAATCCTACTTCTTCGGGACTGGAAAAAGAGTCTTAAGCATCACTAAAGGCCTCTTACTTTCACACATAGACACATTGTACGACCCCCGATCTTTATTCTCACATCCGTGAACACCCACCAGACCAAAAGGGATGTGAAACCATATAATCAATTATCTGGTTGATATTTATTCATCTAACTCATGAAGAGAAGGTCTGTTAAAGATCACACTACATGTTGAGTCAAGGTTAACTAATGCGAACTTGTTCCAATTAGTTATGCAGAAATTTTGCAAGCTTGTTATGCGAGGCAATGTGATGTGATAGTGTATTTCATTGTGATAGTGTATCACCCCATATTTTCATGATATTAAATAATTATGAGATTAATTATTATTATTGGAGTAATTAAATTAAAAAGGTGAGAAATTAATTAGTTAGTTAATTAATCCGGATTAAAATAATTATTAACTGGCGTGCTAAGGGTTAATACTTATCGATGAAAATTATTGAATATTACTGTGTGGTTATGTAATATGGAATTATAGAATTTTATAAATTATCGTGAATGTGAAACGTGACAATTGGGTATATTATGTCGGGACGCGCGTATGAGTCGTGTCGGGACTAATTCAATGGATTAAAGAAGTAAATTATTTTTAAGTAACTCGTATGACCATTTAGAGTGCTCTATGGAGTCTGGAAGGGTCGAGATAGTCAGAATAGTGTACCCAGGAGTTTAGTTTAGGTCCTGAGCCAATTTTAGGCCTAACCGGCATCCAGGGAGTGCATTTTGGTAAATTGCATTTTTGAGGTTTAATTAATGACGAAAATTAGATAATTAAAGATGAGTGTACATGGGTGAGAGGGATTCTGTCAATTTCTAAACCAAAAAAAGAGAGAGGAAGAATCATAGAGGAAGAAGAAGATCTCCATAGGTGTTCTTGGTGCTAGACTCAAGCCCTCACACCACAAATCCCACCAACGTGTAGACCGGAGAGCAAGGAAAATAACCATACTAATTTCATTAACGGATCAGACCATCAAAATCGAGGAAAGTGTTTATTACTTTCTTTCTATTAGCAATAATTATGCTCATGTTAGTATTGAAATCAAATATATGATGTAGAATTGATTTGGGTGAATTTGGAGAATTTAAACCATGGATTAAGAGTTATTTTGATGAAGAATTGAACCCCTTTGTATGTAGAATAGAAATCCAAAAATTATATGTTGTGATTGAGAAAGGAATCTGTAATACCCCGTACTTTTAAAGATATTTAAATTACACTATATATGTAATTTGGTAATTTGAAGAATTATTGTGAATAGTGATTCTGGGATTAATGAGTGAAATTAAATAAATTAAATATTATAAAGTGAATAGTAAATATTAGTTTTCGAGTGACAAATTAATATTTACGTGGATTACATTTCGAGACTAAGTATATGTAATACCCCGTATTTTTATGACTTTTAATTTTTGGGGATTTATTAAATTTAATTAGAGATATTAATTTAATATTAATCCGAAAAATCATTTAAATACTTACTAGCGTGATGAGAGTTAGTAATTATTGGAATTGTGTTGTAAATTACTTTATGGTTAAAGTACGTGGTGTAATTGAATTCAGTAAAAATTATCACGAGAATCTAATTTGATAATTTTGGAAATTTATCGGGACGCGCTTGTGTCGTGTCGGGATTAAATTCAAACTATTAAAAGTGAATAAATTATAAGTCACCCATATGGTCATTTTGAGTGCGTCAATGTGTCCGGAAGGGTCGAGATAGTCAAAATAATGTACCCGGGGGGTTAGTTTGGGTCTCGGGGCGTTTCTAGGCCTAATTAACTTCCCGGGAGGGCGTTTTAGACGTTTTACATTTTTGGGAATGAAAACCCACGAAATTCCTAAGAGTATATCAGATAATAGGAGTTTTCTTCTAGGGTTAGAATAACCAAAAACCTAAGACGGCCATTGGAAGGGAAGAGGAGAAGCTCTCCAAGGAGTTCAAGGCCAAGAACTCCATCATTTGCATCGCCGTCGCCGCCAAACTTTAGATCGCGCAACGAGGATCGCAACCACACCAATCTTGTCCACTAATATGAACCAAGAATTCCCAGGCAAGTATCTATCTTGCTCTATTTGAGTTAATTCTTCAAGAATATTAGTCTAGGGTTGATTAGGACTAGTTCTTGTGAAAGAAAGCTTGCATGGGAGACTTTAAATTGCATGTTGTAGAAATAAAAAGATGTATCTGGAAATATAAATCACATGTAGAGGTTGAACCACGAAATTCATTGAATTAGGAGTAGAAAATCTGGAAAAATAATGGTAACAACTAAGTTAAAGGAATTATTAGGGTTCTTGTAATTTTCTGAATTTTAACCCGTTTAATCCGTTATAATTGATGAAAACTCGCATGCCTTACGTAGAATAGTCATTATTTGGGAACATAACACTTGTGGTGTAATTTGTTGGAAGTTTGGAAATAAAACATGACGATTTGACTAATTTTGGTATAGCATTCCCGTATCTGGAAATTCTGCAGATTCGCCATACCTGTTTGATCGATCGATCGACCCAAGAGCATCGATCGATCGACGCATCGACCGATCGAGCACCTGCCATCGATCGATCGACCCCTCCTGAAAAACTCAAATTTCCCTTTTTAAATAGGTTGTTCCCATTTAAATGAATAAAATCCTTGGACATTATGGTTAGAGTATTTTGGAATATAAGGAAGACCGGTAGGACTTTATAAATATGGAATATTTAATGTAAAATGAGATTAACATTTAACGGAGGGAGTACACTTAAGGAACAATGGGAAAGTGTGTCTAAAGAGTGAGACTTGTAAGGAAGTTACGTCGTAAAGTAAAAGAATACCTACTGATTACACTTACGGGAATAGGATTTCATTAGTGTTGAGAAGAAGGTTTATAATAATTCCATTTAATAAGAATAAGAGACGAACCATTATACAGAATAATCTAGTAATGTGGAATAAGAATAAATATCATATGTATGGGTAGTGAGTATACCTAAATTTGAAATGGGAATAGTAGTGTACATAGATGACTGTGTTTGTGTATATACTATATATGTGTAAAAATCATGCCCGCGCTACTTGCTATCACTGAGGTTACCGCACTGGGACAGTCTTATCTCGATGGGACCTTTATGGGGGATATTGACTTGTACCCTAGAACATAGGAATCGTTGGTACAGGCTATCGGATCGATAGTCAGATGGTCCTAAGAGACGTGAGGGTATGTGCTGACCTCTTAGTGACTTGGAACTATGATTCGCCTCAATTTGGATGTGTTTTGTGTTAATACAGTTCGAGAGTGATTCCGAACTAGTATTTCCCTTAGTACGAGTGATATGGGGACTTGATAGCAGAGTATGCCAGCACCATAAATTTATGTGGGGTGCCGATTGCATATATATATATATAAACATGAAATTTGGGAACTATCTTCTGTGATTAAAGGTAGGTAAGTAATGAATAATTATTTTAACTTGGGTATAAGTGTTAGAAAAACATGTGAAGAAAAACTGAGAAACTTTATAATCAAATGAGGCTTATGTGAGAACCTTGCTGCTAACAAAATTAACTTCCTTAACCTTTGAGATTGTCAGCATGAAATCTTATGAGTAACTTAAGATAAGCTAAACTATTGGGAGTAGTAGTACGATAGGCGTGCACATTAGGAGAGAGGTGAGAATTTCTCAAGAGAGTGCCGCACTAATATGATTGTTGCATTAGCCGGTAAGAATTTTAAATAATTGCTAAACTAAATTTTTAAACTGTTTTAAAATCGAGCTCTGACCCATTTCCTATTTTCTCTTCTCTCTTGTATATATATGTATTTATTACAGGTGCCCAGCCATATGGGCGTCTTGCATAGGATCCTTTGGAAGGAACGTGCTACAGCTTAGGTGGGAGTTGCAGGCCTCTTGCTTAGACGATCTCATTATTGATTCCACTTCTAGTTTTATTTTATCCAGTTGGGCATGTGTCTCCCTTTTCCATTACTCAGTTGGTTTTATCAGAGATTGTGGTTCGTTTATTTCCAGTATTTATATTTTGGAATTTATTACTTTCAGGATGTTTTCCTTTGAAGTTTTAAAGTTGGAATTAATTAGTTGGATGCTTAAATTGCTTGGATTATATTGTTCCGGCATAGTTGTTGTGTGATATTTAATCCATGGATTATGTAAGGTTTTAATTATTGGTTCTAAATTAAATTGGGAAATTGATGTCTTAAAAATGGTTTTGTCACTTAGCTTAATTATTTAAGGTGTTTGATTGGAAAAGTTATTTTTGTGACAGTTTTGATAAGAATGAACCAATCGTTCACCTTGGTTATAATTTAATAAAGGACTGATCAACTGGTATTTAATTAGGCGGGGTGTCACAGGTGGTATCAGATAATTAGGTTATAGTGTCCTTTAGGATCTATACGGCTTACTTCGTTTTCAGCTTAGCGTTCTTGCTATAGAGCCCTATTTTTATGATTATTGAATTCTGGCTTTTACGTTTATGTCTTCAGCTATTTGAGATTTTATAATAACTGTAGACTAATAAATTTCTTTACATTTCAGATGCCTCCGAGATGCGCACCCAAGGATAGGCGTGCCCAAGCCGAGCAGCCAGTAACTCCGGCTCAAAGAACGATGAACGCCACAGAAGTAGCCGCTATCGTTGCTCAGGCGGTGAATGTCGCGCTAGAGGTAGTGCAGAAGGCACCATCCCAGGTTGAGGCAGTGGCGCCGGTACCAGCACAGCTTCCATCTGCATGGGATCGAGTTAGGGATGCCTTCCAGAAGGCGCATCCCCCAGAGTTTGCGGGTAGTTTGGATATTATTATAGCCATCCAATGGAAGAAAGATATCCAGAGGCATCTGCGCATGTACGAGTGCACGGACGTGCAGAAATAGCTGTTGGCTTCCTTTAAGATAGTGGGGGCCGCTTTGCATTGGTGGGAATCCACTACCACCTTAGAGGAGAGGGATGCTATCACTATTCAGTCATTTTGGACGCGGTTTGACAGCAAATACTTTCCATCCGCCGTGCAGACGGAGATGAGGGGAAAGTTACTGAGTCTGAAACAGGAGAATTTAACTATTGTTGAGTACGAAGAGGAGTTCACAAGGCTTCTCACTATAGTGCCAGATGAGGCACCCACTGAAGGAAAGAAGATGCTATTGTTTGTAGACGGGTTGGCTTGGAGGATCCTCCAGCATCTTATAGGCAATCTGTCATTGAGTACCTACACGGATGTACTCAATGCTGCTTTATTACACCGTCAGGATCATCGCTTCCACCTATAGGGGAGCAAGAGAGCAGGAGAGTCCAGCCAGCAGGGCAGGATAGGGGGTAGTGGTGCTAATGGGGCACCGACATCTCAGGGGAAGACTCGTCAGCATGAACAGAGTTCCCATCTGGGGGACCCTGTTCAGAGATTTCGTTCAGGTGACTCCAGGAAGGGATTTGGGAGATTTAGGCAGGGTTAGCAGGGCCAGCCTAATCAGCAGGGCCAGCAGGGCTAACATCGTCAGTCCGAGGGTCAGCAGCAGGGCCATTAGGGCCAACAGCGTTTTCAGTAGGGCCAATAGCGGGGTGGTAATGGCCAGTAGGGCCGTAATCAGCAAGGACAAAGGGGAGGAAATTTCAGGGGCCGATGCTTCGAGTGTGGTAAAAATGGCCAAAGGCGCCATGATTTTCCAGAGGGAGATAGGGCCCCACAGCAGCAGGGTGCCCGTAATGAGCCACATGGGCCACTTTTTCCAGCCGCTCTCCCAGCGCCAGCTCAGGCACCAGCCCTACCAACCATCCCAGCAGCTCTAGTGCAATAAGGGAAGTTACAGTACGGACGTGTCTATAACGTCCACTAGGCAACAGCTCCACAGGCACCACCCGCGATTGAGGGTACGCTCCCTATCCATGGTACTATGGGTCGGGTTTTATTTGATACTGGGGCGACACACTATTTTATAGCTACTCACTTTGCGAAGGCCTTAGGGTTATTATCCACATCAGAGAGCACTGTGACATGCGCAGACTCACCACTGGGAAATGGATCGTTAATCTTCTTTATATGTCTAGGTGTGGGAGCAGAGATTGGTAGCTTAATCTTACAAGCATGCATGTTAGTCTTAGATATGCATGAGCATGATGTTATTATTGGTATGGATTGGCTCGCAGCATAAAGAGCCATGATAGATTATTTCGGTGGGAGTATTGTCTTTGCTATTCCGGGCAGGAGATGTTTGTAGTGGCAATGCCTCGCCCATAGGGAGGCTCTACCGTTTATTTGTATTACATAGAGGAGGATACCTCTAAGGAGGTTGTGATTCCCTTAGACTCGATCCCAGTCGTTCATGAGTATTCTGATGTATTTCAGGAGATACCAGGCCTACCCCCCAGTCGAGAGATAAATTTTGTCATAGATTTATTATCGGATACTTGATCGATAGCACGCGCTCCATACCGCATGGCTCCGACGGAAATGCGAGATTTACGAGACCAGATAGAGCAGCTGTTAGGTCAGGGCTTCATTCGTAGGAGTACCTCACCTTGGGGCGCTCCAGTTTTGTTTATGAAAAAGAGAGATGGTTCACTGAGGCTATGTGTGGACTACCGGGAGATGAACAAGGTCACTATACGGAATAAATATCCGTTGCCTCGAATCGATGATCTGTTCGACCAGCTGAGGGGAGCAACTTTCTTTTCGAAGATAGATTTGAGGTCAGGATACCATCAGCTATGTATTAGGTAGCAGGATGTTTCGAATACTGCTTTCTTGAAAAGATATGGGCCCTACGAGTTCAGAGTGATGCCATTTGGACTCACAAATGCTCCAGCCATATTCATGGACTTGATGAACCGGGTGTTCAGAGAGTTCTTGGATTAGTTCGTCATCGTCTTCATAGATGACATTCTGATATATGCACACACTGAGGAAGAGCTTGCTGAGCTCTTGAGACAGGTTCTTCAGACCCTACGAGAGCATCAATGGTATGCTAAATACGAAAAGTGTGGATTCGGGTTACGGGAAGTGCAGTTTTTGGGACATGTTTCTAAACAGGGGATAGCAGTTGACCCGAGTAAAGTGTCAGTGGTGAGGGAGTGGGGACAGCCCACGATACCGACGAAAGTATGTAGTTTCTTAGGGTTAGCCGGGTACTACAGGAGATTCATTCGAGGGTTCTCCAAGAGAGCGGTTCCATTGATGAACCTGACTCGCAAGGGGGTTCCATATGTTTGGGACGATACTTTTCAATTGGCTTTCGACGAGATGAAAGACAAGCTTACTTCGGCACCAGTCCTTGCTTTACCCAAGTCGAGCGTGGAGTATCTGGTTTACACCGACGCCTCCTTACAGGGACTCATAGGAGTACTTCAGCCAGGAGGAGAAGGCTATAGATTTTGCCTCCCGCAAGCTTAAGCTGCATGAGAGGAACTACCCCACACACGACCTAGAGTTAGCAGCGACCATCTTTGCATTGAGAATATGGAGACACAATTTATTGGGGGAGAAATTTCGCTTGTTCACAGACCACAAGTCACTGCAGTACGTGTTCACTCAGTGAGAGCTGAATATGCATCAGCGCAGGTGGTTAGAGTTTGTGAAGGACTATCAGTTCGACATACAGTACTATCCGGGAAAGGCCAATGTAGTTGCTGATGCGTTGATTCGTAGACCGGTAGATGATGTAGAGGACATCTGGAAAGAAAAGTGAAAAGAGTTGGGCCACCAGGATGCGGTAGCCCGTTCCTTTATATCTATCATGACAGTGACACCCAAGATTGTTATGAGGGTAATACAGGCACAGACAGTAGACCCATTTTGCCAGGAACAGATTGTACGGATTTTAGCTGAGGGTGCAGAACCCTATTCTATTAGTTATGATGGAAGGTTGACGTTTAATGGGAGATTGGTGGTCCCAGAAGGAGAAGACTTACGTCATGCAGTGATGACCCAGTCACACGGGTCCCGATTTGTGGTTCATCCTGGGGGATATAAGATGTACCAGGATATTAGGCAAAAATACTGGTGGAGTGGGATGAAGAAGGATATTGTAGAGTTCGTATCCAATTGTTCTACTTGCCAATTGGTAAAAGTGGATCACCATAAACCTTCGGGGTTGCTTCAGCCATTGGAAATACCCACGTGGAAGTAGGAGAGTATTTCCATGGATTTTATAACTGGGTTGCCTACATCACAGCGGGGCCACGACTCCATCTGGGTGATTGTGGACCATTTAACCAAGGTGGCTCATTTTCTGCCGGTACGGACAGACTATACCACGGGCCAGTATGCTCAGTTGTTCATTGCTGAGATTGTTAGACTACATGGGGTGCCCCTGGATATTGTGTCAGATAGAGATAAGATTTTCATGTCGCATTTCTGTGAGAGCTTTCAGGAGGCCATGGGTACAGAGTTGAGGTTGAGTTCAGCTTATCACCCACAGACAGATGGACAAACAGAGCGTACCAATCAGATGTTGGAAGATATGCTACGCATGTGTGTCCTTGATTTTGGAGGAGGATGGGAGCCACATATTCCACTGGTGGAGTTTGCTTATAATAACTCTTATCAGTTCACGATTGGCATGGCTCCATTTGAGGCATTGTACGACAGGCCTTGTCGTTCCCCAACTTGTTGGCTAGAGGTGGGGGACAACAAGTTCCTCGGACCAGAGGTAACTCAAGAAACCTCCTCTAGGATTGAGATTATCAGGAGTCTCATTCGGGTAGCCCAGGACGGGCAGAAAAGCTACGCCGATGCAAAACGATTCTTCCATGAATTTAATGTGGGGGACCAAGTATTACTACGTGTATCTCCTATGAAAGGAGTGACGAGGTTTGGGAAGAAAGGGAAATTGGCCCCGCGGTATGTGGGACCATTTCCCATTATTGAGAGGATTGGGCCGGTAGCATACAGATTGGGACTGCCAGAGCATTCACACCGCATTCACGATGTATTCCACATCTCTTCGTTGAGGGGATACCTTCGGGATGACATGGCCCACACCCACATCGCGATAGAGGAGATTGATTTACAACCTGATAGCTCTTACAAGTAGAGGCTAGTGGCTATCCTAGACCATAGCGAAAGGAGATTGAGGTCGAAGGTAGTCCCACTTGTCCGGGTCCAGTGGGAGCATCATAATGTGGAGGAATCCACTTGGGAGCGTGAGGCGGACATGCGTGAGAAGTACCCAGAGTTATTCTTGCCAGGTATACCTTATTTTTTGAATTTCGGGACGAAATTCCGTTATTAGGGGGAAGTATGTAATACCCCGTATTTTTATGACTTTAATTTTTGGGGATTTATTAAATTTAATTAGAGATATTAATTTAATATTAATTCGAAAAATCATTTAAATACTTACTAGCGTGATGAGAGTTAGTAATTATTGGAATTGTGTTGTAAATTACTTTATGGGTAAAGTACGTGGTGTAATTGAATTCAGTAAAAATTATCACGAGAATCTAATTTGATAATTTTGGAAATTTATCGGGACGCGCTTGTGTCGTGTCAGGATTAAATTCAAACTATTAAAAGTGAATAAATTATAAGTCACCCATATGGTCATTTTGAGTGCGTCAATGTGTCCGGAAGGGTCGAGATAGTCAAAATAATGTACCCGGGGGGTTAGTTTGGGTCTCGGGGCGTTTCTAGGCCTAATTAACATCCCGGGAGGGCGTTTTGGACATTTTACATTTTTGGGCATGAAAACCCACGAAATTCCTAAGAGTATATCAGATAATAGGAGTTTTCTTCTAGGGTTAGAATAATTAAAAACCTAAGACGGCCATTGGAAGGGAAGAGGAGAAGCTCTCCAAGGAGTTCAAGGCCAAGAACTCCATTGTTTGCATTGCCGTCGCCGCCAAACTTTAGATCGCGCAACGAGGATCGCAACCACACCAATCTTGTCCACTAATCTGAACCAAGAATTCCCAGGCAAGTATCTATCTTTTTCTATTTGAGTTAACGCTTCAATAATATTAGTCTAGGGTTGATTAGGACTAGTTCTTGTGAAAGAAAGCTTGCATGGGAGACTTTAAATTGCATGTTGTAGAGATAAAAAGATGTATTCTGGAAATATAAATCACATGTAGAGGTTGAACCACAAAATTCATTGAATTAGGAGTAGAAAATCTGGAAAAATAATGGTAAGAACTAAGTTAAAGGAATTATTAGGGTTCTTGTAATCTCCTGGAAAACTCAAATTTCCCTTTTTAAATAGGTTGTTCCAATTTAAATGAATAAAATCCTTGGACATTATGGTTAGAGTATTTTGGAATATAAGGAAGACCAGTAGGACTTCATAAATATGTAATTTTTAATGTAAAATGAGATTAACATTTAAGAGTACACTTAAGGAACAATGGGAACGTGTGTCTAAAGAGTGAGACTCGTAAGGAAGTTACGTCGTAAAGTAAAAGAGTACGTACTGAAATTACACTTAGGGGAATAGGATTTCATTAGTGTTGAGAACAAGGTTTGGAATAATTCCATTTAATAAGAATAAGAGACGAACCGTTATACGGAATAATCTAGTAATGTGTAATAAGAATAAATATCATATGTATGGGTAGTGAGTGTACCTAAATTTGAAATGGGAATAGTAGTATACATATATAACTGTGTTTGTGTATATACTATATGTGTGTAAAAATCATGCCCGCGCTACTTGTTATCACTGAGGTTACCGCGGTGGGACAGTCTTATCTCGATGGGACCTTTATGGGGGATATTGACTTGTACCCTAGAACATAAGAATCGTTGGTACAGGCTATCGGATCGATAGTTAGACGGTCCTAAGAGACGTGAGGGTATGTGCTTACCTCTTAGTGACTTGGAACTATGCTTCGCTACAATTTGGATGTGTTTTGTTTAATACAGTTCGAGGGTGATTTCGAACTAGTATTTCCCTTAGTAGGAGTGATATGGGGACTTAATAGCAGAGTATGCCAGCACCATAAATTTATGTGGGGTGCCGATTGCATATATATATATATTAACTTGAAATTTGGGAACTATCTTCTGTGATTAAAGGTAGGTAAGTAATGAATAATTATTTCAACTTGGGTATAAGTGTTTGAAAAACATGTGAAGGAAAACTGAGAAACTTTATAATCAAATGAGGCTTATGTGAGAACCTTGATGCTAACAAAATTAACTTCCTTAACCTTTGAGATTGTCAGCATGAAATCTTGTGAGTAACTTAAGATAAGCTAAACTATTGGGAGTAGTAGTGCGATAGGCGTGCACATTAGGATAGAGGTGAGAATTTCTCAAGAGAGTGCCGCACTAATATGATTGTTGCATTAGCCGGTAAGCATTTTAAATACTTGCTAAACTAAATTTTTAAACTGTTTTAAAATCGAGCTCTGACCCGTTTCCTATTTTCTCTTCTCTCTTGTATATATATGTATATATTACAGGTGCCCAGCCACAGGGGCGTCTTGCATAGGATCCTTTGGAAGGAACGTGTTGCAGCTTGGGTGGGAGTTGCAGGCCTCTTGCTTAGACGATCTCATTATTGATTCCACTTCTAGTTTTATTTTATCCAGTTGGGTGTGTCGCCCTTTTCCATTTCTCAGTTGGTTTTATCAGAGATTGTGGTTTGTTTATTTCCAGTATTTATATTTTGGGATTTATTACTTTCAGGATGTTTTCCTTTGAAGTTTTAAAGTTGGAATTAATTAGTTGGATGCTTAAATTGCTTGGATTATATTGTTCCAGCATAGTTGTTGTGTGATATTTAATCCATGGATTATGTAAGGTTTTAATTATTGGTTCTAAATTTAATTGGGAAATTGATGTCTTAAAAATGGTTTTGTCACTTAGCTTAATTATTTAGGGTGTTTAATTGGAAACGTTATTTTTGCAACAGTGATGCTAAGAATGAACCAAACGTTCACCTTGGTTATAATTTAATAACGGACTGATCACCCAGTATTTAATTAGGCGGGTTGTCACAGTATATGAGTAGATTATTTTTATTACATGTCGCAGTTCGGTAAAGTGACAAAGAAAAATATTTTATATTGGAAAACACGCGTATTGAACGTGTTGGGTAAAAATAGTGAATTTTAGTTAAGGGACTCGAATGGATATTTTGACTCCGCCATTGGGTTCGGAATGGCCGAGATAGTCAAAATAGAGTACCCGAGGGTAGTATTTGGGTTCCGAACATTTTTGGACTAGTAGGGACTCGTAAATGAGTACACGGGTCATTTAACAATTGGGTATACACCCAATTTTGGGTTTAATAAAGGGAAAGCCCTTTTTTCCCCCAAATATCAGCCCCAAGAGAGTGAGAGAGAATAGAGAAAGAAGATAAGAAAGAAGAAGAAAGAAAAGAGAAGAAAAGAAAAGAAGAGATTTCCGGCCAAAATTCGTGGGATTCGACTCGGGATCGTCAGATTTAATCCACGAGGCAAGTGTTTAACTTTCTTCATGATTTAGTGTGTTTATTTATCATATTGTAGTTGGTATAAAACTAAAGATTTTTGGGTTGAAATTTCATGGATCAAACGGGTTTTCGGAGGATTAAAACGGAAATAACTCGATTAATACCCAATTTGAGAAACTTGAAATTTATTGAAATTAATTGTTGATAATGGGTTCTAGGATGATTAGAACCCTTTCTATATGTGTATTTATGGTTTTTTGAGGTTGGTTGATGATGAGAGAGGAGATAAAAAGCTTGGAGGTGTTTTAATGGAGGTTTGGATTTTTGGAGAAGAAGGTGAATAGTGACCAACGTCACTTCCGAACTATTTCGGCTAGGAAGACAGCTGATTCAGCTCTCGGTCAAAACAAGAAAGTTGTAGATCTTTTTGATACGGTCGTGTAGGAGCCGACCACGTATTTTTCTGATTTTTTTCAATTTTATATGATTTTTTTAAGAAAGAAGTTTCGGGGTTAATCATTAACTCGGAAATCAAACCGAAAATTGGAAAAATAAAGGCTAGAATTATTTGGACATAAATATTAAGGGCTCCTAAAAATAGTGTGGGGACTTCTAAATATTTTTTTTAGAAAGGCATGTACTTTGGGTTAGTTGAAAGTAAAATCCAAGATTTATCCAAATAGGGGTGTTCAAGAGGAATAATAATTAAAAATATATTTATGTGTGTGATTTGAATATTAAATAAGGGAATACGTATTGTGGTAGTATTTTAATTGTGTGACGGCTTATATTATTGCGAAGGTGAATATTCGAGGCTATTGGCTACCGCTATAAGAGTCTGTAGATTATAGCCATAAAATATTGAGAAGAGATATAAAAAAAATATATATACATATTGATGTTGTTGATATTATTATCGTGTAGTGAGAAAAGCTCGAAAAATAAAATATTGGGGATTAGTCAAATTGATAAATGTGTAGGATATTCGAGATATAAATATACTATGTAGGAGATTATTATATGGGTGCTACGTATGCCCTGATGTTATTTTATACATGGGTTAAGTAATTACCTGTGGGAAATTATGTATAGGTGGGATAAATAACTATCGTTATAATATGGTTGTGTGAATACCTAATTGATGATATATTTATATAGGTGTAATGTGTACCTACATTATTGTTTATTATGTGTATGACATACCTACCATACTTGCTATCACGGGAGGTTGGCGTTCGAAAGAGGACAATCTTATCCTGTGTTGCCTTCGGGGGGATTTTAGATTTGGTACCTCAAGAACATAGGATGGTGAAGGGCTTATTTGTGAGTCGATAAGTCTGCTGACTATGGGAGCGTAGGTATGTGCATGACCCATGGATATGTTAACTATGTTCGCCTCCAATATATGTGATTTGTATTGTTACAGTTCCTGAGTGATGTGGAACATGTGATCCATTAGTACGAGATGTACTTGGATTGGATAGCAGATTATGTATGCACCGCTGTTAAGCCTATGGGTGTCGGATATGGATATATGTATTGTGATTAACATATATGTGTACATGAGATAATCCACGGATGCTTAGTAAATGAAAATGACTAAGCCACTTATATTATAGTTCGATGGATGATTAATATACTTGTTGCGTATAGTATATTGTTTATATATATGAGATGAGATATCGTATAACATAACCTTGTATAAAGTCAAAAGAATGAATAAAGTGTGATATTACTTCCGGTAAATGAATAACTGGATTTATATGAATATGAATCTTATGTTCTAATAAGAACTATTAATAAATACGAGATGATATAAATATGGTATGTACTGAAGGCCTAATGGATCCTGATAATCAACATTGTCACGTAGTAGTGTATTGGGGGGTTCCTTGTTTGGATTTCGCTTCGCGAGACACCTTACGTACGAATGTAACGTAATGTTGGGAATGGGGATAAGTTTAGTCCTTAGTGCTCGAATTGATGAGGATCATTAGAAGATGGGTAATTACATTAGTTAGGCATGGTAGCTTAACTACGTTGTTTTAAATGGTATGCGATAGTTGTGCACTATTAGAAGAGGGGTGAGGTGTATCCCATGTGAGGGCGATACCAATTTAAATATGAGAAATAACATATTTTAAAATATGGATTTTAAGCGCTTGCTAAAATGTTTTCAAAACTCGGGCACTGACCCGTTTTCTCTATTTTCCCCTCTTTTGCTATATATATATATATAGGTGTCCAGACACAGGGATGACTGGATGATGATTCTTTCAAGTCAGACGTTTGCTGAAGTAACTGTGGATGCAAGCAGGTTTATATTAGACGCTTCTATCATTGAGATCTAGATAGGAGGTATTGTAGAAACATTCGAGCTTATGGCCCAACTGTACTCATTTATTCTTTTATCGCTTTTTAGTGCGGCATTTGATTTGGTTGTATTATTGTACCGAGTGTTCGGTTATTTTATTTTATTTTACTTCATTTCAGTTGCTGCATATAAACTGTTGTAATTATTTTATTTGAATGGTTTGGTTAAACATATTAGTTAATTAAAAAAATTTGACACCGGCCTAATAGGATATTATTAATTAAATTGGTTTTCGACAGTGATGCTAAGAATGAACCTATGAGACTCCTGTTTTAATTTGATATAGGAGTGATCGCCCAGTATTTTATTAGGCGGGGTGTCATAGGTGGTATCAGAGCATCAGGTTCTAGTGTCCTTAGGAATCTGTGCGAATGTACTACGCTTTCAGCATTGCTTTTGATTTGATATAGAGCCTTATGATTAGGATTGTTTATATCCTCGTGTGAGATTTCATTTTCCTACCATTATGTAAGATTATAGTAAATCTTTTGCGCGCTCGGTCGGGATTTGTGTGCTGATCGACGAAGGGCGACCATGGTGAGGGCAGCAGGAGGCGAGGCTTAGTTAGAGCTATAACTTGATGTTAGAAATGAGGACCGTGGTAAAGGTAATTTTTCTTGTGGCATTGTCATGGGTTGCTGCAATGACTACTAAAATATAGTACTTAAAATTATCAAGAATCGTTGTACTTGAGAATGGTGCTAAACTTGAATTAACAAGTAGAAGGCTCGGAAGCTCTTGCTTACAGTTGGGTATGGAATTACCCATATGTGAAAATTTGAGGAAAGTTTTTTTCACTAGTTGGATCAATGTGAAATGGTGGGAACGATGGTCACCATATTTAGAGGAGCATGATATTTTGCTCATAAATTAATCTTACAGATGGTTTTAAACTGTAAATTCCCTTGATTTAGAATAAAGTGAATGAAGTCTCTAGGTTATTCACATAAGAATCGGTCAGAGACCGACGGTGAATAAAGAGTGACATGGTTAAGTGAACTTAGTACCGGAGTAAGGTAGGTACAATGGAGAAAGAGTCTTCTCCAGTGGAATAATAGACTCACTAGTAAATTGGACTTACGTAGAGTGAGTTATAGTTGTTTTAGTGCAAGGTGTGAAATCTGTAATGAAAAATTAAAGTTGTGAGACTTTGTAATTTTTAAGAGTCTAATGGGATAAAGAGTCTTGGGCTTCGAATTGGAATTTCAGATGTAATTGGGATACGAGCTAGTTGTGATAAACTTAATATTCTGAATTTAAAAGAGATGATATAGTTATATTACGAGAGATATACACGATTAGCCGGATTATACTTTATATATATATATATATATATATATATATATACGAGCATATTGAGAATATATATATGATATGTTTAAATATATCTATATATGATTGGTATATTTGTATGAAACATACACCTCGAGTGCTATCATGGGAAGTTATGCATTTTGGGTGAGGCCCCTGGCTTGAGGAGCAGGGAGCGTATAATCCCCAGGTCATAGTGTCCATTTTATATTGTGTGATTTTTATCAGGAATGAGACGTGGCGGGTATGTTTCGTTCTCATTTTTGGGGAGGAACTATGATCGCTTCCCATTCGTTGTGATTTGGTTTTTACCAAGTTAGTGTGATAGTCTGACCACTGGTACCCAGGATGATGTGTAATTAATTCCCTAAAAGATGATATCATTGAGAGACTGCATCCTTTGAGTTATAGCTCTGAGGGGTGGTTATTATACTTATATAGTGTATGATATATATAAGTATGGATATACTTGATGTGTATAGTATATTGTATATATATTTATATGAGATGTGAAACATATATATACGGACATATTAAATAATGGAATGCGAGATAAATTCTGGATGAGTTCGCCTTGATTATATGTTTAGATGGAACTTCGATGAGGAGATGTTTCATTAGCATGATTTGAGTGCATGGGGACCTTATGGATATAATTTAAGGTATGCAGGATTTATAGTTAAGCTGGGAGTTTAAGCTTGTTGGTGTTCGCGCGAAGGGCTTAGTGTTAGTGCAAGTGCTTGTGGTATAGCTCCTTAACAAAATTGAGAGTTCTGACCATATTTTGTTGGTAGATGGGATGGGATTATCCTGGTTGTATATTTGAAGCTAACAAGACACTCCATATGTGAACCTTAATGACGTCAGGAGTGGACAGATGTTAGAAAATGCAAGAACATTAGTTTTGACGATAAGTCACCTAGTGTAGAGGAAACACTATCGAGTGAGAGCCATTTGATGACTGTATAATTATATAGAGATATAAGTGCAACGGAGAAGCACTGAAATTTTCCTCTCACCGCAAGTATGTGGGTGATGTAAGATAAAGGAAATTAATTTGAGACTTATAGCCAGGCTTTGAATATAAGGGAAAATTAGAGGAAATACGTTTTGGGTATGAGGTTCATAATGCTTTTGTTGAGAGTAGGCGCCCTGATTAGTTGGGCTTTCCATTTGGTCAAGATGGAAGGATATAGTGGTAGAAGTACATTAGTAGGTTAACGAGGTAGGATTTAGATCGTCCCGTTGGTGTCCCTTAGACCTCTATATCTCGATGACCGACGAAGCGAGGGAGTAGTGTATCGGGAAGGTTCCTTATTTGGATTTCACTTTGCGAGACGTCCCACGCATGAAATTGAGCAAATGTCAGAAGTCAAGAGAGGTATTAGGCACTAGGGACACAATTTAAGATGGTACTATTTTGCGTAAGTAGGAAACGCTTTGATCTTAGAATTATTAGGAAGGCCAGTAGTACTAGTGACGTCGATATCGAGAAATTATTGGAAGTTAACCACAAGAAGATTAATTGGTTAATCTTAAGAAGGATTGGATTTCCAAGCATAGGAAGAATTAAATTTTATGGGTTAGAAAAACCCATGTGTAAGTATTACCCCGAAGAAATAAGGCCCATTTTTTAGAGAAGAGAATTACATGTCGGACGTTTATAATGGTCATGCAGATATAAAGGTAGACTTTATGTTGGAAGGTAGTTATAAACAAGGTTAAAATGGTATGACGAATTGAATGTCGTGTGAGCATGACGATAATTCAAACATTTATGTGCAACGAGAGCTAGCACACCCGAGATGGGTTGAAAGGTTGTGGAAAGTCATTTAAAAGGTACCTCTTGATGAAAAGCATACCAAATTATTATGACAAAGTAGAGCGAAATCTTACTCGAACGAGTGTTGAAGAGTGGCTTGCACATATCGTATTGTTAGAATACTCTAAGGAAAGACGGAGTATATGTAGTACCAAATTTCGGAAGAGTATGTGAGAATTAATACTTTAATTATTCGGTATAGGGAATGTACCTTGGAGATTACGAGAGAGATAGTAATCTGAATATTTATACATTACATAACAATGAGAATAGAAATACGTATGGTAAGTATGCAAATAGGTTGGGAGAATACCTATAAATTTTAATAGGATGTGTGTATGCCTATTATGTGATATGATTATTAAGAGCACTAATGGGTGTTAACCTGGGGGTGCATGATTAGTATATATATGAATAGCGATGATGAGAATATATATATGAGCATACGCCTTGAGATGGGTGGAATATAGTGGGAGACCATTGTGTTAGGCTATATCTAAATTTGGTTAAACTAGGATGTAATGTATATACCGATCCAAGAGTAGTGGTACAGGCTATATCCAAATTTCGAGGATGAAATTATGTTGTAAGGGGGGTGTAATACCCCGTATTTTTATCGATATTTATTTAAGGGATTAATTAAATTAAATGTGAATTAATTGAAAATTAATCCGGATATAAATACTAACGAGATGTGAGTTGGTATTTGATTATGATGTGTATATATGGCAATATATGAATATTGAAAATACTAAAATTGTCGCGAGACTGAAATACGACAATTTGGAAAATTTAGTTGGGACGCGCGTGTCAGTCGCGTCAGAAATGAAATAATTTGAATTAAAAAGTGAATTTTATTTTTATCAATCGAATGGTCATTTTGAGCGCGCCAACGAGTCCGGAAGGGTCGAAATAGTCAGAAAACACTACCGAGGATTTAGTTTGGGTCCCGGGGCATTTTTGGGCCATACCGGCAACTTAAAAGGGTATTTTGGTAATTTTAAAATTTTGGGAAATAAAGCCTACGAATTTTAAGAGTTAATTATACATTATTTAGTAACCCACAAAGCCCATTACCAGCATTTGACAAGTTAGGGGGCTACGGGAGTTATAGGAAGGGGGAGAGATCAACCTTCAACCTTCAACATCAAATTCTGAAGAACAATCTAAGGCAAGTGATTTAGTATTCTTATTGCATTGAATATGTCTTCCATGCTTAGTGTAGGAATTATCTTTTATTGAATTTTTTTGAAGAAAACCCATAAAATTTGTTGGAGAAACTTTGATTTTGGGTTAGGATTTGCATATAGTATGATAATGGATTGATTTAATACTTGGATAGTTACATTTGATGATTTAAAAAATGGATTTATGATGAGTATTTAGGCATAAGAAAAATTAGGAGTTCATGTTCATAGGGTTTGGAGAAATATTTGAAGATTCATATTAATTCCATGGTAAATTGCAAGAATTGACCCCTTAAATGTGTTAAGGAATGATCTAGGATGATTAAAAAAGGTTTATATACGTTAAAACATAATTTGGATGGTCTTAGGGTGGATTTAGAGGAGAAACGAATTGAGAAAAACGGAATTGGGATTTTCTGGGCTGAAACTGCCATCTCGTTAGAAGACCTGCCCAGGTCGTTCGAACGAACTTCTAACGAGATGACAGTATGACTTCTAACAAGTTGGTATTTCATTCGAAGTCCTTCGTTCGAACGAACTCGTTCGAACGAGACTTCTAACGAGTTGACAGAATGGCCTTTTTGGCCTGATTTGATTTCTAGTATCCCGTAGTCTTATTTAAATGGTGAGATAACTTTCCCTTATTAACTAGTAGGTATCAATGGGATATTTTGGGTATATTGAGGAGTAAAATTTAGAATAGTGCCTTGAACTGGATGACACTTGTGGATTAGGATGTTGATGACGTAAATACATATAAATCGGGGACTTGTGATTTGTATAATACTAAGAGTTGGTATAAGAACGAGAAGTATACCACTAATAAATATTGTAATATCTAAGATGTGAGAATGCTTAGTATATGTAGTTATTTGTGTATGACATACCCACTGTACTTGTTATCATGGGAGGTTGGCGATTCGTTTAGGGCCATCTAATCTTTGTGTGCCTACGGGGGGGATTTAGATTGGTACCTCGAGGACATAGGTCAAAGAAGGGCTTATTGAGAAGTTAATAAGTCTGCTGATCATGGGAGCGTAGGTATGTGCGTGACCCATGTGATGTGAACTATGTTCGCCTCCATTGTTTGTGATTGTTGTTAATGAAACGATTCCTGAGAGATTCGGAATACGTGGTCCTCATGTACGTGATGTACCGGGATTTAATAGCAGAGTATGTGTGCACCGCAGCTTAGTCTCGGGGTGCTAGTATTGTATATTTTTGGTGAGAATAATATACTGTTGATTGAAATGAATTATCGCGAATAATTGTGAGTATAAATAATAGCAACGGTTGTAAAGTGAAAATGTAAGATTTCTAATAAATTGTATTACTAAGTGGGGAAACTGTGTAATAAGGTACAATACTCTCTCAAATAGAAGATGTTGGAGTTTGAATTGGTTATCATATAGAAATGTTAGATTTAGCATTGAACTAGATAGATATGGGAGAAATTAGAAATGCGTACGGGTACGATAGGAGTGCACAATTAGTTAAGAGGTGAGGAAATCATGTGAGTGCACACATTATCATGTACTTTATATTTACTGTTTAATGATATTAAACACTTGCATATTTTTAAATTATTTTCACATTCGGGCTCTGACCCGTTTGCTTTCAAATCTATTTTTGTAAAAAAAAAAAACCTTTTTAGGTGCCCAGCCACAAGGACACCATGCATAGGAGTTCTATTTAGGTGACGTGCTGTAGCTGCTGTGGAAGTTACAGGACCTTGACAGTAGACGCCTCCATCTTCGATCTTGACTCTATTATCAATTTTATCATTTGTTGGGCATGTCGCCCATTCCTTTTAGAGACATCTTAATTATTCAGTTATTTCAGACTTCGGGTTGTAATTAATTTTAGTGATGCAGACTTTGTATTTATTTATTTCGGAATTCGGTTTGTTATGAGGAGTTTTTCCTCCAGACTCTTTATTATTGGTTGGTTATTCTATTGTGACTATATTGTGGTGGTTATGTTAACTTTTCATAATTCATTTAGTGCATGTTAATCAAATTTAATTTAAAATGGACAACTCACTTTTTAAATACTAGGTGGTTAGTAAATATTAAAATGTTTTCGACAGTGATGCTATGAACTGAACCAACTTGGCATTTTGTATTAATTTAATAAAGGAGTAGCTACCCGGTATTTAATTAGTCGGGGTGTCACAGGGGGAAGTATTTAATACCCCGTACTTTTAAAGATATTTAAATTACACTGTGGATGTAATTTGGTAATTTGAAGAATTATTGTGAATAGTAATTCTGGGATTAATGAGTGAAATTAAATAAATTCAATATTATAAAGTGAATAGTAAATATTAGTTTTCGAGTGATAGATTAATATTTACGTGGATTATATTTCGAGACTAAGTATATGAGTAGATTATTTTTATTACATGCCCTAGTTGGGTAAAGTGACAAAGAAAAATATTTTAAATTGGAAAACACGCATATTGAACGTATTGGGTTAAAATAGTGAATTTTAGTTAAGTGACTCAGATGGAGATTTCGACTCCGCCATTGGGTTTGGAATGGCCGAGATAGTCAAAATAGAGTACCCGGGGGTATTATTTGGGT
Source organism: Sambucus nigra (assembly GCA_949130495.1). Taxonomy (NCBI): domain Eukaryota; kingdom Viridiplantae; phylum Streptophyta; class Magnoliopsida; order Dipsacales; family Adoxaceae; genus Sambucus; species Sambucus nigra. The sequence goes on along the minus strand of OX422207.1, from coordinate 275,579,436 downwards.
TCCAGGCATTTTTGGACTAGTAGGGACTCGTAAATGAGTACACGAGTCATTTAACAATTGGGTATACACCCAATTTTGGGTTTAATAAAGGGAAAGCCCTTATTTCCCCCAAATATCAGCCCTAAGAGAGATAGAGAAGAGAGAAAGAAGAGAAGAAATAAGAAGAAAGAAGAGAGAAGAAAAGAAGAGATTTCCGGCCAAAATTTGCGGGATTTGACTCGGGGTCGTCGGATTTAATCCACGAGGCAAGTGTTTAACTTGCTTTATGATTTAGTGTTTTTATTTCTCATATTGTAGTTGGTATAAAACTAAAGATTTTGGGGTTGAAATTTCGTGGATCAAACGGGTTTTCGGAAGATTAAAACGGATATAACTCGATTAATACCCAATTCGGGAAATTTATTGAAATTAATTGTTGAAAATGGGTTCTAGGATGATTAGAACCCTTTCTATATGTGTATTTATGGTTTTTTGAGGTTGGTTGATGATGAGAGACGATATAAAAAGCTTGGAGGTGTTTTAATGGAGGTTTGGATTTTTGGAGAAGAGGGTGAATAGTGACCAGCGTCACTTCTGGACTATTTCAGCTAGGAAGACAGCCGATTCAGCTCTCGGTCAAAACACAAAAGTTGTAGATCTTTTCAATACGGTCGCGTGAGCGCTGACAACGTATTTTTTTGATTTTTTTCGATTTGATATAATTTTTTTTAAGAAAGCAGTTTCGGGGTTAATCATTAACTCGGAAATCAAACCGAAAATTGGAAAAATAAAGGCTAGAATTGTGTGGAGATAATTATTTCGAGATCCTAAAAATAGTGTAGGAACTTATAAATATTTTTTTTAGTAAGGCATGTACTTTGGGTCAGTTGAAAGTAAAATCCAAGATTTACCCAAATAGGGGTGTTCATGAGGAATAATATTTAAAGAGATATTTATGTGTGTGCTTTGAATATTAAATAAGGGAATACGTATTTAGGTAGTGTTTTAATTATGTGACTGCTTTTATTATTGTGAAGGAGAATATTCGAGGCTATTGGCTACCGCTATAAGAGTCTGGAGATTATAGCCATAAAATATTGAGAAGAGATATAAAATATATATATATACATATCGGTGTTGTTGATATTATTATCGTGCAGTGAGAAAAGCTCAAAAAATAAAATATTGGGGATTAGTCAAATTGATAAATGTGTAGGATATTCGAGATATAAATATACTACGTAGGAGATTATTATATGGATGGTGCGTATGCCCTGATGTTATTTTATACATGGGTTAAATAATTACCTATGGGAAATTATGTATAGGTGAGATAAATACCTATCGTTATAATATGGTTGTGTGAATATCTAATTGATGACATATTTATATAGGTGGAATGTGTACCTACATTATTGTTTATTATGTGTATGACATACCTACCATACTTGCTATCACGGGAGGTTGGCGTTCGAAAGAGGACAATCTTATCCTGTGTTGCCTTCGGGGGGATTTTAGATTTAGTACCTCAAGAACATAGGACTGCGAATGGCTTATTTGTGAGTCGATAAGTCTGCTGACTATGGGAGCGTAGGTATGTGCATGACTCATGGATATGTGAACTATGTTCGCCTCCAATATATGTGATTTGTATTGTTACAGTTCCTGAGTGATGTGGAACATGTGACCCTTTAGTACGAGATGTACTTGGATTGGATAGCAGAGTATGTGTGCACCGCTGTTAAGTCTATGGGTGCCGGATATGGATATATGTATTGTGATTAACATATATGTGTACATGAGATAATCCACAGATGCTTAGTAAATGAAAATGACTAAGCCACTTATATTATAGTTCGATGGATGATTAATATACTTGCTGCGTATAGTATATTGTTTATATATATGAGATGAGATATCATATAACCTAACCTTGTATAAAGTGAAAAGAATGAATAAAGTGTGATATTACTTCCGGTAAATGAATATCTGGATTTATATGAATATGAATCTTAGGTTCTAATGAGAACTATTAATAAATACGGGATGATATAAATATGGTATGTACTGAAGGCCTGATGGATTCCGATGATCAACATTGTCACGTAGTAGTGTATTGGGGGGGTTCCTTGTTTGGATTTCTCTTCGCGAGACACCTCACGCATGAACGTAACGTAATGTTGAGAATAGGGAGAAGTTTAGTCCTTAGTACTCGAATTGATGAGGATCACTAGAAGATGGGTAATTACATTAGTTAGGTATGGTAGCTTAACTAGGTTGTTTTAAATGGTATGCGATAGTTGTGCACTATTAGAAGAGGGGTGAGGTGTATCTCATGTGAGAGCGATACCAATTTAAATATGAGAAATATCATGTTTTAAAATATGGATTTTCAGCACTTGCTAAAATGTTTTCAACACTCAAGCTCTGACCCGTTTTCTCTATTTTCCCTCTCTTGCTATATCTATATCTATATATATAGGTGTCCAGACACAGGGACGCCTGGATGATGATTCTTTCAAGTCAGACGTTAGCTGCAGCAGCTGTGGATGCAAGCAGGTTTATATTAGACGCTTCTATCATTGAGATCTAGATAAGAGGTATTGTAGAAACATTCGGGCTTATGGCCCAACTGTGCTCATTTATTCTTTTATCATCTTTTAGTTCGGCATTCGATTTGGTTGTATTATTGTACCAAATGTTCGATTATTTTATTTTGTTTTACTTCATTTCAGTTGCTGCATATAAACTGTTGTAATTGTTTTATTTGATTGGTTTGGTTAAAAAGATTAGTTAATTAAAAATATTTGATGCCGGCCTAATAGGATATTAGTAATTAAATTATTTTTCGACAGTGATGCTAAGAATGAACCTATGAGACTTCTGTTCTAATTTGATATTGGAGTGATTGCTTGGTATTTAATTAGGCAGGGTGTCACGGAATCTGAGTTTTAAATGGGTTTTAAATAGAAAGTTGAATAACTTGGGTTTTAATGGTTCAATTTGGGGATTTCATATTTAATGAATGTATTGTAAAACCTTCAATGATTCTAGGTTGCTAGAAATCATCTAAGTATGTTAGGAGATCAATTAAGTTATTGTTTTGGTGATTGGGTTGAGGAATTTAGAGGTTTTAGGACTGAATTTTTGAGGAAGACGAATTGTCGCAGATGAAAAAACGTAACAGGCCTGGTAGGGGTGGATTTTGCTCAAACTCGTTCGAACGAGATTGAGGTTCGTTCGAACGAGAAAGCATATGTCGTTCGAACGATATCTGACCTCATTCAAACGACAGGTCCAAAAATCTGAGAAATCCCAAGTTCAGCTAAATTCGATTTGTACAGTTATTTTGAGTGAGGAAAATGATCATTTGATGATTTTAGCATAGTGCTGAATTGCTTGGTGATATTCGTAGAGTAATACCTTAAATATTTTGAAAATTAGGGTTAATGATTTTGGCATAAGTGCAGTATTCCTAGGGGATGTTCGTAGAGTCATACCTTATATATTTTGGAAACGTGAGTTAACCATGGAAATTTCGAGAGAATAATCGAAATAATAATATTATAAGTAGTAATGAGAGAATACTACGTATGGAAAATATACGTATGGGTTGGGTGAATACCTAATAAATTTTAATAGGATGTGATAATTCCTATTATATGATTGTATTTATGTGTATAGCATACCTACGCTGCTTGCTATCAGGAGGAGGTTTCGCGCAGTGCGTAGTCTTATCCTGGGTGACCCAATGGGGGGATATTTGACTTGTACCCAGATCATATAAACTTAGATACGTGCTATCTGAGACGTAGGATAGTTTCGACGGCTGAATGGGAGCATAGGTATGTGCGTGACCCATTTGGCTGGTGAGTATGGTTGCCTCCAATATTTGTGTTATGAGATTCATTGTTCGTGAGAGACTCCGAACCAATTGTCCATATGCAGCGAGTGATGCACCCAGGACATGATAGCTGAGTATGCATTTGTGCCAAGTGGTCATAACCTAAGGGTGCATGATTATTGTGTGTATATATATATATATATATATATATATATAGTGTGTGTGTGTGTGTGTGTGTAGGGATGTTATGACTATATGTATATATGTTCTTGTGGATATTTTTACTTTGTAAAACTAGTATATACGGTAATAATAATAATTACTTTGTGTCAAATGGTATTAACTAAGGGGTGCAGGTGTAGTATATATATATATATATATATATATATATATATAAGGAAGATGTGACTATATATATGAATAAACTTGGGAAAAATTTTACTATGTGAAATTAATAGATATAATAATAATGAGGAATAGAATTATTTCAGTGAATAAAAGTTTACCCATTCAAATGGGGAACATAATGAAATTTAGTCTTAGGGATAAACTATTTTAATAACGTATTATATGGACAATACAGGATACTACTTCGAGACATAGTTAGAGGTATAAGGTTATGGCCTAATTGGGATCGATAAATAACTAGGTCGGGTTAGATGTACGTTAGGCGTGCACAATAGTGGAGAGCTGAGAATCTCATGTGAGAGTTCGAAACTAACAAGCACATAATACTTCCTTCATTGCAGTTTTAAATACTTGCTAAAAAAATATTTTTACAACTCGGGCTCTGAACCATTTCTTTCTATTCTCCTCTCTTTCTCTCTCTCTCTCTCTCTCTCTCTCTCTGTATATATATATATATATTATTTATCAGGTGCCCAACCACAGGGTTGCCATCAGACTTTGACACATGGTTCATTTGGCAAGCTGCAGCTGTTGTGGAAGCTGTAGGTTATTGAGATTAAACGCTTGTATCTTTCCATTCAGTTCTAGTTCAGACATTTCAGTTAGAGCATGTGTCGCCCGCTTCCAGTATAGTTATTCACAGATTGTACTTTTCTTAGTAGCATTTCTTCTCTTGTTGGATTGAGTAGTATTACACATTTGGTTTGAGACTTTGAAGTGGAATGTTTTATCCAGCTATTTAATTCAGTAATTGTTTCCTGTTCAGTATTTATTTTATTCTTGTGGAATACAATGCAGATATTTTTTATTTTAGTAATAAAAAATTATTAACGGATTATTTGGGTATAATTAAAATTAAATGTTTTGACACTTAGCTTAATTATTTATTAGGTGATAAATAAAATAAAATTATTTTCGACAATGATGCTAAGAATGAACCAACCGATCACTTCAGTTTAATTTAATAAAGGACTGATCACCCAGTATTTAATTAGGTGGGGTCTCACATGTGGTATTAGAGCATCAGGTTCTAGTGTCCTTAGGATCTGTATGGCTTTCTACGTTTCAGTGTAGTGTTCTTTAATGTAGAGCCTTATTATAGGATTGTTGTCTTCCATTACGTATGTGACTTACGTTCTTCTGCTATGAATTATAATTCATGTGACTCATTTTACGAAATCATTTGTACATCGAGCATCGAACATTACAGGATGACCAGCGAGGGTCGTAAGAAGGACGGTAGGAGAAGAAGCTCGGCAGAAGACATAGAGTAATTTGGCAATGGTGGGCATGTCAAAAGTCATGATAAGTGTTATTTAACCAAGTGATAATAGAATTATCCCTCGGGAACAAAAGGGTTCCCCAGGCACAGTCCTAGGTAACGGTGGAACGATTTTAGGATTATTTAGCGTAGTCGACAAGGGGAAATCAGAGGGAATGTTTTGAAAAGTAATCGGTGAAGATGCGGAGAAGAAAGAGAAAAAGTGTAACGGGCCAATGGAAGTAGAAAATCCAAAGGAAATTGTGTAGAGTGGAGTGCCGCGACACTTAAAATTAAAACTGGAAATAAATTTGTAGCTCTTAGGAGCGACATTAAGTGAGTAGATTCAATCGCCACATATAAAGGAGTGTGTTTAAATTTAAATAGACATTTTGGTACGATTTGATCGTGAGGACTTCCATTCGATGTTATAACAGAGATACTAGTGAAATTTTGAACTTAGCACAGTGGATAAGCTAAAGACCGATCGTGAGAGAAATGTTGAATTGCATAACAAACTTCGTACCTGGAAAAGGGGCATATAATATGAAAAGGTTTATAGACGATAAAGGACCGTGTATAGAATATGAGGATGGATGAGAAATCTAGCTAGAATGACTGATAGTGATGTCATCAAAGTTATACATTTACAAGTTATTTCAGTACTTCTAGAAGAAGTGAGCCAGGTGGGTTAGAGAATTTAGCCGAAAAGCAAAGTTGAACTTAACAGTGTTAGTAAAACACCACATGAGAGTATGCCTATAGGTAACTCATTTAGATAATTTTGATTGATTAACTTACTACCAAGTGATGATGAAACCAATCAGGGCTGTAGAGGCCAACAATAGTTTCGAAGGGCCCGGATAGCCAAAGAGACAATGGGAGAATGACTAGGAGCTAAGACTGCCAGTCCGAGGAAAGGAAATTTCAAATGGTCAGTGGGACCAGTGACGTGAAATATCTCAAGAAGTTTCCCTATGTGTAGAGAATGGAACCATCAGTTTTGAATGCATCCATGTTGAGAAGTATAACCAATAACATTTGAGAATGGTAAAGCATGTCAATTAGGCATAACAACTGGAGGAGTGAGATTTTCAGAGGAGAAATTAGGTCAAGAGAATTGACCCCAAGAAGTTACAACCCGAGAGTGATGGGTTCAGGCAGGACTAGTAGAGTCCTCAGTAACAGTAGCATAACGTATTTCAGGGTCGATGTGGCCCAGGATGAAATAGGGTGGCTAGTAAGGCCATAATTGAGGTCTCGAGATTTAGGCCAATGTTTCAACAGTGGGTGTGTAAGCTGCAGAATAGAATAATTTTCCCACAGTGAGGAGGGGGCAACTATGGGCTGAAATACTAGGTGTATAAAGATTGCAGATGCTCATGGGTCATGTTGGTAGCTACGTGCGGGGACCCTACGATCGGGTGAGCTTGATGAAGTTTTGTTTCAACCTTACGAGAAAAGGATTAGGTCAAGTGACATGGGTGTATCACAATACATATATGAATTGTTAACATTAACGTTCGTGTGCGAGGTGAGTTTAGTGGGTACATTAGTTTTAACAGTCTGGTTATAAACATATTTATCATGGGTAACTGGGATTTTTGATGTCGCCCGTGAGTGAGTCGGGTGGGTTCTAAAAGCATAATTTATTGTTATAATTTACTTTTGACTGAATTAGAAAAATAGAGCTTGTTATGGTAATGTGTAGTGATAATTACTGAATGTTTGAATGATAGCAGATTGAGTGATAAGACTATCGTGCTGGATACTCCGGGTGAGTAAAAAAAGTTACTTATGTGTGGTGCCACCTGAAATAGGGATGGGCCTATATATATATAGCTATATGAAAATTTCATGATATCGTAGACTCTAGTGAGTATGTCTCTTAGTTATATATGACCCCAGTGTGTAGGAATTTATGTACTGACGTGACTCAGGATGCATTGTGTCCTTTATCAAGCAGCAAAATATAGCCTATTATTTATAGCGCCAAAACTTGGGATAGTGAGAGCGCCATATTTCAAATTATTTTTACGGACATAGGTAGATTAATATGTCAACATATGGAGATTGTGGAAAAGTATATGTTATGGACTAGGGGACTTACGAATCTTGATGACCAAAAATGTTAGGTAGTAGTGTATCGGGAGGGTTCTTTGTTTGGATTTTTCTTTGCGAGACATCCCAAGGATGAAACTAACGAACGTCAGGAGTTAGAGATAATTTTGGATGATAGTACATGGGATTCGTACCTTAGTGATTATACATTTATGAGAGTATAATTGAGAGTGCATAATTCCACTATGATGTGAGAATATAATTCATTTGTGAAAAAATGCCCAAGGCATAGGGTGGATGGGCGCCCTAGGTAATTAAATCTTGATTTTGTTTCCGTTCGAAACATATGGGATGAGGTCAATGAAGATAGAATTGGAGATATAAGGACTTGATTGTATGCTCACGAGAATAATATTATATTAGGAAGTAGATTGTGATTGTCATGTGAATTCGACGACATTTAGTCCAGGGAGTGGAAGTTTATTCCGTAAGATTTGTTAGAGGCTTATGTTTCACAAGAAACTAATTTTTAGAGCGAGGGAAGGACCTATGACACACGGTGAGGAAAAGTCACATGGATCAAGGTCAGAGGTACATTTGAGAAGAATATCAGATGTATCATGTTATAAATGACAGTGGTGATGGGATTTAAGGAGGAGAAATATGGCTAAATTCGTTTTGCAATGGGTCACCTGTCCTATTGAAATAGGGTGGACCATCTGAAACCAGTAGAGGCTTCTTTAACCATTAGGGATTTTGAAGTAATAATGGGAGAATATTACCAAGGATTTTATTGAGAAGGGGGTTACGATCCTATATAGGTGATAATGGATCGGTTGACCGAAGTGCTCATGTTACGCCAGTTAGTACTGGTCATACTACGGGACAATATAAGAAAATCTTATTAAACGAGATAGTGAGGTTATATGGGGTACCACTTGATATCATGTCTGATTGGGACATGATCTTTGTCTTTCAATTTTGGAAAAGGGTTTACGAGTTTTTGGATACCAAGTCGTGATTGAGAATAACCTATCATCCGCAAACGAATGGGCAGAACAAGCGGACTAGTCATAGGTTGGAGAATAAATTATATGTGTACCCTTGAGTTTCGAGGGAGGACGAGAGCAGTCCATTCCACCAGTGGAGTTTGTGTACAATAACTCATATAAGCTCACTTTTGGGGCATTATGCAAGTTGAGGTATGGCACAATAAGCCTTGTTGTTATCCTGCTTGCTAGTTAAAGGTGGGGGACCAGGTACTATTGCGAAGATTAAAGGTGAGTTGGTAGTTAGTATATCATATGCATAAAATATATACTGCGCAAATAACCTACTTGTGTGTGATCGTCGCGAGACAAGATCATACGTATCTAAAAGCGATTAATCTACTAAGGTGCGAATAGTAGAAGGCTAGACCGCGAATATCTAAAATAAAGTTTGAGAAGTGTAATTTAAATTGTAAGGCTTGGACAAAAACCTACATGACAGGATAACCTGGAGTTTAAAACAAACATATGTGAAGTGTTCGTTATTAAAGGTATTCAATAGCGTACTATATGGGTGGTACGGAGTAGTTTACTTGAGAGCGCAACGATGCGATGCGCAATATATATACAACGTTTGTACCGGGTATACTTTTTCCGAATTTCGGGATGAAATTCTGTTGTAAGAGGGGAAGTATGTAACACCCCGTATTTTCATGATATTAAATAATTATGAGATTAATTATTATTGTTGGATTAATTAAATTAAAAAGGTGAGAAATTAATTTGTTAGTTAATTAATCCGGTTTAAAATAATTGTTAACTGGCGTGCCAAGGGTTAATAATTATTAATGAAAATTATTGAATATTACTATGTGGTTATGTAATATGGAATTATATAATTTTATAAATTGTCGTGAATGCGAAACGTGATAGTTTGGTATATTATGTCGTGACGCGCGTATGAGTCATGTCGGGACTAATTCAATGGATCAAATAAGTAAATTATTTTAAGTAACTCGTATGACCATTTTGACTATGCTATTGAGTCCGAACGGGTTGAGATAGTCAGAATAGTGTACCCGAGGGTTTAGTTTGGGTCCCGAAGCAATTTTAGGCCTAACCGACATCCCGGGAGGGCATTTTGGTAAATTACCTTTTTGAGGTTTAATTAATGATGAAAATTAGATAATTAAAGATGAGTGTGCGTGGGTGAGAGGGAGTCTGTCAATTTCTAAGCCTAAGAGAGAGTAAGAACCACAGAGGAAGAAAAAGAAGAGCTCTATAGGTGTTCTTAGTGCTAGACTCAAGCCCTCACACCACAAATCCCACCAACGTGTAGACCGGAGAGTGAGGAAAATAACCATACCAATTTCATCAATGGATTAGACCATCAAAATCGAGTCAAGTGTTTATTACTTGCTTTCTATTAGCAATAATTGTGCTCATGTTTGTATTGGAATCAAATACATGATGTAGAATTAATTTGGGTGAATTTAGAGAATTTAAACCATGGATTAAGAGTTATTTTGATGAAGAACTGAACCCTTTTGCATGTAAAATAGAAATCCCAAAATTATATGTTGTGATTGAGAAACGAATTTGGGTTTTAAATGGGTCTTAAATTGAAAGTTGAAGAACAAGGGTTTTAATGGTTCAATTTGGGGATTTCATATTTAATGGATGTATTGTAACAAACTTCAATGATTCTAGGTTGCTAGAAATCATCTAAGTATGTTAGGAGATCAATTGAGTCGTTGTTTTGGTGATTGGGTTGAAGAATTAGAGGTTTTAGGACTGAATTTTTGAGATAGACGAACTGTAGCAGATGAAAAATGTAACAGGTCTGGTAAGGGTTGATTTTGCTCAATCTCATTTGAACGATATTGAGCTTCATTTGAACGAAAAAATAAATGTTATTCGAACGACATCTGACCTCATTCGAATGACAGGTCCAAAAATCTGGGAAATCCCAAGTTCAGTTAAATTCGATTTGTACAGTTATTTTGAGTGAGGAAAATGATCATTTGATAATTTTAGCATAGAGCAGAATTGCTAGGGGATATTCGTAGAGTAATACCTTACATATTGGGAAATGAGGGTTAATGATTTTAGTGTAAGTGCAATATTGATAGGGGATGTTCGTAGAGTCATACCTTATATATTTTGGAAAAGTGAGTTAACCATGGAAATTTTAAGGGAGGGAATAATCAAAATAATAATATTATAAGTAGTAATAAGGGAATACTACATATGGAAAATATACGTATGGGTTGGGTGAATACCTAATAAATTTTAATAGGATGTGAGAATTCCTATTATATGATTGTATTTCTATGTATAGCATACCTACGCTGCTTGCTATCGGGAGGAGGTTTCGCGTAGTTGACTGTATTATCCTGGGTGACCCAATGCGGGGATATTTGACTCGTACCCAGAGCATATGAACTTGGATACATACTATCTGAGACGTAGGATAGTTTCGACGACTGAATGGGAGTGTAGGTATGAGCATGACCCATTTTTCTAGTGAGTATTCTTGCCTCCAATATTTGTGTTATGAGATTCATTATTCGTGAGAGACGCCGAACTAATTGTCCATAGGCAGCGAGCGATGCACCAGGACATGATAGCAGAGTATGCATTTGTGCCAAGTGGTCTTAACCTAAGGGTGCAAGATTATTTTATATATATTTGTATATATGTATAGGGATGTTATGACTATATGTATATATGTTCTTAGGGATATTTCTACTTTGTGAAACTAATAGATACGATAATAATAATAATAATTACTTTGCGCCGAGTGGTATTAACTAAGGGGTGCAGGAGTAGTATACATATATAGGGAAGATGTGACTATATATATGAATAAACTTAGGAAAATTTTTATTGTGTGAAATTAATAGATATAATAATGACGAGGAATAGAATGATTTCAGTGGATAAAAGTTTACCCATTCGAGCGGGGAACATAATGAAATTTAGTCTTAGGGATAACCGATTTTAATAACGTATTGTATGGGCGATACGGGATACTATTTTGAGACATAGTTACAGGTATAAGGTTATGGCCTAGTTGGGAGCGATAAATAACTAGGTTGGGTTAGATGTACATTAGGCGTGCACAATAGTGGAGAGGTGAGAATCTCATGTAAGAGTTCAAAACTAACATGCACATAATACTTGCTTCTTTGCACTTTTAAATACTTGCTACAACAAATATTTTTACAACTCGGGCTCTGGCCCATTTCTTGCTATTCTCCTCTCTTTTGCTCTCTCTATATATATATATATTATTTATCAGGTGCCCAGCCACAGGGTTGCCACTAGACTTTGACTTATGGATCATTTGGCGAGCTGCAGCTGTTGTGGAAGTTGTAGGTTATTGAGATTAAACAATTCTATCTTTCCTTTCAGTTCTAGTTCAGACATTTTAGTTAGGTCATGTTTCGCCCACTTCCAATATTTTTATTCAGAGATTGTACTTTTCTTAGTAGCATTTATTCTCTTGTTTGATTAAGTAGTATTACACCTTTGGTTTAAGACTTTGAACTAGAATGTTTTATCCTGTCTTATTTAATTCAGTAATTTTTTACTGCTCAGTATTTATTTTATTTTGGTGGAATACAGATAGTTTTTGTTTTAATAATGAAAATTTATTATCGGATTATTTGGGTATAATTAAAATTAAATATTTTAACACTTAGCTTAATTATTTATTAGGTGAAAAATAAAATAAAACTGTTTTCGACAGTGATGCTAAGGATGAACCAATTGGTCACTTCAGTTTAATTTAATAAAGGACTGATCACCCGGTATTTAATTAGGTGGGGTGTCACAGATAGCCATTGATATTAAGTCATCCATGAAAAGGATGTTTGCTGAGCTACTAGTGACAATGAGAATCCTTACTATTTTTGCATCACCCTGGTCCCTTTACCCTGTGATGACCCCTTAATGAATACCATGGTGCCTCGCATTTAAGTCTTGTACTGGTTTAAAAAGTTTCCATGTTGATCTTTAAAGTTGTAGATGCCCCAATATCTTACCCCTACTACTTTATAAACTCCCCATTGTGAATTTCAAACGCTCCTTCACGGGACTAAAACCGAACTCACCGACTCCAAAAGACTCTAGATTGAAAATTTGGTCTCCGTCATATGAGCGTACAGAACAACGATGAGGGTAATAACGTGATCCACACCCTTTTCTCTGACTTATAGCACCAAAGTCATGATGTTGGTTGAGGTAGAAGTGCCAACCTTAAGGGTACACTATTTTAGTGAATAGAAGAATGGTGAATGGATCCAAACCAACCTGGACCCCCTTGATGAATGAAGAAAGGAATCAGCATTACGGGTGCCTATGACACAGCAGAAGGAAGGCTGTTACTATAACCAAAGAGTGAATTACCAATCCTTCCAGGTCGGTTACCTTGTACTTAGTAAGATGATGCAGTCAACCAAAAATCCCAGCCATGGAAAGTTAGTCGACAATTAGGAGGGACCTTATCTAGTAGCGCACATTATACGACAAGGGGCATATGGCCTCCGTGACCATGTGGGTGACACCCTTCCGCATCCATAAAACATTGAGAATCTGAAACTTTACTACCAGTGAGGACGATCGTTAGGCGAAAATGAGTGACCGATCATCTACCTAGAACATCCTTTAGTACTCGTTTCTTTTTCATTATAGATATTTAATTCATGCATTTCTTTTTTTTTTCTTCAAGATTTAAGTTTGTGCAACACTGTAATTAATAAAAGGGAAATATTCTCCACGTGATATATTTTTCTCCATTAATTGGCTAACCTCCAATAATGTACCTTTTCTCACACTAATCCCACTCGGAGCATAGCGATTATGCACCAATACAACAATCAGATGCCCACCTATGCATTCGAGTCATACCAGATTATGAACCAACCACTATGTCGAAAGAACCCTAACACCAAGACATATCTTGGTATGCCTTTTTCTGACTCAAAAATCTTAAAAAAACAACTTGGTTGATCACCAAGTTAACTCCCAACCCCCTTAGATCTGATCCGATCTCCATAGCGTAGTCGGCGGGAGTATAAATCGGGTTAAATCTGAGTCCAGAGGGGTTGTCTCCAATAACTCAGTTATTTTCAAATAAAAGCGGGGGTTTATGGTGGTAATAAGGCAGGAGTGCTGAAATTCGAAGCAATAATTTTATTTTTTTAAAACTAATGATGGGAACATAAATGGTCATTCGCACTAGGGGTGCACATGGTTCGGTTCGATTCGGTTCCACTACAGAACCAAAACTAGAACCGAAATTGGTCAGTTTCGTGGTTTCAGAACCAAAACCAGAACCGAAATTGGTGAGTTCCAAACCCAACCAAACCATTGGCTCTCGATTTGGTTCGGGTCGGTTCACAGTTCTGGTTCGCGATTCTGGTTTATAGTTCTAGTTCGCGGTTCTAGTTAATGGTTTTGGATCACGAGTTAGTTCTCAGGTTGGTTAATGGTTCTGGTCAGTGGTTACGGTTAATGGTTCAGGTTCACGGGTCAGTTCTCTGGTTCGGTTCTTCGGTTTAGTTTTTTAATTTGATTTCATGGGTTTAGTTCTCGGATCGGTTCGATTTGGTTCAAGTATAAAGTCGAGAACCGAACTAGAAACTTTGGTTCTCAATTTTTTGGAACCAGAACCAACCCATGGAGAAAAACAAATCGAACCAACCTAACCCACGAAGGTCGGTTTGGTTCGATTCTTCAAGTAGCCAGTTTTTTTGCACACCCCTAATTCGCACCACCCTTTACCAATTGATCTTCAGAGTATAAATAACTCGACTCATCAACCGATTATAAACAACCTGTATGAACAACTTAGTTAGTCAACCAAATATGAACAACACGTATAAACAACTCGGTTCATCAATCGAGTATAAACTACCAGTATGATTAACTAGGTTGGTGAATTAAGTATAAACAACTTTTGCAGTTAACGTGATTTGTTAAATGATTAAAAAAATTTGCTCGACGATTATCGAACACAATACAAATGTCAAGAGAAATTGAATAAGGGCAGACATGATTAACACAGTTTTTAAGCAAGTATGGGAGAAATCAATCTGCAATAAAAATCCTAAGTATAACAAAGAAAGAAGTAATCAGAGCATGCATTCAAAAGAAATCATTGCAACTTAAACAAAAAAGGCCATTACAACCATGCCATTCAGATTACATGAAAAATAAATATTCAGGTCGGAGCCGATAAAACAAATATTCAAAGTTCGAAGCCAATATTACATATCCAAAAAAATTCAAATATTTGTCTGACAAAGTGAAGACTGTAGAGAAGGGGGTGGAACGGAGGGAAACATGTAAGACGTAATTTGTCTTATCTCCTCATGCATTGAAATGTGAAAATCTTCACCTTCGAAATTCGTTGGGGGCCAGGGGACCATCAGAATCCTCTGATACTAGGCATAGCTCTATTGATCCAAACACGAGGGGGATGGCTTCAGTTCTTGTTCAGCTTCATAGTTGTCGGGGTTGAAGGAAGAAAGGTCCCAGTCGGGATGAACCTTTTTAGCCCGTTTAACTAGTTCGGTGTAGCCATTTATGAAGGATTGATATTTCAACACCCCCATTGTACTCTGAAATCAAGAAAAACTTTAAGTACCTAAACCTGACCAATGGAGCCATAGACCGCTTGGCCTAAACAGCCTCCTCCTACTTATTATTTTCTAATCCATAAGACGCCTCACATCGATAACTTCAGTCACCAGCTGGTTCTTTAGGGTGGCCATTTCAGACAAGGCAACAACTTTAGCAGCTCTTTCAGCATCACGCTCTCATAAAAAAACCACGGGGGCATCGTCAACTTCGGTCTTATCTTTCTTTGCGGCCTCCAGCTCTACCTGCACCTCGGGGATGGCCCTCGACTTATCCTTCCTTTTTAACAACTTATGGGCCATGTAGACCCCCATAAAGCTCATATGGTGAAGAACAATACAAAGTGTTTGAACTCAAGGAAAGAGAGTATAAACAAGAAGTTATTTATCTTAAGAATGACGTGTCTAATGATTTGAAAGTGAAGCTTCCTTTAGAGGAACATTCGATAAAGATCAATAAAATGCTTTTTGAAAAATCTATGATTTTGAATGGTGCTAAATCAATTAGTTTTGACCATCTCCTACTGATACTTATGTGGAATTTGTACGAGAAAATAAGGAAGATGTTCAAGAGAGTTCTACTCAACCTAACAAACAAAAAGTGATTTCAAAAGGAAAACAACTTGAGGATAAATTCTTATCCATCGGGAGTATAAATGTGAAAGTTTCTAAGGTCGAGAAGAATCAAAATGTCAATCAAACCAAATTTGTTACAAGGCCTCAAAAGCAACAATTTGAAATAAATGTGTTTGAAGAACATATTCATAATTTTGGACATCATTCAAGTTTTCCTAAGAGAGAAAGAGTTTTTCAAAATCATCGAGTACAATATTTTGCAAGAAGGAACATGAATTTTTCTCCAAAACCATTTCAAACATATAAATGCTCATATTGCTACATAAGGGGTCACTGAGACAATTTTGTTTTAAATTTCAAAGTAATGAGCAATTTTCATCTCCCAAATTTTCAAAAGGAAATTTTTTTCAAGGAAAGAGTTTAAAGCTTGAAATTGAATTAAAGAACATCAAAAGGATGTTAGTGTTTTGAGAAAAGAAAATCATTTGAAGCCAAAATTGGTGAGAAAAGTGAATCAAATGTGTTGTATGGCTTTTGAAAATTTTATAACCACAATTTATACAAATTCAAATGATTGGTAGTTTTATAATGGTTACTCACATCACATAATTGGAGAAAAATTTTGGTTCACTTTTTTTGAGAGTTTTGATGGTCGTTTGGTTACGTTTGGAAATGGACAGAAAGCGGGAGTGAGCGGAAAGGGAACGGTGAAAATTTTCGATGGGATCACACTTCACGATGTTATTTTAGTTGGAGAACTAAAGTCTAACCTCATTAGTATAAGTCAATTTTGTGAGAATGATCATTGTGTGAGTTTCTCCAAGCTAGAATGTTTATTTAGAAATGAAGAAAATGGTGTTTTGATGAAAGGTGTCAAAAATTTTTATGTTTTGTTGAATTAACAAAAGAATGTTTGCGAAAAAGGAGGAAATTGATTTTGTTGATCAATGGGTAGAAAACATAGATTTTCAAAACTTGGAAAGTGTTGAGTTAAATTCTTTAACAAGTCTGTAGAATATTTCAAATCAAGAAATGATTCAAATGGTCCAATTGTCTTTGGGTGAGAATGAGGAAATTTAAGTTTTGAAAGAAAATGTGATCGTTGAATCAAGTGTTTTGGATGTGAAATAAAATGATCAAGTTGTTCTCAAAAGTTAAGGAAGTTTGAATCAAAACAACCACTAAACGCCCCATACGAGGCACGATCACCTCACACCGGACCAATGTAACTCATATGAACTGATTGCATTGTCACGCGACTCCCGTTTTGAGAATATGATGATAATTTACAAATATCTAAAATTAGGCTTAAAAACATGTCGCTAAAAGGCTAAAATGCAAATCATCCACCACTCGATCCGACCTTTTCAATCTTAAATTTGCACATTTTTCCATAAAAATGGTCATTTGAAAGACTTTTATTAGAAGTTTTTCAAAGTTCAAATAAAGGGTAGAGGTGTTTCTAAAAAGCATTATAAGATAGTTCATCATGAGACTTATGTTTCAATTTATTGCCATAGTTACAGTCATCTTAGGGATTTTTATATCATATTTAAGAATTCTCGTGTTAGCTCACATTCACATGATCATTATTTGTTTGATGTCTTTAAAAATGAATTGAATGATATTGTGAAGGATTTTAATGACTGGAAAATGGAATATCGAAAGAATTTTACAAAGAAAAATGTTTTTGAGATAAATGTTGACCTGATGTCATACAAAAATGAAAATTGTGTGAAGAATGTGGAATTTTTGAAGAAGGAAAGTTTTGAAAAATTAGGTAGTTTGAATTTGAAACCTCATGTTGTGTTAAGGGTTTCTCTTATACCCAACAATTCCACTTCAAGGGATGTTTTTTAAAAAATGGGATTTTGAATGTTAATTTGTCTATTTCAACCTCAAAGGGTGAGTCATCTTCAAGTGTTTCCCTACCTCACATTGATAAAAGAGAGGATATTCCTTAAAATTGAGTTTCTTAGTGCGTGTCATAGCTGGGATAGTATAATATCTTGTTCAATATCATGTCCTAGCCTATGTGTTGGGTATTGATGTTGTTTGTGTTTCATCTTCTTTCTGTATACATGTTTTGTATCTTTTGATTTGTTTTGTTTATGTTTTCATTAAGAAAAATTCAAAAAGTTTTTATTTCATTTATTGTGTGAGAGTGACTTGTAATCCATATGTGATTTGTTTCTCTCATACCATGTTTTGTTTGTTCGATTTTTTTATTGGTTTTTATCCATGCTATCTTAGATGTTGTTGTTTGAGCTTAAGTGTTTTGAGGCATATCTTCTGATATCTTGTGGTGATTTTAGTATAGATGTTGATATTGACGATGGTCGTGCATGCTTATTGATCATATACCATGGTTCTTGGATGTTTGTGTCAATTGTATTAAGATAATTGAGCTTTTACTATCCCACATGATTGGGTTTTCTTTTAGACATGTGTTTCTTGTCATATATTTTCATGTTTATCCATATATTCCATGATTATGCCCACGTGTATTTGATATATCTTCTCATGATAATTTTATGTTTCACATGCTTCACATGGTTCATATGTTTTTGTTTTGACATGCTACTTGAATAATATTTTTTTGTTTGGTGGTTAAGATTGAGTGAGCTTATACTTTGAGAGTGTTGAGTGCTATAAAATTTACATATTTGCACATTTGTGTTTTTCTATATTTGGTTTATGTTTCTTTTATAAAAAGTCAAAAATATTTTTAATTTGTTTTGTGTATTTTTTATTAAAGTCCCTACTTAACATGTTGATAAATCTATAGGATTGCATAATTTGAAGTTTTGTTGCTTAAATGGTTTGTTATTGATGTAATTGTTGAATTTGTTTTGTCAAAATAAACTTTTAAAAAATATCATGGTAAACATTGAGTTTAGTTTGACTTTGATGACGTAAAAGCTTATATTCACTTTACACTGCACGAATTCACATATTGTATTACTTATTATCATTTTTACAAGAATTTGCAACTTTAAAAGTAAAAATCAATCTTGTATGAGTTTCATAAGCTCTCCATAGTCTATATGTGAGATATGTGAAATTTTATATGTTGGAGTTGAATATGGACCGTTTAGAAAGCGTTGATAAGGTCTATCATTAGTGTGATAACACCCATTGGGTAGGTATCAACTAGATGTGTGAAAATCCAATCAACGAAAAACGTTATTGTGTTATAAAGAGGCACAAGTCAAGAGATTAATGGGCACTAAAAATAAGATAGGGCTTTATCATTTCCAAAATAAAATTACTGTTTTAGTTTGGCATTGAAAAAATTCAATATCAACACTTGCCTAAGGATTTGGGTGGATGGAGTTAAGCTTAACGAAAAACTTATGACAAAAAATTTTGTTAAATGTGTCAAAAAATACAATTTGTTAATGATTTTGTGATTTTCCATCTCTATGCACTTGCAAGCTCATAATATTCTTAGCATACTCTTGTTATGTTTGAAATGTGAATAGAAAATGTTAAATTTGCATAACATTTGTGTACAATTTCATTTTTGCAAATCTCTAGTGATATTACATTCTAGACTATGTGACTTGTATGATTTGTTTGATTGCTTCGTTTTGAGATTTGTCCTTTTATTTTTCATATATGCTAGTATTTTTGGTTTGAGCTAATAATCGTTCTCTGATCTTAGTGTTTATACATGCTAGTGATGCATATATTGGTTGGTATGAGTGTTCTGTGTTGGTTTATATATGAAAAGTGTATTTTGTGGAAGCTTTGCGATTTAGGGGGAATAACTCATTTAAAGGAGTAATAAGGTTTGAAACATGCTTGTTTCACAAGTTCTATAGTGGAGAAAGTCGCTTGTGTGGCCTTTAGAAGAATTTTTATGGGTTTGCCATTCGTACGGTCCCAAATAATGTTCGTTTGCACGATTGTTTATTTTTAAGAAGTTTGTCTACTGGATGATTTCGTGCTCATGGCCTTTGGCTCCCGAGCTTACGCCACCCATTTGCATGGCACAAAAAGATTCATGTGAGCATGGTCCCCTGCTTTCAGGTTTGGTATTTTGATTGCCTTATGTTTCCTTCTCTGATTCATACTTGATATCTTGTTATATATCTCTTGATACACATGTTTTACCCTGTTTAGATAACTTTCTTGTGCTTAATTGATCTATGTTATACTTTGTCCTATTATGTGATGGGGGGCGGGGGGGGGGGGGGGGGGAGAAGAGATGATCTTTGATGTGATGGATGTTTTATTATTATATTTTTGTATGTTTGTGTGTGTTTTTTTAGAACTATACCAACTACTTTTGAACCCCAGAGTAAAATACAAATTCAATATTCTCCCTTTTATTTACAATCTTCATCACTGGAAAGAAGATAGGACCAGGGCCTTAATTGGTTTTAACTTCAAGCCCATACTTTCGGGAGAGTAGGTTTGTTTCATGCTTTGTGATGAGGGGATTTATCTTGATGGTCATACTGATTTTATGTTTGGGTGAGACAAATATAGGGAGATGCTATTTTGCTTGCTTGTTTCATGTTTGAGGGAGATTGGGGATTTACTATTTTGTTTGTTTTATTCATGTTTGAGCAAAATCTGATATTATCATATGCTTTCTCGATATATGCTTTGATTATGATCTTTGGGGGGAGTTTGTTATGAATTTTTGTTAGTTGTACATATGATTTTTGTTATGAATTTTTGTTAGTTGTTACTTGAGGGGATATATGATTTATTTATCTTTATCTCATCATTCATATTTGTTGATATAATTATTTTTGGAAGGATTTGCGAGCAGGGGGAATTACTTCATTTGCATGTCCTGCATAATTGATTCTTGTTGTTTGAGATTTTTCAGGATTCCTACATAACCTTCCTACTACACTCATTATATGGCTAGTGAGGTGTGAGTCTGATAGGAGTAATCAAGTTTATTTGGAGTTTTGGGGATTTTCCACGGAATAGCCAAGGGCGATATTGAAAATGTAAACATTTGTAATGTATATATATATATATATATATATATATACAGTACTTCTCTTGTGCGGACCATTCCGCATTTTAAGAGTACGGACCGGACATATGTCACTTGGCGGTGAGCCTAGAAATTATAGGTGCACTCTCTCTCTTTTCTGGGCTCACCGTCAGGTGACACATATCCGGTCCGCACTCTTAAAATGCGGACTAATCCGCATAAGAGCATTACTATATATATTAGCTATCTCCTATGTCAAAACATTTGAGTCTATCAAGTCACATAGACTTCATCCATTTTGAATGAGAGATGCGGTATTGTGACTAAATTAAACCTTTAAAAATTGAAGACCTTGCATGCTGCTCATTAAAGCCTCTAGTTGCTAAATATGAAGCCTTAATCCTTTTACGGATGTTTGATTTTAATTTTGGCTAATTGCACACACTTACGTATTTTCTTGACTTTTGTAACATGACTTTTCAAGTAGAAATGAGAATTAGAGTGTGTCAGGGTTTTTCACCCCTAAGTGTGTGTGTGTGGAGGCGGGGGGGGGGGGGCTTTTCCTCGTAAATTTGTCTTGTGTGTTTGTGATTATTTCTTATACTTATGAACTCATTTGATCACACACCTCACACTAATTAAATTCAAATCTAATAATTTATATTCAAATTTGATTAGACTTGCTAGATTGTGTTTCTATACTTAGATCCATTTGATTCATTATTGGGTGCGTTCAATAAGATAATTGGGTTGTGTTTAAACAAATTTGTTGTTAAGGGATTTGATTTTGAAATAAGTTTTTGTGAAATTTCAAAATTAGACATATGAACCCTTCAAACCTATTCACCACCTCTGGGTTTGGAATATGTTGTTTAAACACAAGTTTTCTCACTGGGGTATCGGATATCTGCTCCCTTGTAAGCCTTAATTGTGTAGTAAACTGGAATTTTGTATCCCATATTCACATTCATGAGGGTCGATCACACAGCAGACTCGGACACGGCCGGGTACAAATATAGCTTCTCTCCTAGGATCAGCCTTGATAGGAAAGGAGGGGATCCTAGGTATCTCTTCAAATCCTGGAATGCTTTCTCACACTCCTCATTCCGTTAGAAGGTTTTTCTAAGAACCTTAAAGAATGTAAGGCATCGATCAGTGGCCCATAAAACAAACCTATTGAGTGTTGCAATGCGATCTATCAATCTCTGGATCTCATTCTTTCTTTTTGAAGACTGCATATTAATAAGGTCTTTAATCTTGTCGGGATTAACCTCGATACCCCTCTGGTTGACAATAAACCAAAGAAAGTTACATGCTCGCACTCTCAAGATAAACTTTTTAGGGTTCAACTTCATCTTATACTTCTCCATCACATCGAAAGTTTGATCGAGGTTGCCGATGTGATTGACTGCCTTCTTGCTACTCCTCCATATTCTTTCTGATTTGCTCCTTGAAAACCTGGTTGACCAACCTCTAGAACGTTAATCCAACATTTTTTAGCCCAAAGGACATAAGGTTATAGTAGTAAGTACCTCATCTGGTTATGGAAGAGGTTTTATCTTTCATAACTAGATTCATCTTGATTTGATTATACTCTGAATAGCCATCTACAAAGCTAAACAACTCGTGCCTAAAATGGCATCGACCACTTGGTCAATTCAGGGTAATGGTTAATGATCCTTCGGACATGCCTTGTTGAGGTCTATAAAGTCAACGCACATCTATCAATTTTCGTTATTCTTCTTCACCATCACAACGTTTGACAGTCAACTGGGGTATTTCATGTCCTTGATGAATTGATCTTTCTTGAGTTTGTCCACTTCCGCTTTAATGGCCATATTCTTCTCCTAGATGAATACTCTGCACTTCTGTTTCATGGGTCTAGCGTCATTCACTGTACTGATTCCATGACAGAGTACACCTGAAGCGATACCAAGCATGTCTTCATGGCTCTATGCGAATACATTTTGCCTCTATTTTAGGAAGTCCACAAGCTCTTTCTTTAACACCAAGTCCAAGGAAGAGTCAATCTACACTATCCTATCTGGTTGTTTATCATCCAAGATCAAGGGCTTAATTTTCTTGGCTCCCTCACTCATAACCAGTTATAAAGGGGTACATGATAAATACCTCAGCTAATTGAGGGATTATACAAGCAATGATAAAATATAGGGAGGTTAAACGAGAAATCCCCCGTTCATAAAGAGAAGCAAGTGCACAAGCAACTACTTTCAAAGAAAAAGAGGAACTTGCGAGCAGTGCCTCACAAGTGCAGGAGCAAACAGTTTCAAAGACTATATGGAACACAAAAACAGTTCCTAGGCAATACAAAAACAAGTGGGTGAACATTTCCCTCACTAACACTGTTGTCTTTGACATGTTTACTTAGCAAGAAGTCGCTCCCGAGCAAGCAGGGCTCGAGCAGATGGCCAGTTGGGACCTCTTGAGAGTTTTGGTTTGGTGTCTGAGAGGTAAGTCTTGTTGAGCAAGCTAAAGCTCAACCACTTCAATATATTGAGAAAAATAGAATATTGGTTGAGGGATCTAAGAGGACACTCACACACGCATTACACAAACACGTGTTACACACACAAATAATGAGCAACCACCTGAGGTGCTCGAAGATATTTTTAATATTAAAAATGGAGAGTGACCCTCTAGGTCACTCATAAGTTCTAAAAACTTGTTCAATAAGAATTTTTAGTAAAAGAAAAAATAATACTTTTTGGCATCATAGTTGATAAGATCACCTTTTTTTGTACACTATTACACTAGGTGTCACACCACAAAAGACATCTCGTGGGTAGACTATGACAAACAAAGATAAGGACAAAAGTTTTTCAAATATTTATCACAAAGGAATTTTCATTTAGTACGCACATGCCACATCAGCCCTATAGTTTTACTATGAATAAAGAACTAGGTGTAAATTTATTGTCATTAACATAACAAGCACTGTTATGTTGCGCAAACTCACACAGGAATATTATCTCTCCGCTATCTCTCGGATATTGAAGTGCTTACTTCTCATCTCTAAAAAAATCACTGTTCTCAAGAGTGTTCATCCCTTTATTATTGAAAAGTTGTATTCAATCATTAGTTACTTATTCTTGTAATCCGTATCTTATTATTATAAAGGAAAGGTTTTTTTTTGTTCTTGCTCTTGAAATATTGCTATCTTAAATAAATTTTTCCATTAGAGTGGGTCACGCGTCACCTATTTACATATATTCATAAACCCCAGTACCACTACCCTCCTACATTTGGCGGCTCCGTTGGGGAGGTGTCCTCATTACCATGGATAAATAAGGTCACAATGTTTCTAGGCAACATAGAGGTCAAAGTAACAAAACAACCAACGAAGACGTTGTGGTTAACAGAACACGTGGTCCTATCCTTTTATAAGTCGAACGAGCAACGCAGTTTCTCCATAACTGACAAGGATGAACCTTATGAGGTTTTTCTTTGATTTTATAAAGCAACACAATGTAGATATGACGAGCATAGGCCAAGCTTGTTTCAAGCTTGTGACACGTCGGTGGTAGCTATACTAGTGTCGCATAAAAAAAATTGGATACATTAATTTAATTAATAATCATGAGTTGATAATTTAATGTGGTAATAACATAATTTGGCTTTGTTATATGGGTAGACAGTGGTAGTTTATTTTTTTCGCATGTTAATATATATCTCGTTTAATTTAAAATATTTAATTGTGATATTTATCATGTATAATGCTTTTGTCTGAGTTTATGGATCCTAATTGGTAGGAGTAACTAATATTCATGCGGTGGGCTGTGATCCATTGCGTTGAGTAACATTTCAGATATAGTGCTGGAGTAGCTTCATAGGAGTGGTTGGAGACATTTAGAGTGCAGATGGATATTTATTTTATCCCCTTAGTAGTAGTTTGATTTATTTCCATCCAGTCGTTTTATTATGAGACTTTCATTTATGGATTTAATTGGGTCAATCGGTTCCACAGTTGTTTATGGTTTCAGTTAGATATTTATAGTTGTATTATTTCATTTGGGTTTTAATAATTTGGAGTTGGAGATAGCTTGGTGATGAATTTTTAATTTGCATGAATGTTTACATTGTTGGATAAATTTGAATTTTATCTTGTGGATACAATATATTTTACCGTCTCATATTTCTGTCACATGCTGAGAATGATAACTAATTTAGTGACGTCCGACATAGTTTGGCGTCGACCGACGCTGGAGTGCCCGGGGTGTTCTACTAAGCCCTTGAAAAAGTTGAATGTGAGGAGAAAAAAGACTAGTTATGGTCCTAATATGGATGATGAGGACTACTATGAATCACTTTTAAATGAGTTTGATCTGAAGTTTATGGAAGTAGTTAATAACGGATTTTTGAATGTTTCCGCGAATGGCCACTGCGGGTATAGGTGTTGTGATAAATTATTATATTTGAGTCCAAATGATGGTTGGATGACTGTGCGACAATATATGCTAACCGAGCTACGCGATCATAAGGAATTGCTCTTGCGTATGTTAGGTGATGATCAAACATACAACGACGTAGAGGAGGCATTAGATTTTTTCAATACAAATTTTGTCCATCGTCTATATTGGATGAAATTTCCATCCTTGGGTTATTTGTTTGCCACTGCATTAAACTGTGTTCTTTGTATTTATTCTCCACAACAAAATATCACTTATTTACCATTAAGGACATGACCAATCGGTGAAGTTACGACTATAGTGTCAATCGTGTTGCATGATAATAATCATTTCATGAAAGTTAATCATAAAGAAATAGCTCCAATGTCACACATTCTTCCTGGGTGGGAATATCATCGATACCCATATGTCGAGCGGTGGGTGAATATGGTGAGTGAATTGATTAATAAGTGGGATAAACTTATTGGTTATCCATTATCGAAAACCCCTACAATGCAAATAAGGATCGTCAAAGGTATGTTATCACATGATAGCACTTGTTTTTTATACGAAATTATTAAAATTTTCTATTAGTTTTTTAACGTATACTACCTTTTTATTTTACTTTAATCTAAAATTTAATAATTATTTGCATTAGCCAAACGGAGATTTGATCATATCTTATGCGATTAACATATATATGATCCATATTGGTAGAGGTATGGAAAAGTCCATAACCATTACTTTATTGTGTTTTAGAAAGAAGCGATGTTGAGATTTAATCATATATTAGATTTGTGTTTCTTTTTACAGGGAAACGATTACAGAAAATGGTGTTTGGACTTTCTCCGGTAGCAAGTTTTTCGATTAAGATTAGTCAACATTTGAGCATGGATTTCTTATGATAATCAGTTTTTTAGTTGTTGTTTCAAGTACATATTCATTTGAGAAGCGACTAATATTAAACTTTTAGCATTACGACATATGATATTTGCACAGTAGATGTGCTTTGGTGGATTTAATTATGCAATTCATAGGCCTGTAGTAGTTGTAGGTCTTACTATAATTTATATTTTAAGATAACAAAAACACAAATGATAACTTTTTTAGTTGTCTGTTTATATTGATGATCAAATCACAATGATTGGTTTTGGATTCGAGATTAAAAAAGATATGCAATTCTGTTATAATCCTTCCATATTGTAGTTTGGTTAAGTTAAAAAAATTGTAGCCAGGTTTTTTTTTTACTTTTTTCCCTGGTAACCAAAAAAATGAACATGCTATATATGCATGAAATTAAATGATTTTATCAAGAAATCTCTCTACATGCATACACATATACATAATTAATGTATAAGTTTGATATTAATCTATTTTTCTCAATATTAATGTATATAAGTGATGGTTAGATTAGATGAATTCTTAAATGTGTTCAATTACTCATTCGTCCTATTTTATTAGACAACTTAGACGGTAGAGTTAATATTTTACAGTACTTGGGAGTTAGAGTAATTAGAGATATGCGCAGACATTTTTTAATTATATCTATATAATATATTTGATAAATTTGTTATATATATGAATAAACATACATGTTGTACATTGCCTGTAATAAGAGAGATTTGAGTATAAATTTTGATAGCAGATATGGAAAGGGGTATGATTATTATACAAACAATCATCTTGATTGGTACATAATGGCCAAAATATCGTAATTACGTATAATTACTGCATTGTTGATTAATATCTAGAATAAATGTCAATCGTTAAAGGTCTATAAAAATATGTAAGGTACATTAATTATAAAGAAATGTTTGAAAAAAATTAATTTAATAAGTAAAAAAAAGATATAATTAATTATACCCAATTGCATGAATGAGTATTGAAAATTAATTGAATTAATTTGATTAGGTATTAAAAATCGATTGCCCTCAATGTAATATAGAGAAAAATTACTCGTGCCAAAAGATATGAAAACACAACCATAATGAATTTCTCCAAATGATCAAACACAATTTTACAAAGGCGTGGAGGTAAAATTGTAACATTGTTTTCTTTTTTTTTTCATTGCTAAATTGTGTTTTGTAATACATCTATATTTTGTGATTTCAAAAAAATATAATATTACAAAAGAGAATTCAGAGCTTATCGTTTCCTTAACAACTACATTATTATTAAATTTTCCAAGGCTTTAAATTGTAAAGAACTATATAATTTTTATTTTCTAATAGGCAAAGCACCATATTATATATCAAATGATCCAAGATATAATTCTCTACTTCTCGAACAAATGAAATATAGTGACAACGCATTGGCATGTTCCTATCTTTTCGTTAGCGACCCTGGGTATCTTATATCAAGATATTAGTATTTATGAGGCAAACTAATTACCCCTTACTTTGACGTCTTTTTAAAGGTCAAATAATAGACATCTTTGTTTCTCATTGATCAAAGAAGGCAATCAAATCAAACCTCCTCAAAAAAGGGAAAGTATGCAGTGATGCGGATTTAGACTTTTAAAATTAAATTAACTCAACAAAATAAAATATTCTATTAGATTTCGGTACAACCTGATACATAATAATAATAATAATAATAATAATAATAATAATAATAATAATAATAATAATAATAATAATAATAATAATAATGACACAGATCTAAAGATTTGTAACTAAATATAGATCAACACATGTCTAAGTATAAATTCAAACACATTCACACAAAAATAAATCTATAATTATAAGTACAAATCGATATCCCCACAAAACACAAATATATATAGAAGTTTGAATAAACACTTTGTTGAACAAAAAAATTGCATAAATAAATAACATTTTGTTTCTAAACTCGCTAATACTTATTTATTCCCAAAATCCAAAGTACGGAGAAAATGACTTTGAACTCCAAAATACCCAAAGATGATTTCCAAATAAATTTGAGTTTTGAAACCCCCAAAAATTGATATAGGATCCAAAAAGGATATAAATATAGGGAATAATTGTTCATCCTTCCCCACACTGTTTGAGTATGAAATGACCATTATGCCCTTAAACTTGCCCATTTTTTCGCCTCCAACACAAATACATTTGACAAAAACTAAAATTTAGTATATTAAATTAAAAACTATCTTTAATAAGAAACTGTTTTAAAAATTAAAAAAACTTCTTTTAATTTTTTTTAACTGTTTTTAAAAAATATTTAACTATTTTAACAAAAAAATATTTTTTAATTAAAAACCTATTTATAAAAAGTAAAAAGTAGCTTAATATAAAATAAAAGTTGTGTTTACAAAAATAAATTGTTTTAACTATTAAAAAACAACATTTTTTCAATTTTTTTACAAAAAAAAATTGTTTTAAAAACTGGTTTTTATAAAAACCTAAAATAAAAAAATTATATTTGTTTTATAAGAAAAACAAATTCTAAAACAGTTTTTTTTTAATTATACTAACAAAAATTTAAAAATAAATAAATGGCATGATTTGAAAGTGGATCTCCTCTAGACACATGTTTATGTTTGGTATAATATTGGATGTTTATTTTTTTACCTTTTTCATATCACATTATAAAATAAAATAGTTATTAAAACAGGTCTTTTGTAAAAAAAATATTTAAAAAATGTTTTTTAAATAGTTAAAAGTTTATTTTTGTAAAAATAATTTTTATTTTATACAAAACAATTTTTTAAAGAGTTAAAGAGTTTTAAAAAATATTGCAAAAAAACTTTTTCTTATAACAAAGTAAATTTCCAATTAAAACAAATTTCCAATTAAAAAAAGAAAAAATATTCAATAATGACTAAAATTCTTGAAAATACATAAAAAAGAAAAGATAAATAAAAATATGAAAAATACAAATTAAAAAAATGAGAAAAATATTCAATAAACTAAAAAATAATTATATTTTTTTTTGCAAAATGAATAATTATTCTAAAATTTTTGAAAAAAAAATACTACTTAAAATGGATTTCTAATAACAAAATAGATTTCGAATTAAAAAAAACCAAGTGTCTAATAAAACCACAAAAAATATTCAATAATTACAGAAAATTTGGAATATACAGAAAAAATATAAAAAATATTTCAAAAATAAGAAAAATAATTTCCAAAAATAAATATTCTAACCTTGATTAAAAAAAATATTGATAAAATATTTCTAGCAAAAAAAATGTTTTCATCCAAAAAAAATATTGTTAAGTAAAATCAAAAGGATTTCTAGAAAAAATATTTTTATTTTAAAAAAATATTTTCTAATAGATAAAAGAACTACCATCAAATCTCAGAAAAATAAAATAAAAAAACTTCAACCAACAATCTAAAACTACTAACCCAGAGAATGCCATAACCCGAGCTGCTATACCCGGTGATAAAATCCAGCCAGTTTACAAAATCTACTGTGAGATCCAACCTCCATACCCATTTCCTTTCCAAGATTCGGATTCCATATCCTTTTTTACCCCCCAAAAAATCACTTACCTTTCATAACCAATTATCCATCAAGAACCCACCATTGAGCAAGCCATCTCCGACCACCATTCTTGCTAATGTTGTCCAATAAGTGTCTTAGGGATATTTGGGTTTTTCTGATGGGAACGATCAAATGGAATATGGTGAATTTTTTTATGGGGACGCTCAAATGGAAATGAAAAGGATATAGGGGTTTATGATGTTTAGGAGTCATTAAGTGGGTGGGGAAACTTGAAAGCCAAGATCGAAATCATTTAGAACGTTCATTTTCAAGAGATGTTTGGGAAGTAGAAGAGTTTTTGTGGGTACAAATAAAAGAGAGTTAAATGTAATTTCCTTATTAATTATCATTTATGACTCTAATACTATCATATTATTATAATAATTTCTATAATTATAGCTTAAAATATATAATAAATAAATTTATAATAAAATAAAGTAGAGGATATGTTACCCATTAATATTTTTAGAGGATATCCACATGAATATCTTCGTCAAATTGTATAACACTTAGAAAGATGAATTCAAACCGATATATACTGTATCATTTTAAATAATATTTTGAACAATAAATTTTTACAAAACCTTATTTCACAAAAAATTAAAAATTGTACCAAAGGGACAATACCAACATCGACACCCAAATGATAAACACTTTAAAAAATGATATAAAAAACAACCTACTCATAAAAAATAGTATTACCCAAATTAAATACAAAATTAAGTATGAAATATGTCTAAAAATTGAACAAAAGATTCACAGAAATAATTAATTATACAACATACGTACATAATCATTTACAACAACTAAAAAGCACCTACCCAACATCATAACAAAAATTACAAAAAAACATATCTATCAAATTTACCCAAATAATTTTACTCTCAAAATAATAATACCACAAATAATTAAAATCCATTCCTTAAAAATCCACAACCCTTAAAACCCAAATCTAGCATATATTTTGAAATACTCAAAGTCATACCATTAAAACCTCAATTTTGAAACCATTAAAATAAAATATTATATTTATTTTCCCTACATCATCATTACGAAAAACAGGGCATTTTCACTTTCAGTGCAATCTTCATTTTTTTTTCAAACACTTAATTGATGCAGTGGCTCAATTAAACAATGAATCTAAACAATCACGTACACTTCATATCATACAAAATATCATTTGCACAAACTAAACACACATATAGACCCGATGTATTTTGAACTGTATGTGATTGGCAAAAGAAATTCACTTGCTAAATAGCAACAGGGATTTGAAACTATAGAATGCATTTGGAGTATTTTCTATTCAACTCTAACAATACAAAAGGCACTTCCATATTTAGCACGAGACAAATGTTGAACTCCCATTAGTGGAGATCTATAATACAAAAATAAAAAATTAAATTACACATTCTCACCTTAGACAATGAACAAATCTCGTTTTCCCCCCTAACCTATTTTCTGTTTCGTTTCACC
Organism: Sambucus nigra; assembly: GCA_949130495.1. Taxonomy (NCBI): domain Eukaryota; kingdom Viridiplantae; phylum Streptophyta; class Magnoliopsida; order Dipsacales; family Adoxaceae; genus Sambucus; species Sambucus nigra. The sequence continues at coordinate 275,548,356 of OX422207.1, read as the reverse complement.
CCTAAATTTTTTAACTGTTTTAAATTACCACATTTGTCCACTTGTCGTTAAAAAAATGACGAAAAAATCAAAATACTCTCTCTCCACTTCTCTTCTTTCCGTGCAATCTCCAGATTATGATCATAAATACATCACTACAAAGCAAATATGGTGCCATATATATCATTGTATCTGATCCATTCTATATGGACAGTACATGCCCAAAATAAGCAAAATGCTAAACAAAAACATGCTTGGATTATATATGAAGACCCATATCGAGCCAGGATCATCTCATCTTCTGTTCTCTTGTGTCTTTTAACCTTAATTTATTGGATGATGAAGACCCAAATAATTCATGATTTGGACAATACAAAAGTGGCATCGACCAGATTATACCAAAGTGTTCAAAAAATTACACTTTGGTTGAAGATGAGGTTGTATACAAACACATAAAGAAACAATGAATCTATTATTTTGGTTGGGTTATAGGTTTTGGTCACGAGGGTATATGAATCATTTGTTTTATTTGGGTTCTTTCATTTCCTCACTTAAGGGCAGTTACCATTTCATCGTCAATTGAAAGATCATTAATTGTATTAATATTTCTAATACTATTGTATTAGGAGTATAACTAGCATGTAACCCCACGATAAGCGTGTGTACTACATTACTCCATTATATTACCACATGTGATGTAACTATGACACAATCTTTGGATTCCAAAACTTTACCTTAGAAAAAATAAAAACAAAAAGCAGTGATTTTTTAAGGATAAGTGCAAGCAAACTCGAAGTGTGTATTTTTTAACAATACTTTTTCTAAACTATATCTGATGTAAAAATCCCAACAAATTTTCTTTTCACAACTTTAGGGCAATAAAAATCAAGTTTTCTTTTTGCAAGATGTTTTAATCAAGAAGAGAGAAGAAAGTCATTTATGAATATAGATTTCTATCTATCTCAATTACAACAGAAAACAAGCTATATAAATAGATGTACAGAATTAGGGAGATAACAAACTAACAAACTGAGAAATACTGTCCAACAGAAAATTGACAGTTGTACAAGCTTAACTAACTATCATTTTCCTTACTAATTCTGTTACTCCCCCTCAAGATGGACTTAAGATTCTTGGGATCATGTATATCATAAATGGCCATCTTGCTTAACAAAGGAAAAAATAAAGAAGCTGGCAAAGCTTTTGTAAAAATATCAGCAAGTTGATGATTAGTTCTAACAGGCAAAAGCTTGAGAAAACCTTCAGAAAGTTTGTCTCTAACAAAATGACAATCGATCTCAATGTGTTTAGTTCGTTCATGGAATATAGGATTAGTAGCAATGTGAACTGCAGCTTGATTGTCACAAAAAAGAAGAGTTGGAGCAGAAGACTCAATCTGAAAGTCTTTGAGAAGTTGATGAAGCCAAATAAGCTCACTAGTTGTTGATGCTAAAGCTCTGTATTCTGCTTCAGCAGAAGAGCGAGAAAGAGTGGCCTGCTTCTTAGCTTTCCAAGAAACCAAAGACTCTCCTAGGAAGACACAAAAACCAGTGACTGATTTCCTAGAGTCGAGACAAGCACCCCAATCAGCATCAGAGAATGCACGCAGATGAAAAGAAGAAGAGGGGGGAAATAACAAGCCTTGACCAGGAGTTGTTTTCAAATATTGAAGAAGGTGGTGAGCAGCAGCAAGGTGAGGTTGTCGAGGATGAGAAACAAATTGTCTAAGCTTATGAACAGCAAAGGTTATGTCAGGTCTGGAGATGGTGAGATAAAGTAATTTTCCCACAAGCCTTCGATACAATGAAGCATCATCAAGATGATCACCTTCAAAAGAACTGAGTTTGGTTTTAGGGTCCATAGGTAAAGTTGCAGGTTTGGAAGCAAGAAAACCAGTATCTTCGAGTAATTGGAGTGTATAATGACGTTGAGAAAGAAAAATTCCTTTAGTAGACCGAGCAATTTCAAGGCCAAGAAAATACTTCAACTTGCCAAGATCTTTGAGTTTAAATTGAGTGTTAAGAAAGTCTTTGAGGGAACTAATAGCTTGAGGATCTGAACCACTGATGATTATATCATCAACATAGATAAGAAGAGCAAGAAAATTAGCTCCAGACCCTTTAGTAAACAAGGAGTAATCAGACTTGGATTGGTGAAAACCATGGTGAAGAAGAGCTTGGGAGAACTTGGAGAACCACTGTCGAGATGCTTGTTTCAATCCATATATGGATTTGTGTAATCTGCAAACTAGTTTCTCCCCCTGACCAACAGAATATGATAGAGAATAACCAAGAGGTAAGTCCATATAGACCTCCTCAAAGAGATCACCGTGCAAAAATGCATTATTAACATCAAGCTGGATCAATGGCCAATTGAAATTGGAAGCAACAGCCAAGAGAACTTTAACAGTCACCAACTTAGCAACAGGTGAAAAGGTCTCAATGAAATCCAATCCTTCCTGCTGAGTATATCCTTTAGCAACAAGCCTTGCTTTATGGCGTTCTATACCCCCATCAGAGTTATACTTGATCTTATATATCCATTTACAACCTATAGAATGCTTGCCTTTAGGTAAAGGAGTGATAGACCAAGTGTGATTAGATTCCATAGCAGTTAACTCAGAATTCATAGCTTCTCTCCACTGAGCATTCTTAACAGCTTGGTGGTAATATTGCGGTTCAACATTAGCAGAAATATTGAGAATAAGAGAATTGTGCGAAGGAGAAATTCTATCATATGAAAGATAATGAGTTATAGGGTATGGTGTGGAGGAAGAAGGAAAAGGTGTGTTGGTCAAGAGATTACAATGAAAATCTTTTAAGTAAGTGGGGGGTTTGACCACTCTAGAGGACTTTCTGTGAGGAGGATTAATGGGAGTAGAAGAGTCAAGAATATGATCAGGAAGATGATCATTAGGAGGCTCAATGATTGATATGGTTGTATTAAGAGTATTAGGCTCAAGAATATGAGGTAAAATAGAACTATTTGACTTATTAAAAGAAGAAATGTCGGAGAAAGATTGAGGTAAAACCAAGTCTGGAAAGGGGTCTACAAGATCTGTATTATAAGAGATCGAATGAAATGGGAATAGATGTTCATGAAAAATAACATCTCTGGAAACAAAGAAAACTTTAGAAGTAATATCATAAAGTTTATAACCTTTGATAGCTGGTGGATAGCCAACGAAAACACAAGCGGTGGCTCTTGGTTGAAACTTAGTCCTGTGAGAAGGTAAAGTGGAAGCAAAACATAAACTTCCAAACACTTTCAGAGAGCTATAATCAACAGGAACTTGATAAAGAAGAGAATAGGGTGTTTGATGTTGTATAATAGGAGAAGGTGTTCGATTAATAAGAAATGCAGCAGTCAAAATACATTCTCCCCATAACTGTATGGGAACTCTAGACTGGAAAAATAAGGCTCTAGCAACATTGAGGAGATGCTGATGCTTCCTTTCCACAACTGAGTTTTGCTCTGGCCTCTCAACACAAGAGAATTGATGTATAACACCTTTAGATTGGAAGAATTCAGTAAAATGCAGTTCAGGAGCATTATCACTTCTAAACTGTTTTATTGTCTTGCCAAATTGAGTCTCCACAAGTTTGAAAAATCTTGGTACAAGAAAGCTAACATCAGATTTGTGTCTCATAAGAAAAATCCAAGTAAACCGAGTGCTGTCATCAACCAAAGTGAGAAAATACCTATATCCAGCATGAGAAGTGACATGATAGGGACCCCAGGTATCACAATGAATGAGATCAAAAGCATTCTTGGACAAATTGTTATGAGAAATAAAAGACAATCTGCGTTGTTTAACCAAAGGACATATAGAACAAGGTTGATTTAAACCATTCTTATTACAAGAAAAATGTAACTCGTCTCTTAATAAATCCAATCTTTTAAAAGACAAGTGGCCAAGTCTTTGATGCCAAAGTTCAAAAGAAACAACATTAGCAACAGAAAATTTTGAATTACAATCATAAGAGACCAAAGCAGCCTTATTTTGATCAGAAGCAACTTCAAAGATATAAAGGTCTGCAAGCTTTCTACCCCTGCCAATCATCTTCTGGTTGTGCGTATCCTGGATAACACAAGAGTCATCAAAGAATCTGACATAAATTGATGTATCCTTGAGTAAAAAACTGATAGAGAGAAGATTGAACTTGAATTGTGGAACATAAAGAACATCCTCAAGAAGTAAGGAAGAATTGAGTTTTACAGTGCCGATATAAGATACAGGTATCCTATCATGATTAGGCAGAGTAACAAATGTATTCTGGACAGAATGTATGTGAATAAAAGCAGATTTGGTGAAGCAGATATGACTTGTAGCGCCAGAATCCAAAATCCAAATACTTGGGGAATAAAGGATAGGATTGAGAGAAACTGAAAAACAAGTACCTGAAGTAGTAGAGGTACTAGAAATGGCCTTATCATTGACTTTAGCTGCACTTAAATGATTAGAGAGCATGGACATCAAATTTTGATATTGAGCAGGATTGAGCATTTGCATAAAATTTCTCATATGCTCCTGATTATCATTGGATTGAGAGTCAGAAACTTGATTGACAAGATGAGTAGAGGTCTGAGAGTTAGATTTCTGCCTTGGTTTGTATCCAGGAGGATAACCATGGAGCTTGTAACATTTGTCAATTGTATGTCCTGTGTATCCACAATGAGTGCAAAGAGGCTTATCCTTTTTCTGATTCTTATAGGGATTCTGAGAAATAACAGACTTAAAAACTTCATTTTTCACAGCAAATGCCATAGTGTCTTGTCCATTCGAACCACTAGTCATGATATTAATGCTCCTTTGTTGTTCTTCTTGAGAAATGAGTGCAAAAACCTTGTTAATAGGTGGAATAGGATCCATGAGGAGAAGTTGTCCTCTTACTTGTGCAAATGAATCATTCAATCCCATCAAGAATGACATAACATATTCCATGTGATGATGATCAGCAATGGATTTAATTCCTCCACAAGAACATCGAGCACAAGTACAAACAGGTTTATAGTTGCTAAGCTCTTCCCAAATAGTCTTTAGCTTAGTGAAATATGAACTAACAGTCATCTAACCTTGAGAGAGATTCATCAATTCACGCCTAAGTTGGAAAATTCTAGGGCCATTTTTCTGAAGATATATTTCTTTAAGATCGATCCAAATTTCACGAGCAGAATCAGAGAAGATAACACTAGCAGATATTTCCTTGGAAACTGAGTTCAGAATCCAAGAAATGACTATATTATTGTTCCTAATCCATGAGTTTATATAAGGATCAGTACCTTCTGGACGAGGCATAGAACCATCGATAAAGCATACTTTGTTTTTTACAGAAAATGCTATAAGCATAGCTCTACTCCAAGAAGCATAATTCTCTCCAGTAAGAGGCTAAGAAACCAATACCAGACCAGGATTATCTGAATGATGAAGATAATAAGGACTCGAGACATCATCAATGGCGAAATTGCTCATCAAAGATGCAGAAGAAGAAAATGATCCAAAACCAGTTGAATTTCCAGTAGTCATCAAGAGAAAAGGACCAAAGATCAAAAAATCGTAGAAAAAAAAATTGAAGAAGAAGAAGCACGCTAGTGCTCTGATACCATTTTAATCAAGAAGAGAGAAGAAAGTCATTTATGAATATAGATTTCTATCTATCTCAATTACAACAGAAAACAAGCTATATAAATAGCTGTACAGAATTAGGGAGATAACAAACTAACAAACTGAGAAATGCTGTCCAACAGAAAATTGACAGCTGTACAAGCTTAACTAACTATCATTTTCCTTACTAATTTTGTTAAGATGTAAGGAATCTGTACAATAAAATATACAGATAATTGAATTTTTATAGTATCCAAAATTAGCTTGGGGGTGGGGAGAGGGTTTCATGCAATATTTACAGAGTTGTGGTCATTATTATCTTCTCTCTGAAAAATAACTAACTGTATATTTTTTTTATTGTTTATAGCATTTTCAAGTGTCATTTCAAAAAATGCAAAAAAAAATTAATTCCTAAAAAATATAACTAAAGGTGGAAAACAGAACAATAACAAAATAACTAAAATTACTTTTTAATGAAAAAGGAGATCCATATTCTGAAGTGGGGTCAATCGGCTCAGTCCTGCACCCGTAACCGAATTCGAACTCTAAACCGGGTTCTTTATACTCACTCTTCCTTCCATACCCACATCCATATTCATAAGTGGGTTCAACCGGTCCATGCCTCCGTCCATACCTGGATTCATATTTGGAAGTGGGTTCAACTGGCTCAGGCCTTTGTCCATAACCGAATCCATATTCAGAATTGGGTTTACGTTTCCAGCTATACCCAAATCCATATTCGGAAGTGGGCTCCTCGTACTCATCATAACCTTATGGAATTTGAGATGGAATCATCAAATAAGTGAAACATGTACAATGAACGACTTAATTTGAGCTAAGAAGAGAGTTGGACGGGTATGCGGTCCGAAATGGGTTTAGACGGGTAAAAGCCTATTTTGCCATTTTCTTTTCTACACATCAGGAGATATGGTGTACTAATTGCATTTCCACCCATATATGTGGGGTTAGTAAGGGTGAGGTTTTTTTATAAAGAAAATGGGGTCCAAATAAAGTGCCCTTTTAGATAGTAAACAAAAAAGGTTGTGAATACTTCCTTTAATTTTTTTAGTACTCACAATCCGTATATTTCACAATGCAACATCCCACATACCATGATAAGAAAAGTGAACCACCTGAGTTTTGGGCACCAACGAGAAAGGTTATGATTTTAAATTAAAAAGTTTATAGATTTTGCAAGCTTAGATACTATTGAGTTTCCCAGACTATATTCCTCTATACTATACTCTATTAGTGAATTTAGCTCTACATATCTTCATACTATGGCTAACCAATCGATTTATGTTTACTTTAAAAAGATATTAGGGTTCATTTGATAGCAACATTTGCCACGGCAAATAAGAAATCTTTCTCATTTTCAATTTTTAATTGAGTTTGATAGCGCTTATTTATCTTGAAAAATAATCACAACTTACACTAAGGTACTAACATCTAAAGCACAAAAAGTTGATTTGCCATGAAATTCAATTCTTTGAGGGTCCCCAGAGTATTGAATTCTAGGAAACCAATGACTTGGAAATTACTTTCACCTCTTCTAGCAATCGGTCTGTTTAGTTATCTTTATTTGTCATGACAAATGGCAAATAAGTTGGCGAATGGAATATTTGCCTACAATTTGGTGTATTTGTTACAAAAGTTTGCCTATATAAGTTATTTGTCAATGTACAACACCTTCTATGCATAAATTTGACACAAATGTTGGCAAACTTTGCTTTGCTATTTAAGTGAGAAATATTTACCACACAAATTTGTCAATTCTTACAAAGGTTTTTTTATTTTTTTATACTAAAATATTTTTAAAAATATTTTATAAATTGTTAAAAAAAAGGGTTTAAATAAAAAAAACAATTTTAAAAACTGTTTTATAAAACTATTTTAAATAAAAAAATTGTTGTAAAAAAAATGTTCTAAAGATTGTTTTAAAAATGTTTAAAACAGTTTTTATAGTTTTAATGTTTAAAACAGTTTTTTAATTATTCCAAACTGTTTTTTTCAAAACAGTTTTAATGTTTAAAACAGTTTTAATGCTTAAAACAGTTTTAAAAATATTTAAACAGTTTTAAAAATATTTAAAACATATATTTACAGTTTTTTAAAACAGTATTAATGTTTAACGTTTAAAACAGTTTTTTACACTGCCGATCTCAAGCCCGGATAAAGGAGGAGGGTTGCATTAGGTAGCTGATAGCCAGCGTAAAACTTTGTCAGATCCTTATGAACATGAATCCTATGAATATACGTGCTAATGCTAAGGCAATCCCCTTAAGCGATGCATTGCGCCTACCACCGGGTGTCTCGAAAAGTAGGCAAGGGGAGTTGCGCTTGCCACTGGGTGTCTCGAAAAATAGGCAATGAGTGTCGCATCGGCGTCCGGATGCGACGATAAATACGCAAGGGTTCCTGCAACAAGATGGACGTGTGCAGGTAAAGAAGCTAGTCTAGGATACTAAACTTAGGTTAGCGACTTGAAACATAAGGACTATGACAGGAAAAGGGATGGAGTTGGTAGATACCATGATAAGAAGAAAAGTTAACATATCTTGTTTACAAGAAACTAAATGGGTCGGTGAGAAAGTTAGAGAAATAGAAAATACAGGATTTTAATTTTATTACACAGGAAAACATAGAAATAAGAACGGAGTTGGAATAATAGTAAATAAGAACTTTAAGGACGATATCGTAACCGTTATTAGGAAAGGTGATAGACTTATACTTGTAAAATTGGTATTAGGTGAAAACATAATTAATATTGTTAGTGCTTATGCACCTCAAGTAGGATTAGATGAGCACACTAAAGTACAATTTTGGGAACAAATGGATGAACTAATTCAAGAAATACCTGTAGGTGAGAAAATCTATATAGGGGGAGATTTTAATGGCCATGTAGGAGAAGATCGTGTAGCATATGAGATAGTTCATGGAGGATATGGTTTTGGAGATTGGAACGACGGGGGAGAATCTATCTTAGATTTTGCGATGGCTTATGATTTTGTACTAATAAATACATATTTTAAAAAGAGGCTTGGACACTTAATAACTTATAAAAGTGAAACGCATAAGAGCTAAATAGATTTTTTCATTACTAGAAAAGGAGACCGATTAACGTGTAAAGATTGTAAGGTTATCCCGAGAGAGAGCTTAACCTCACAACATAGGATAATGGTGTTCGATATAAATATTAAAAATCAATCACGAGTGCAAAAAGTGAAGATTAACCTACGAACTAGGTGGTGGAACTTAAAATGAGAGAAATTAGAACTATTTAAAGATGCATTATTAAATGAAGCAACATGGAATACTGAAGAAGAGACTAACATAATGTGGAATAAGATGGCAACATGCATTAGGAGAATATCAAAAGAAATTCTTGGAGAATCAAAAGGCAAGGGGCCACAGTCTAAAGAAACTTTGTGGTGGAATGAAGAAGTACAAAATATAGTAAAAATTAAAAGGGAGTGCTTTAAAACATGGAAAACAAATAGAAATGAAGAAAATTTTGAGAAATATAAATGGGCTAAAAAGGAAGTTAAGAAAGTGGTAAGAGATTCTAAGTTAAAAACGTATGATGATCTTTATACAAAATTAGGTACACAAGAAGGGGGAAAAATATTTATAAGCTTGCTAAACTTAGGGACAGGAAAACAAAAGATTTTAATAACGTTAAGTGTATCAAAAGTGATGATTCGAAAGTCCTAGTCAAAGATGATGAAATTATAGAAAGATGGAAAAACTACTTTGAGAGGTTATTAAATGGACATAATGGGAGTAGATTAGATATAGAGGAACTTATGGAGACTCGAGAAAATATATTTTTTCGCAAAATTAGAACAACAGAGGTCAGGATTGCTCTAAAAAAAGATGAAAACAGGGAAGGCTTAAGGACCAGATGGTATCCCTATCGAGGTTTGGAAGTGCTTAGGGGAGGATGGAGTATCATGGCTTACAAAATTATTCAATAGAATTTTAATGACTAATAGGATGCCCGATGAATGGAGAAAAGGTATTTTAGTACCTATTTATAAAAATAAAGGGAACACACAAAGTTGTTCAAATTAACGTGATATTAAGTTAACGAGTCATACAATGAAACTTTGGAAGAGAGTGATTGAATATAGATTGAGATTAAAGACAACTGTATCTCAGAATCAATTTGGATTTATGCCTGGGAGGTCAACAATGGAAGCAATCTATTTATTGAGGAGATTAATGGAGAGGTATAAGGAGAAAAAGAAGGATCTTCATATGATTTTTATAGATTTGGAGAAGGCGTATGATAGGATACCCAGAGATATAATATGGTGGGTTCTACATTAAAGAGGAGTGACTCGCAGATATATTGATGTGATCAAGGATATGTATGATGGTGCGATAACTACAGTAAGAACATCAGCCGAAGAAAGTATTGAATTTTCAATTACGGTAGATCTACACCAAGGTTCAGCATTAAGTCATTATCTCTTTGCGCTTGTTATGGATGAGTTGACTGAACAAATACAAGATGAGGTCCCATGGTGTATGCTATTTGCAGATGATATTATTTTAGTGGACGAGACTAAGACCGGGATTAATGCTAAGTTGGAATTTTGGAGAGAAACTTTAGAAACAAGAGGATTTAAAATAAGCATAACTAAAACAGAATATGGGAAATGCAATTTTTGTAGTAATAGGAGGACAAATGGAGATGTGGTGAAATTGGAGGGTCAAGAGATACCTAGAAACGATCATTTTCGTTATTTATAATCGATTATCCAAAAAGATGGAGATATTAGTGATGATGTTACTCATAGGATTAGAGCAGGCTGGGTTAAGTGAAGAAGTGCTACCGGCGTTTTGTGTGATAGGCGTATACCTTTGAAGATAAAAGGTAAATGTTATAGGACGGCCGTTAGACCCGCCATGTTGTGTGGGACAGAGTGTTGGGCAGCCAAGAAACAAAATGTGCAGAAAATGAGTGTGGCGAAAATGTGAATGTTAAGATGAATTTGTGGTAAAACTCGAAAGGATAAAATTAAAAATGAACAAATTCGTGAAACGGTAAAAGTGGCTCATATAGAAGATAAATTGAGAGAAAATCGACTTAGGTGGTTTGGACACGTCAAACGTAGACCAATGGATGCTCCTGTAAGGAAGAGTGATTTAGTTAGTATTGATAATAACACATGGGGTAGAGGTAGGGCTAAATTGACTTAGTGGGATATTATAAAAAAAGACATAATGTCATGTGATTTAACCGAAGATATTCCACTGAACAAAAATGAAATGAAAAAATAGGATTCATGTAACCGATCCCAAATAATTGGGAAAAAGGCTTTGTTGAGTTGAGTTTAAAACAGTTTTTTAAAATTGTTAAAAATGTTTAAAACAGTTTTTTAATTATTGTAGGCAGATTTTTTAAAACTGTTTTTAAAAATTGTTTTAATGTTTTTTAAAAACTCTTTTAAGAAAATGTTATAAAAATTTTGTTTTAAAAATGTGTTGTTATGTTTTGCTTAAAAAACTTGTTTTACCTTATTTGGTGTTTGACAGCATAATGTAAGAAAAATAACATTTGTCTTGATAAATTTTATCTGCGATAAATTTTATCTAATTGCCATTGCATGCACCAAACGGACCTTAGTGATTTAACTTGTGACAAATTTCCCTGGAGGAAGTCGCACAATGGGGAACTCGAGATGCACCAGCTTCAGGCATAGGCTATACAACCATTCAGGCAATGGGCAGCCGAGCTATGCACAAGCTGCCCGAGATCTGGTGGTGACTGATGATACGAGAAATCGTCCATTTGTCGTTCTCGCATCAGCAGATAATGTGTGAAGTGTGTAATAATCAACTAAAGCAAGTAAATAGAGAGAAAACAAGATATAGAGTGGTTCAGCCTTTAAAATAGGCCTACATCCACTGTGTTGCTCCGTTCTCATTATATGCGTTGCATGGTACAGTATAATCGTGCCTAAAGTGGCATACAAATATGAGAATAATGGAGAGTACATGGCAGTACTGAGGATTCCGGGGTGCTGGATAGGTGGCTGCGATGTGGATGCGTGGCCTCCAAGTTGTGTGTTGAGGTTGTGTAGTGAGGATCTGTATTGTAGAGCCTACCTTGGGCATATGTGGAATCGATCCCCCTCTTTTTCGGGTATGGTCCTCTATTTATAAGGAAGTGAGTTGAGTCACGTGCCCACAGCACGTGGCATGTACCAAGTCTGCAGTCACTTGTGGATAAGGGTGCGCAGCCCGTAGAGTAAGCAACGCCGAGTAGTGAAGCGCCCCAAGGTGGGGTGCCGCGGCCTCTGATGTAGGGGGCCGCACCCTACGAGAGATCTGGTCGCGCCCTGACTGTGGTAACTGCCGCGGCCTGTATGGTCTGAACATCCGCGGCTTCGGATGAGTACTATCGCGGCAGGGTGTTATATATGGCATTATCAATAAGCCCCCAAGCCGTTGTGCCAAGGGAAGTATATTGGGACTGCGGCTTATAAACCTAGTAACCGCGGTGCTTCCAAAGCGACGATTCGTCTTCCGCGCTCCCTTATATAAATTGTTTCTGGCCGCGGACTTCATTACGTTTCCAAAACTTGTGAGAGCAAATCGAGAGCGAAATTCTGCACAATCCTTCTTGCATTTTCCGACAGCCTTCCGAGGTGGTTTGAAGTTGCGTGTGGTGTTTCCAAGGTGGTGTGAGGCTGTTCTTCGCGGTTTTCTTCACTTCCAGGTGACTTTTCAACCACTACTCTCACTTTTCTTTGTTGTTTACGCCTTTATTTGTCCGTTTGCCTGAAATCTAGGGTTTTACATGTTTGTTTTGCTTTTTTCCCACGTATGCTGCATATGGCATTCATACCACTGTCCTTGACATTCATAGCTGAAAACTCCACCTTTTGTGAATTTGATCTTAGGATATGTAACTTCTTGTTAATCAACTATTTAGGATAAATGCCGCGGCACAATATGATTAGCAATTTTGCGCGTGCCAAATGGCCGCGGTCCCTTAAGTCCACATCCGCGGCATCTACATACACATTCCCCTTGGGACCAAGACATCCGTGTAGAATAACTGTAGTTGCTACTAGAGCATTTAGGACTGTCTGAAAAATTAGGAATAGCCGCGGTCGGTGATGCCTTAAGGCAATTCTAATGCATTTCCGCGGCGGCTCAGGTTCTATAAAATGGAACTGTCCACGGACAGTTGGGGATGTTTGGTCCCATAAGCAATAAAGTTCGCTTATTAATAACTGTATTAGGGACGTAATTCCAGCCTTCAAGACTTAAAACAAACAACCTTCTGCGGCTTCTTGAAGTCTTACAAGTCATACTGGCTGCGGTGCCTAACTGCGAATTCTGCTTTTCAGGTACTGCTGCAGCCATATGAGCTTTGACCCGGACGAGTTCCTTAGAGGCTTTTGGGCAAAGAATTTTGGGACCTCTCCCTCAGAACTTACTTTCGCGCCGCCTCTAAGATCAGTTGGGCCCTGCAAACTGAAAGATTGCCCGAACTGCGTGGTAATTGACTCAACCTTCGCGGATTCTGCATCTGGGAAGGGTTCCCCATCTCGTTCGATGGAGGAGGAAGCCAATTCAAGCACTCATCCCATGGGAGAAGGAGAGATTGCCGCGGCTTCTAGAAATAAGCCTGGAAGTACATCAGGGAGGGCTGCAAAAACATTGGCCGCTCTCGACATCCGCGGCTCGATGACCCAAGAATGGGTTGAGCAGGTTGCTGAGGCTTTCGAGTTTCCAGAAAACTTGACATGTTCAGCCCCTGCCGCGAACCAGAGACCGTGCACGGCACTTTCTGACGATGGAATTTGCTTCCTTTTGCACGCGTTCATCTATGGGCTGCGGTTGCCTGTTCCCGTTCCCATCCATCGCATTTTCCAGACGATGAAACTGGCTCCAGCTCAGTTAGACCCCAATGGTTGGAGAGCTGTTCTTGCTGCAGTTGTCCTTTGGCAGAAGTTGTTCAAAAAGGACATTACTCCCGCGGAGTTCTTCCACTTCTACCGCCCAAAGGAGAACTCAGTAAAGTTCGCGGGCTACTATTACTTTTCTAGCCGCGGCAGGGACGAGACCCTATACACTGGGAGACCGACCAGCGTAAAAAACTGGAAGGGGAAATATTTTTACATCTCCGGTGAAGGCTGGGAGATGCACCCAGAGGAGAACGAGAGAGAGAGATCATACAAAATGCCGCGGCAATGGGGTTCACCCTCCAAACTAGGTATAAGATTCTAGGCGTCTTTTATTTTCTCTTGGCCACTACTAACTTGGAACTGTATCTTCTTTCTGCAGCTCTTGACAATCTGCACTTGAACTCGCAGCAGGAAAAAAGAGTTGCCGAGGCCGCGGAATTTCCTACTGAACACAAGAAGTTCAGCATACTTGTAACATCGGCCACTATATTTGGGGCGGGATTCTTCCCCAACAAATCAATTCCTCAACAGATGGGCGCAGAAGGTAATTAACTGTACCATTTCTCTCATTCCGCGGTCGTTTTATTCTCTTGGAATTTGTTGAACTCATGCCATTATTTTCCAGGTGAAGAGATTGATAGGGAACTGCTGGCCGCGCAGTTGGCAGAGATGGATGAGGACGCGGCCGTCCTAAATAACACCGCGAGAAGCAGGAAAAGGAAGCGATCTAGGGCCAAGGTACAGGCCGCGACTTCTTTTGTTGATAAACCCACAGATCCTGCCGCGGATCAAGTGGTTCACGATGAAGCCCCTGTGCATCATGAACACTTTGATGATGACATAGGGGAAAATCTGGCCGCGGTAGGACTGCTGCCAGCGGAAGTTCCCCGGCAACCATCGTCTTCTCCCCCCCACCAAATGTTGTGGCCGTCAACGCAAATTTGCCGCCTCCCCAATTCCGCGGAGAGTCTGGGCCAGACGGTAGGCCAAGGCCTCAACTAAGGCAGCCTGACCCAAATTCCTCCTGGGACACTACTGCCAAGGCTGCCCGGAGAATGAAGCGTGCATTGGATGCCGCGGACCTCGACAGACTTGTTGGGGAGGATCACGAAGACCTGGAGAATTGTGGCCTCCACAGCCTTCTCAGGGTACGTGCCAATCATCATAATCTTTGTATCTCGTATTTTTTGCTTTTGCTAACGTCTCTTATTCCATATACAGGCCGTGGACGTGATTGTAGTCCAAAAAAGAAAGTACGAGGCTTTATACCGGCTGAAAGAGGCCGAGAAGAGTGCTCATGCTGCGGACCTGCAGTCGGCTCGGACATCTTCTTTTGAGGCCGGGAAAGCATCATCTGCCGCGGCCCTCCAGGCAGCCCACATGGACCTGGAGAAGGCCAATAAAGCCAGAGAGGAAGCGGAAGAGAATTTCAACCAGGCCGCGGAATCTCTGAAGTCGTCGCAAGCTCAAACAGCTGAAGCCGCCCGTGTTGCGGAGATTGCAACTTCCAAGCTTGCCCTCCTCCAGCAAAAATACCAAGAGCTTGAAGCCAAGTCTGCTCAGAAGGACGAAGCCCATGCCGCGGCTATCAAAAAGATGGAAGTTGATCATGGCGACGCCCTCCAGCTGGCTATAGATCATGCTGTGGAGTCCTTCAAAGGCTCCAAGGATTTCTTCCTTACAAATAACAGGGCCTACCTCCGCGACTATCAGGAGCTGCGGCAGAGAATCGTTAGAAATTTCCCTGATGCCAAGGATACGGTCCTCGCTTGGAAATTAAGTGATGCAGAACATCAGGAGTGCATTGCTGAGTTGAGGGCCGCGGCTGAAGAGAGGTCAAGGCTGATAGCCCAAGCAGAGGCAGAGGCCGAGGAGACAGAGACCGCCGCGGGCGGTGATGAAGCTGATGACGATGACGACGCGGCTTCTTGAATTTTAAGTTGCACTTTGTAATTTCGAACTTTGCTGTGGCTGCGGCCCCTATTTTTGTAATCCAAATTTATTAATACAAAGGCTGCGGCCATATTCTTATCTCTGCTTAATGTTTTCTTCTTTTTTACATTGCGTGTTATACTCTGCCATCTATAATGAATGGTTGTATGTTACTGCCTCTCATATTTGTAACCAGCTTTTTGTATTGAAAGAACTTGTAGAACTTGTAACCAAGTCCGCGGCAGCATAGCATAATTCCATGCACTTTCTTGTATATCATCCGCGGTTCCTTTGTCAACTTGGCCCTTTATTGCCTTACACTACCTTAGGCTGTCACCCCAGGCCGCGGGAGTAATCCAACCTTAGTAATGTCCTTTTTCTGTACATGCCGCGGCGATTTGAACGAGCAACGGCCGTTTTTTTCCATTTAACTGGCAGGTTACCATCCATCACTAAGGTTGTGGTGGATGAAGATGCCGCGGCATCTATTTGACCGTTGACAAGATAATGGGGCTGTAGAACCTTGCCCCTGGGAAACTGAGGTCATCTTCCTGCGGGTTTGACACGCCTCATGATCATGATGACCGAGCTTCCAATAGTTGATTCGATTGTCCTCCATGGCTTACCTTTAGTCGATCTTGGGACACTATGAAGCCTCTTCAGGTTGGGTTATATTATTAAGCCACCCACAGCTAATATGTGAGACACTATCAAGCCTCTCCAGGCTGGGTTACGTTGTTAAGCCACCCACAGCTAATATGTGAGATACTATCAAGCCTCTCCAGGCTGGGTTACGTTGTTAAGCCACCCACAGCTAATATGTGAGACACTATCAAGCCTCTCCAGGCTGGGTTACGTTGTTAAGCCACCCACAACTAATATGTGAGACACTATCAAGCCTCTCCAGGCTGGGTTACGTTGTTAAGCCACCCACAGCTAATATGTGAGATACTATCAAGCCTCTCCAGGCTGGGTTACGTTGTTAAGCCACCCACAACTAATATGTGAGACACTATCAAGCCTCTCCAGGCTGGGTTATGTTATGAAGCCACCCACAGCTACTGATATACATAAAGCCCTCCACGGCCAGAGATTATAAGCCTCCCGGCTTGATGACGCGTCCCGAGAGCTGAGAACGGGCATTGTAAGCCCCCGTGGCTGATAAAAGCTCCCTGAATCCTCGGGTGCTTTCCTGATTATAATCATCATATGATAAGATACAGTCGCACGTCGTGAGGGGAACTTTTGAGCTAATTAAGACCGCAATCCCTCCATAGGTGCATCCCAAAATAATAATAATCTTCCAAGATAATGTTTTATTCTTCCCTTGGATTCTGTTTAAGACAAAAGGTCTTTTTGTGAGATGACAAATTATGAAAACAAGAGAGGAATAAGATATGGCAAAATTTGCTAATTCATTATATTTATATATGTATGTTTCAGCTAATGGCTTTGCTAATAAAACATAAAATCTTGAGTATTCGGGCTCTAATGAGCTACATAAAGCATAGACAGAAATAGCGGAATTGAAAAAGGCTAAGGATGAGGTGTGGCATGCAGCCTCTGTCAGGTCCGGCTGAGCCCTTTATGCATTCTTCAGGAATCGCTGCAGCATCCCCTGGCCAATTAGCCTTTCGACTTCATCTTTCAGAGCATAGCATTGCTCTGTCTCATGGCCATGGTCCTAATGGAATTTGCACCAGGCGGCTTTGTTCCTCTTGTGGGGTGGAGCTCTCAGCTTTTCTGGCCACCTCAAAAGCTTGTCCTCTTTGATACACTCAAAGATCTCTTCAATTGGGAAAATCAACGGCGTATAGACGCCCGACTTTTTCTCTGATTTCTCTGCTTCCCTTTTCTGCCTTTTGCCAGTTGGTCCTGCGGCTTCTTTGACTGCCGCGGCAGGTAAAGCTCTTCCCGGACCTGCGTTTGTATTTTGATTGGTTGCGGCCTCTAGCATCAGCACCCTCTGAGTGAGGTAATTGACCTGGGTCTGAAGTGAAGCATGGCTGTCATAGAGGTGATTAAGGTGATTGTACAGTTGCACAATCTCATCCTTGACTTCCATGCTCTGGCTGGATTTCCCCTCCATTTCTGCTTTTGTTAGTCTTTATAGAGTATATAGAATCTGAGACAAAACTAACAGAAGTGAGTAATAACAGGAGTATTGGGGGGGGGGGGGGAATGAACTGCCCCATGATATGCTGAGGAGGCCGCGGCAAGTATGGCACACAAGTGCACTGCCGCAGCCTTTGAATGATATCACCAAGGTTGAGCTGAAGGCCACCCGAATGTTCCTTGATGTTTTGAAGCTTCTGCAACATACCTACCCCAGTAGAGGCCGCGACATGTTAGGTAGTTGAACTACCGCGCCGCATCCCTACCTAGACAGGGAAAATCCTAAGATTGAAACCCGAAAACTGAGTTTTTCTCCCGAAACCCGTGGATAGCATACCTACTAGGGTCTATCCATGAGAGAATAACCTCTCGGTACACACAATGGCACAATTTTAATGATAAACCCTAGATCATAGGACAAGAACAAAAAGGGAGTAAATATAACTCTTCCCTAATCACCCACATTTATGGGGCTGAAGCCCATCAAGCCTTCCAGCTTTATCTAGGTGGGGTGATGTCACAGGGGTATGTAAAATAGATCTAAGGTCATAAAATGGAGACCCGAGAACAGATCTGAAGGTATGAAATACCCATTTAAGGGTGTAAGTATCAAATAGAGCTCAGTAACCAAAATTTACTCATGGGATGATGATCCAGAGGATCCCCGTGAATAGAATAAGGTGTTCAAGAACTCGAAACATAGAGAAACAAGATTGAGGTATCTCGGTTCCCACAGACGGCGCCAAACTGATGATACGAGAAATCGTCCATTTGTCGTTCTCGCATCAGCAGATAATGTGTGAAGTGTGTAATAATCAACTAAAGCAAGTAAATAGAGAGAAGACAAGATATAGAGGGGTTCAGCCTTTAAAATAGGCCTACATCCACTGTGTTGCTCCGTTCTCATTATATGCGTTGCATGGTACAGTATAATCGTGCCTAAAGTGGCATACAAATATGAGAATAATGGAGAGTACATGGCAGTACTGAGGATTCCGGGGTGCTGGATAGGTGGCTGCGATGTGGATGCGTGGCCTCCAAGTTGTGTGTTGAGGTTGTGTAGTGAGGATCTGTACTGTAGAGCCTACCTTGGGCGTATGTGGAATCGATCCCCCTCTTTTCCGGGTATGGTCCTCTATTTATAAGGAAGTGAGTTGAGTCACGTGCCCACAGCACGTGGCATGTACCAAGTCTGCAGTCACTTGTGGATAAGGGTGCGCAGCCCGTAGAGTAAGCAACGCCGAGTAGTGAAGCGCCCCAAGGTGGGGTGCCGCGGCCTCTGATGTAGGGGGCCGCACCCTACGAGAGATCTGGCCGCGCCCTGACTGTGGTAACTGCCACGACCTGTATGGTCTGAACATCCGCGGCTTCGGATGAGTACTATCGCGGCAGGGTGTTATATATGGCATTATCAATAGTGACCAAAACCTCTACATCAAGAAATTGGGTGACTGCTGTGCGTTTCATGAAGTAGAAGACTCTATTCTTTAGTCACGCAGCATATAACTAGAAATGTTATGGTCCTAACACAGGTTCGCATCTCAGTAATGGTCTTCAGCAATAACAGCTAGAGGTCAAAGGTTAATTATAGTCTTTTCAGTTACATGTAGTCATTTTGTGTGTGTGCCTACAGAGAGAGAGAGAGTTGGGTTAATTATGTAGTAGCTATATTTTCTCATTTGAATCAATTAGAGAAGAATATAGCTTTTGTAAGGCTCAGTTCTTCTGTGAACTCGAGAACAGAGTTGTAGATCAACTTCAATGTACTGCAGACCAGCACAAATATAAATGAGTATTTCGGCTAAACATATTCAAAACACGCCAGAAGCACCTAAAAAGTGCTTAGAGTACTTTCTGTAGCCCAAAAATGGTGCAAAAACTAAGAGTGCATATTGAGGTTTGTTAAGTGTGCGTCTCTGCATGTGTGAGAGAGAGAGACTAAACTAGAGAAGGCCATCTACCAAAGACACCGGTTGATAAAAACGTTTCACTCTGGTTCTAGCATCCCATATTGATTCGGTGAACCTCTGATCCTCAGCCTCCATTGCAGCCAACTCATCTTGTAAAGCTTTCAAGTCTTCCTTCTTTTTCTCTATTGCTTGCTTCTTACGTTCTTCTGCCTCCTTCAGGGTTGAATAGTATTTTGACACTTGCAGTGTTTCATTGATTTCATCTATCCTTGTACGAAGCCATCCAATATTCACCCTTGCGGATTCAAGATCACTAATAGTGGCAAGCACGTATTTGAGCTTCGCAAGTGTGATGGACCTGTATGTTTCCTTCTCTATATCTTGATAGATGAAATAGATCACCTCTAGTAAGCGGGAACGCACGGAAATAGTAGTGAATATACATTCACTCACAATATCTCCGTATTTTGAAAAAATGGATGTGAAGAGAGGTACCATTTCTTCCTTCACTCTATACCCATTCACTGTGACCAAACCAGATTGAACTGTTGATACCTCATCGAGATCAGAAGAGTCTTCAGCCATAGCTGCAGCAATCTCGGTACAATTAATACTAGTAGACAAACAAGGACGTTTACGCTTTTGATTGAGGTCATTTGTGCTTTGATTAGGGTCAGCTGCAGAATCTGAGACCTACAAACAGCAAAAAATCAAATGGTAGACCGGTAGCGGCACTTTGAGAAACCTAATGGGAAATTTGATGCAAGATCTCATAAACTAATAATATCTATAGCATGATCATTCCAACATGAGGAGAATGAACCGCAAGTGTAACAAAACATGGAAGTAAATTCTTATAACATAAAAGCAATATGCAAATTAGTAAGCAATAATAATTTATGTTAATTAAAGGGGTTCTTGGTATATGGCCCCCAGAAATTTACAAAATCAGTCAACAATCCACTATATGTTTGGGACCAACAGTTGGTCATTGGACAAATTATCAAACATTGTCAAGTATTCAATAGGCATAATAGCCAATAATATCTCTCATTTAAATTAAACGGTTGCAATAATAAGTTTCCAAATTAACTGATGAACAATCCATTCAAGCCTCATTCAGAATGAAAACAAATTTAATTTTTCTGGAGATATCGTTTTCTTCACCATAAAAAGGGCATTTCAACTCAGCACCTACAAACCATTGTAGTAGTGTCAATGTTTGTTCTCCAAATTGTTGGTCTGTTAATGCATTACTCTCTGACAGATATGACAGTTTACGTATGTCACTTTGTCCAGTGATACTTGGAAAGCATATTGTCACAAAAACATTATACAACAAGCACTTTAATAAAAGATATTAATGTCATTGGAATGTTATGCATACTTTTTATATCCTGTGAATATCATGTCATTGGTATGCTATACACTCCAAAAGAGAAACTGTACTACTTTTACTTCCAAAATGTCACTGCTGAAATCAAATTGCAGTGAAAAGTTGTTTAAATTATGGGGTATCTGATGAGAAACTTATAAAAGAAAAGGAAAAATAAGAACGGACATAACTGTAACTTAAGGAGTAGACCGAGAGAATGGATACCAAGGAAGATTCGAACAATCAGGGAACTATAAATGATTTACACCAAAAAATGAATCCTAAGTGAGACGAGCAACATATATAAAGGACACAACAAACAAGAGCGTTACATACATGTCCAGATAATTTAATACACAAGATTCCTCGGGTCATTCAATCTTGATCGGATTTGTTGTCTTGGAGGTCTTTCCATCATTAAGGGTTTTCTTCCTCTTTCGTCATAAAATTTGATCCTCTTATGTTTCTCTCATAATTGGTGCAAATACCGTGCACTTGAGTTGAGCCAATCTTATCAAATCAAATTAATTTACTTTTGGGTTTTCTCACACTTTCTTCACAACTTTTTGCTTCATAACCCATAAAGGAGACATACCAAGAGAGCGACCACATAATCGGAAAAAACTCCTACTACGAATCATATTCCCACTTCTTTGAAATGCATATGAAAAAAATAGGATTTTTAGAAGAAAAAAAATAGGATACTAAGATCTGCAACATGCTGTCCATATGCACATGGGAATACAGATTAGAGAACACGATTGAACAAAGCATAGAATAATATAGTAACTGGATTTACTTAGATGAAAATTATTAATGTAATTATGAAAATGATAGAAAAATTTCTGTGGCTAGTGAATGAAAACTTATGGCAGAAAACAAACAACTTCACTTGAATGAATGGAATAGTCCAGTATAAAAACTGAAAACCAATTTGATTTACGAACTAACTCAGATAATCGTGTAAGGCTTAAGAATTTTAGTGTACTAGGAGGATTATAAAGGATTTACAAATACATGAATAAGAACATTCAATGATTACCTGGGTTTGAGGGAATTTCTCTGCAGATGGAATGTTATCTATCTTTTCTGTGCAACTACTCCTTGTCTGTTTGGATTCACGTGGAACCGCCTTCACATTTCGAACCGCACATCGCAAGGGCGTGCGCTGGTAAACACGAATCGGTTTCAAAAAGTTCTGTAAAACGGTACCAAAGCATAGACTGTTAGTTGCACAGCTCCCATAGAGCTAAAATATATTGGTAAGCTAAGCTACACAATATAATCAAAGTGATGAGCAAATTAAGAGCTAGTCACACTTTATTTTTTATCATGTCTAAACTTTAAGCCCCAAATAATTTATTCGTTTATAATTCACACAATAGGGAAACTACTTCACTATTTCGGGTTTGGGGGATCCACTCGGCGGGAGGGTGCCCACCGCCCACAGTCATAGAAAGAACATATATAAATATGAAATCGATGAAATAATTTGCGTGGTTCATCCTTCTTAGGCCTATGTCCACAGGGTTGTAACGGAAGTCTCGCTATATATTGAGACTTCTAGAGTTATAGTCATAATAAAACATTGCTTTATAGTTGAAGACTCAGACCTCCACTATCTTATCTTGGACAATCATTTATGTAGAGCAACTATACATGGATTCTGATTTTGGGCCCATATACTCGCCATGTATCTCACTTTAACTATTAGTAGAGAAATATTTTTCCTCCCACATATACGAACTTAAATCGAACTACATTCCTCGTTTTTTTCAAGTGAGTTAAATTTTGGAAGTTAAACCTTTCTTTGAAAATATTTGAATTCCAAATGGAGACTCTTCAATTGAGGCGAAGGAATAACATGAGTTCAAAATGGAATGGCACATATACAATGTTACAGATCAAGAAAGATCGTATACATTAAAAGAATCTAAAATATTGTATTGATTTGGTGTTCGGAAAACCCTCCGCATGAACTTCCATACATGTTGCACCACAATGTATTGGGATTCTTTAATGAAAGAGTAATTCTAATTCTATGCCGACACCCTAAATCTAGGGGCGAAGCGAAGTGGGGGGCTTGGCTGGGCTCAGGCCCGGGTCACTTTAAAAAAAAAATTAGTCTAAATTTTAACACCCAATACATCACAGCGCATCCAACAAACAAAAAAGTTAGTCCGTCCGACCAATCAAACCTCAATCAACGCCGGCCCTGGCCATGTGCCAAGTGGGCAATGGCACAGGACCCATTTTAGAGTATGCACCTATATATGTATATATTAGGGGTCCAAAAATATTTTATGTCTATAAAAATGTCAATTTTTAAAATAAGTTTAAATTTTTAGGGGCCCGTTTTTTAACTACCCAAAAATAATTTGTACAAAGAATAATTCAACTACACAAACATCTCACCCAACTAAAATGGGCCCTAAAAAATAAGTTTAATTTTTTTGGGGCCCATTTTAGGTACTTCATATCTTTGTACAATATTTTTTTAAAGGGCCCTAAATTGATTTTCGCACAGGGCACTCCCAATCTTAGGACCGGCCCTGACCTCAATGATCCACTTCAAAAAAAAACTATACGAACCATTATTTTGGGCATTATTTTGGGCCTATATTTTTTAATCAACATTATTTTTCAGTAAATACTCAATAATAACCTAAAAAAAAATTCGGCTAGGGGGCTCCCGCCCCCGAAACCCCGGAAATCAGTGTTAAGTCAGTCCACCCGAACATAAATTCCTGGTTACGCCCCTCCCTAAATCGACACATTTTAGAGCAAGACTCTAATGTCGCACCCATATTCGCTCATGTCCGGGTCCAAAACAATGGAGTCCAAACACGAGCTAATACAGACGTGACACGTGAGGGTGTTCGCCTAGAAATATTGGGCTAGAAATATTGTTAATGAAAATTCCAAAATCATTTAGAAAACAAAAATGGGTTCCTTTTACATCCTCTCGAGAGAGAAACGGAGTACGGTTAAGGACTTGTCCGAATGAGTTTCGTGAAAAATGGGTTCGCGTAAACATATAGTCATGTCGGAATGTACAAACAAATATGTATCTAAAAATAAGATAAACAAGGGGTATTTCCTTACACTTGGCACAATATATATATATATATATATATATATATATATATATAATATGAACAAGTATAAGTGATTGTTGGATAAATAGAAGAATAGGGTAGATATTAAAGTGGGTGTAGATGCAACAACACAATATATATACATATGTTGTTTATCTTGATGTGATAGAAGGTGTTTTAAGTGATTACCGAAGGAGGTGAAGAAACGTGGCCGGAATCACCCTCTTCTTCAAGAAATTCTTGATTTCTTATTTTCTTAGTTGCTTCCTTTTTTGCCACCGGAGCCTTTCTCCTCCCCATTGCTACTCACCTTCAAATTTCTCTCTCTAGTCTCTCGGACAGCTTTCTATTCCAAATGGAAACGCATATAAAGTTATAAACTTTGAATTTCAAAACGTTTATTTTATTTTATTTAATTTAATGTAAATTGTAACTTGCAGGTGATATTTATGGAATTATGTAACGTACATACGTATAGTCTGTCTGTGTATCCATACAATAACTCACATTAAATATTCAAAACTTTCTCAGCAAGAAATGTGCGTTTGCTTTGACACCGTTTGTATTCTATTGATTTAGTAAATGCTTATTTGACTCTATAAATGTTTATTTTCTGTGCTAAGGAGTTTTTTTTTAAAATAATGTATTTAAAATATTTACTTGCAAAATATTGCACTTTTAAATTTATTTGTAATGATATTGTCGTGGACAATGACGTCACATTAAAAATCACTGTTATTCAAGATAACGATTTTTTATGTAATGTTGTTCTTAACAGTAACATCATCAAACTCCGTAGTTTTGTAAATAAGATTAAAAGCGCATATTTTTTGTAAAAAACTTTTTTATTGCATTTACAAAAAAAAATTTATGCTATCAATATGAGATACTGTGGGAGAGAATATTTAAGTATGGCGGTATTTTCATGTATGGGTAGCCTCCTCTTGTGCCAACGAAAAATTATAGGATCTTGTTCTCACATGTGAGAATGTTTATAGATGAATATATATATAAATATATTTTGTTTTTATGATGTAACCATAATCATGTAACCAGGAAAATTGGAATTGATCATACATCGATTAGAACTAGTTCACCCCGTGGTTTTTAGTTCCACGTATTTTTCTAATACTTACATTTAACTATAAAAATTGAACTATCATAAAGGAGTATTATGTTATTTAAAATTGGGCAACAAATGAAAATGATAAAAAAATGACATGATGAATGTATGACATAAAATCCTGCTAATCAAGATTCAAAATAAAATAATCGAGCAGAACAAAATTGTACACACATAAGAACGAGATGTACATGGTTTGTCAATATGCCTACGCCCACGAGAGGTTTTAATTTCTAATTAACGGATCTTCAATACTCATTATTACATTCCCATTTTTCTTAAGGACTAGGTTTACATTTATAAGAAAAAGTGGTTGAGTCATAGGGACCTCAATCATTGTGGTGGTTATCCCCAGCTAATCGGCAATATCTTTTCCCTTGATTCTCACAATCGGTTAGCTTCGGTAGTCTTTATCTTTGTGGATGGGGGTGATTGACCGAATCAAAAGGGCATGTGCCCTCCTCCCACACGTGGCGGATTATTTCCCTCACAGTTGTCCCCAAAGCTCTGCAGTTGATCGAGGTCGCAGAGTTTTGTTCTGACTTTTAAAAGAATTCGTGTTGTGGTGGCCGACGGTCCTTATTGTGACAATCCGCTTAAAATAATAACGGGTGGCCTGCCCTATACAAAAATAATCAGGAATGTCAAGTGGATCATTCTCAGCATCCACTGACGATTCTAAAATATATACGCATGACAACCCATTACTACAAAAAGAGGGTGTAAAAAAAATTATTTTAAAACATTATTAAAACAAACTATGCAACAACGAACCAACAACATAGTTTCTATTAAATACGATAAGAGACACACACATGCCCAAATAATAATACTAGAGTACAACACAATGTACAAAATAAAATACCCGAATATGCTGTCGGGTCACAGACAATACAATAATCTGAGAAATAAAAATATGAAAGTGCTACACTACAACACTTGGGTATAAACCCGATACACAAACTGAATCCTGGTCTAGATACACGAAAGATAGGAAACGACTATAACAAAATACCGCAACAATCCTCTACTGCCACAGCTCCGCGAATACACTGAATGGATATCATCAATGGACTCCTTCCGGAGGAACACCTAAAATAATACAATATATATACATAGTAAGAGAAAATATAAACGAGTCAGAGCCCGAGGTATGAAAACGTTTTATAGCAAGTGCATTAAAATGCATAATAATTATAGATGCATAATAACATGATTAAGGTGGAGTCGCACTCTCCATAAAATTTGACTCACCTATCAACTAAAGCACGCAACTAAACGTATGCACATGATCTCCAAATAATTGCCCAAATCTAACTAGGACAAAGTAATCTATCATACACCTATACTTAATTAAAATCCATCTAAAACATATCTCTCAACTTCTACTATTTCCAATCTCAAATATTCGCCCACTTTCTAAACATATAAAATATACATAAACATTCTCTTTTACTAGAATTCTCATATTCTAGTTATAAACATAAATATATATATAAATATATATGAGTTATTAGCATCTGAGTGTTAAGGACTAAACTTCTCTAAATTCTCAATATTGTACTGCGTTTCGTGCGTGGGACGTCTCGCAAGCGAAATCCAAACAAGGAATCCCCCGATACACTACTCCTTGGCAGTATTGATTATCAAGATTCATTATGCCCTCAATGCATGACGCGTATAACCCAAATTTCTTATATAATGTGATTAATTAATTATTCTCAATTCTCAAAAGTGCACGGCGTTTCGTGCGTGGGACGTCTCGCAAGCGAAATCCAAACAAGGAACCACCCCGATACACTACTCCTTGGCACTGTCGATCGTCGAGATATATACTAATACATAAATATGAGCACTAAGGACTAACTTCTCATCACTCCCAACATTGCAATGTGTTTCGTGCGCGGGACGACTCGCAAGAGAAATCCAAATAAGGAACCCCCCCGATACACTACTCCGTGGCAATATTGGTCGTTGAGGTCCATTATGCCCTCGATACTCAAAGTACTATATATGCTCACAATAACTATCTACTCTTCATTTTATCATAATTGATTCATCATAATTTAAGTTCGGTTAAAATCTCCCAGAATGAGATTTAAGCAAACTTCTTTTGTCTCTTTACTCTAGAGACAAATATGATATCACATAATCATATACAATTAATATACTATTCACACAAGTATAATAATAACCATCCCAACGAGCTATAACTCGAGGATAAAGGTTCTCAATGCTATCATCTACCAAGGAATCACTCACATATCATCCTGGGTACCAACGGTCGGAATCTCACACCGCCTTGGCAAAAACCATATCACAACATATGGGAAGCGGTCATAGTTCCTCCACGGAAATGAGACGAAATATACCCACCACGTTTCACCCCTAATAAAAACAATCACAACATAATAATGGATGCCATGTGTTGGGGACTATACGTGCCCTGCTTCTCAAGCCAGGGGCCTCACCCACATCGCACAACTTCCCATGATAACATAGAGGGGGTATGCTTCACTCATATATATATCATTCACACATGATATACATACATCATCACATCATATAAATGTATACCATCACATAAGGTATATATATAATACTATTTACATACTCTTATTTGCTCTTAGGCGTAAATGAAATAATATCATTATTTAGTATATTTTACTCTCAATATACTATACGTCAATAACTCACATAACTTCCCCACTTTGTATACACTATACTATTTATCACTTGAAATTCACACTTCACTTCTATTCGTATGAATCATCTCCCAATTCAATTTACGTTAAGGATATTCTCTCGAAATAAGTCCATAGGACCACAACAATTTATTATAAGGGAAAACTTCCTAAAAGTCTCCAAAACATACTCCTCATAAGTCATATAGAGATTACCAATCGATAAACTCAAACGAAAAGGGATGAAACTCACCCTAGAAAAAACATCCCCAAATCTGTCATGTTTCCGAATCGATTGGGGCCCAATCCGAATCGATTCGGCCTCCAAGGCGAATCGATTCGGATCAAAAGGCCTGGGCTACTCTCTCAAGCCCAATCGATTCGGCTTGGGTCCGAATCGATTCGATCACTCAAACGTGTCAAGCTGGAACATTCTGAATCGATTCGAATTGGGGCCGAATCGATTTGGTCTATTCAGCAGCTACGAAATGGCATTTTTTCTCCAAAAATCCAAACCTCCATTTAAATTATAATTCGGATTTATTTTTACGAGCCAAAAATTTTCATATCTCCTCGAGTCTTTTAGAGGTCCTAACACTCTATTTGGGAACCCCTAATATTTATCTCAAAATAATTCTAACCTTAATTGTTGACTAATGATTTCGATCCCGAACATCTTTTCGTAGAAAAATCATTATAAATACAAAAAAAATCAGAAAAATACACGGTCGGCATCCACGCGACCGTATCAAAAAGATATACAAATTTTATTTTTTGACCAAGAGCCGAATCGATTCGCTTCCTAGCTGAATTGATTCGGAAGTGATGATGTATCACCATTTACCTTCTTCTCCAAAATTCAAAATTCATTTTTATCATCTTCCAACCATTTCTCTTCAATCCAAACATATATATAACCTCAAAAATCAATATATAACTTAACCCAACTAATTTACAACCTCTAATTCATTACATATCCACAAATCATGAAATAAATGATTCACAATAATTATTTAGCAAGTTTAATCACTTGCCTTGAATTTGTATAGTCTGATTTGCCCTCGAAATCATGGATTGGCCGAAAAACCTAACTTTTTCCTCTTTCTCTTCTTCTTCTCTCTTTTTCTCTCTTTCTTTCTCTTTCTCTCTAAGGAGAATTGTTTATCGCGTAGGCTTTTAAGCCTTATCTCCAAAATACACAACTTTCAAATGATAATACACACTTTAAATGACTCGGTCACTCTAATTCGAGCCAAACAAACTTAAAATATTTCGTAACCCAAATAAGCCCCAAGTACAGTCATTCGACTATCTCGACCCTCCCGTAAACAATCGCACCTTCAGAATTGTCATCCGAATCACTTTCTAACATCTTCAAATTTTGACCTCAAATTCCAATTTAATTATTCTCCAATTAAAATAATATTTATCTCTCCCCAAAATAAGTAAATTATTGTCCTTAAAATCTTGGGGTATTACAAACTTCCCCACTTACAAGAATTTCGCCCTCGAAATTAAGCTAAGCCTAATTCTCCAAAGCTCAACTAGTTTCTACTATACTTATCTCCACTAACACTATACCCAATCCTCTAACTTCTCACAACGAATTATTTTAATTTTATAAAACCAATTATAACTACTAGGGCGCCTATACACCCTTTATTCGACCTCTACTCATATAAACATAATTAGGCTTCACTTGCCTTCAATAATACCATAACTCTAAATATATATAAATTATACTAACATACTAATAGTATAACAATTTTAAGAGGTCCAAAGATTTAACTCCTCTCAGTTCCTGACATTCGCTATTTTCATGCGGGGGAGGTCTCGCAAGCGAAATCCAAATAAGGAACCCTCCCAATACACTAATACGTAGCGAGGTCGAGATTGACAGTTTGTTGGATCGGGACTAGAGTTTAAAAATATTTTTGTGTAAATCATTTTTTTTATATTGCCCAAAGGCCTATAAAAAGTTTATCTTAAAAACAGTTTATGTCTTTCGACATTTAATTAAAATACCTTATGCCCAAGACACGTGGTTGTAATAATTATCATACTCATAATAATATATAGTTCTCCCAATTAACATAATTATGAGCTAAGTCTCTTACGTATCAATAATCTACTAAATTCTGAATCATTTCAGTGATAATCTCTCACATCATATTAATATATTGCCATACACTAGGCTCTTCCATAGATGAAAAATAACAATTATATAAGTCTAGCACGATTATAAAAAAAAAATAGCTTTATCATTACTACTCAACATAATTAAACAATTCTTACGTTCACAACAAAGTTATAGCTTTCTATTAGCACATTACAAAATAATCTATTCTCTCAAAAGATAATAATATAAGAGCCTCACTTGCTCAATATTCCCTTTTAGGTCATTCCACACATAATAGGGTTATAGCGCTACCCTCACATATCTATCTTACATATGATATTCCCAAAACCTCATATAGCATAATCCTATTCACAAAGAAAAATAACTTACATCATTCATCTCTAGTCCGATTTCATCTCTTCATCAATGGGTTCCCACACAAAGTTCCCTGGCCTAAAATATCCTCAAATCTGTTGTACGGGTTTTACTTCCAAAACTTCCTCAAAACATGGTCCTTTACCTGTTTTAGGACACTCTCTCTTTCTATGACCTATTTCTCTACAAAAGAAACATCAACCCGCAAATCCTCTCTGCCCATCTTGAGGAACAAAACATTGTTGTGACCCTTTATAATCCTGTTTATACCCTCTGGCATTACTAAATTTATCATCATCATACCTACTTGATGAACCCAAGTCTCTAAAGTTCTTACCCCCTTGCGAACGAAAATGATATTCATGACATTGTAATAGTGCCTCATTTACTACCTCGACGAAAGTCACTAACGCTGGGCTCCCTAACAAATGCTACCGAATTCGCCAATCTAAACCTCGCATAAACTTCGATATAAACTTCTATTCCGCATTTACCTCATCAGGTACTAAATTTGCCAATCGAGTAAATTCTTTTTCACACTCAACCACGGTTCTATTACCTTGAAACACATCCATCAATTTCCTCCTCATTTCCTTCTGAATCGCGGAAGGAAAATACCTTCGATCAAAAAGATCCCAAAAATTTATTATGGGTAATGTATCTCTCTGTTCTAATGTGGTGACATACTCCCACCATTAGATAGCTGCTCCCGTTAGCTTAAAAGTGGCAAGAAATTATTTTTGCACTTCACTACATTCAACTATACGAAGGTGCCTCGATATACTATTCTTCCATCGACTTGCAGCCATCGCATCAAATACCCCTGAAAACTATGGAGGATGTCCCTTACTGAAATCTTCCTGCGCTCTTTCCCACAAAGACGGACCTGAATGGGTTTGGGCTGCTTGAAGTGCAGGTTGAGGCACCATCGCAAAAATGACAGCACTTACTGTTTATGCCACAATATTGGCAACTTTATCTGTAGTCATAGTCCTTTGAGGAAATTGGGGTTCCTCACTCTCAGCCCCTTTATTTGCAAGGCTTTGACGGCCTCTCTTCGGTGGCATCTGAAACAAGAACAAGTATATCATAATGCCTTTTAATTTTTTTCTCATCACAGAAAAATAATAACGTATGAACACAACAGTCCTAATAATAGGGCTCTACATCAAGAACGCAGGAAACCCACACAGATCGTAAAGACACTAGAACCTGATGCTCTGATACCACATGTCACAACCCGCTTAAAATAATAACGGGCGGCCAATCCTATACTAAAATAATTAGGAATCTGAAGTGGATCATTCTTAGCATCTATTGACGATTCTAAAACAAATACGGCTGACAACCCATTACTACAAAAAGAGGGTGTCAAAAAAAATATTTTAAAACATTATTAAAACAAACTATACAACCACTAACCAACACTATAATTTCTATTAAATATGATAAGAGACACACACATGCCCAAATAATAATACTATAGTACAACACAATGTACAAAATAAAATAATCGAATATGTTGTCGGGTCACAAGACAATACAATAATCTGAGAAATAAAAATACAAAAATGCTACACTACAACACTTGGGTATAAACCCGATACACAAACTGAATCCTAGTCTAGATACACGAAAGATAGGAAACGACTATAACAAAATACTGCAACAGTCCTCTACTGCCACAACTCCACGAATAGACTGAATGGATATCATCAATGACGTCCTTGCGGAAGAACACCAGAAATAATACAATATATATACATAGTAAGAGAAAATATAAACGAGTCAGAGCCCGAGGTGTGAAAACATTTTATAGCAAGTGCATTAAAATGCATAATAATTATAGATGCATAATAACATGATTCAGGTGGAGTCGCACTCTCCATAAAATTTGACTCACCTATCAACTAAAGCGCGCAACTAAACGTATGCACATGATCTCCAAATAATTGCCCAAATCTAACTAGGACAAAGTCATCTATCTTACACCCAAAATTTATACTTAATTAAAATCCATCTAAAATATATCTCTCAACTACTACTATTTCCAATCTCAAATATTCGCCCACTTTCTAAACATATAAAATATACATAAACATTCTCTTTTACTAAAATTCTCATATTCTAGTTATAGACATAAATATATATAAATATATATTAGTTATTAGCATCTAAGTGCTAAGGACTAAACTTCTCTAAATTATCAATATTGCACTGCGTTTCGTGAGTGGGACGTCTCGCAAGGGAAATCCAAACAAGGAACCCCCCCGATACACTACTCCTTGGTAGTATTGATATCAAGATTCATTATGCCCTCACTGCATGACGTGTATAACCCAAATTTCTTATATAATGTGATTAATTAATTATTCTCAATTCTCAACAGTGCACAGCGTTTCGTGCGTGGGACGTCTTGCAAGCGAAATCCAAACTAGGAACCCCCACGATACACTACTCCTTGGCACTGTCGATGGTCGAGATATATACTAATATATAAATATGAGCACTAAGGACTAACTTCTCCTCACTCCCAACATTGCACTGCGTTTCGTGTGTGGGACGTCTCGCAAGCGAAATCAAAACAAGGAATCCCCTGATACACTACTCCTTGGAAATGTTGGTCGTTGAGGTCCATTATGCCCTCGATACCCAAAGTACTATATATGCTCACAATAACTATCTACTCTTCATTTTCTCATAATTGATTCATCATAATTTAAGTCCAGTTAAAATCTCTCGGAATGAGATTCAAGAAATCTTCTTATGTCTCTTTACTCTAAAGACAAATATGATATCACATAATTATATACAATTAATATACTATTCACACAAGTATAATAATAACCATCTGAACGAACTATAACTCGAGGATGCAGGTTCTCAATGCTATCATCTACCAGGGAATCACTCACATATCATCCTAGGTACCAACGGTCGGAATCTCACACCTCCTTGGCAAAAACCATATCACAACGTACGGGAAGCGGTCATAGTTTCTCCCCGAAAATGAGACAAACATACCCATCATGTCTCACCCCTAATAAAAATAACCACACAATAATAATGGACGCTATGACCTGGGGACTATACGCGCCCTGCTCCTTAAGCCAGGGGCCTCACCCACATCGCGCAACTTCCCATGATAGCATAGAGGGGGTATGCGTCACTTATATATATATATATATATATCATTCACACATGATATATATACATCATTGAATCATATAAATGTATACCATCACACAAGGTATATATATATCATACTATTTACATACTCTTATTACGCTCTTGGGCGTAAATGATATAATATCATTATTTAGTATATTTTACTTTTGATATACTATTCGTCAATAACTCACATAACTTCCCCACTTTGTATACACTATACTATTTCTCACTTGAAATTCACACTTCACTCTTATTCATATGAATCGTCTCCCAATTCAATTTACGTTAAGGATATTCTCTCGAAATAAGTCCATAGGACCCCAATAATTTATTATAAGGGAAAACTTCCTAAAAGTCTTCGAAACATACTCCTCATAAGTCATATAGAGATTCCCAATCGATAAACTGAAACAAAAAGGGATGAAACTCACCCTAGAAAAACATCCCCAAATCTGCCCTGTTTTTGAATCGATTCGGGCCCAATCCGAATTGATTCGGCCTAGCGAATCGATTCAGCCTCCAAGGCGAATCGATTCGGGTCAAAAGACCTTGGCTACTATCTCAGGCCCAATTGATTCAGCTTGGGTCCGAATCGATTTGGTCACTCAGACCTATCAAGCTGGAACATTTCGAATCGATTCGAAATGGGGCCGAATCGATTCGGCCTGTTCAACAGCTACAAAAATGACATTTTTTCTCCAAAAATCCAAACCTCCATTTAAATTATAACTCGGATTTATTTATACAAACCAAAAGTTTTCATATATCCCCGAATCCTTTAGAGGTCCTAACACTCTATTTGGGAACCCCTAATATTTATCTCCAAATAATTCTAACCTTAATTGTTGACTAACGATTTCGATCTCGGATAGCTTTCCCTAGAAAAATCATTATAAATCCAAAAATCAGAAAAATACGCGGTCGACGTCCACGCGATCGTATCGAAAGGTTATACAAATTTCATTTTTTTTACCAAGAAACGAATCGATATGCTTCCTAGCCAAATCGATTCGAAAGGGACGTTGTGTCACAATTCACCTTCTTCTCCAAAATCCAAAATTCATTTTTATCATCTTCCAACCATTTCTCTTCAACCCAAACATATATATAACCTCAAAACTCAGTATATAACTTAACCCAACTAATTTACAACCTCTAATTCATTACATACACACCAAATGTAAGATTTTACCCAAAATCTAGGTTTTGACAGTTTATCCTACAATTCACAATTTTTATCTACAAATCATGAAATAAATGATACACAATAATTATTTAGAAATCTTAATCACTTGACTCAAATTTGTAGAGTCTGATTCGCCCTCCAAATCACGGATTGGCCGGAAATCCTAACTTTTTCCTCTTTCTCTTCTTCTTCTTCTTCTTCTTCTTCTTCTTCTTCTTCTTCTTCTTCTCCTCTTTCTTCTTCTTTCTCTCTAAGGAGAATTGTTTCTCCCATAGGCTTTTAAGCCTTATCTCCAAAATACACAACTTTTAAATGATAATACACACTTTAAATAACTCGGTCACTCTAATTTGAGCCAAACGAACTTAAAATATTTCGGAACCTAAATAAGCCCCAAGTACAGTCATTTCGACTATCTCGACCCTTTCGAAAACAACCGCACCCTCAGAAATGTCATCCGAATCACTTTCTAAAATCTTTAAATTTTGACCTCAAATGCCAATTTAATTATTCTCCAATTAAAATAATATTTATTTCTCCCAAAAATAAATAAATTATTGTCCCAAAAATCTCGGGGTATTACATTATCATCCAGTTGTGATGTGGTCGGGGGGTATGGAAGTAATTTTTGTGGGTAATGAATAGTCATTTTGCTTGGTAAGTCTTAGGTCACGCTAGTCTTTTGTCCTGCTCATCAGAGGGGTATGCTAGTTATTTGGATAGTCTGAGTTGAAAGGGTGGTTGCGTGTCAATCGACATTTGGGGATGCGTGTGTCTAATGATGAGTTTTTGCATTAGAACTCGTTCCAAGTTCTAAACCCTCTATTTTCCGCCAGTTGGGATTTATTATTTAAAAATCCATTTTCCTTCAAGAGCCTTAGAGTCTGGGTTTTCCCTCTAATGTTGGTAAGTCTTCTTCTTTCGTTTTTCTTGGAATTTTATCTTTCAAAGCTTTTGTAGTTTTTATTAATCTTTTTCTCTGTCTTTTATTTTGATTATCTATGAAAATGGTGTACGTCATTCACGAAAACACCATATAAGCTTTTAAGCAACATTATATCCCTCAATGGGCGACGGTTGAGATGGATTATGGTCCTATGGATGACTACAACATTAACGATGCCCATTGGTTTTTTCTCAATTCGTGGCTGAGGTTGGGGTCACTTTTCCCCTAAATCATCTTTTCTTAGAGTTTTGCGATTCTAATGTTGTCCCTGGATAGTACTCCCCCAATACTTGGAGAATTGTTAATGCTGTAAACTGTTAAACGAGATTTATGGGACCCGTCTAGGGCCCCATGAATCAATTATTGCTACATGTGGGTACTAACCTCTGAAAAAATCTACTACCTGAAAGCAAGGTTCTAAAAGGCGCGAGGCATGGTCGCGGTGTAGAGGTCAAGCTTCAAGCCTTAGGAGCCTAGGTGTAAAAAAATGTTTTTTCTTTTTTATTATTTTAATTATTCCAAGGCTAGTAATATAATAAAATAATACATACCTTGAATTTTGAAAATATATCCATATGTTTGGTAGTCATCTTTCTCATATTCATGCTCCATAACCAATATTTGTAAACTAATCCTTTGTTTTATAAAAAAAAGGTGTGCCTTAAGCCTTTTACCAAGAATAAGGCGCAGGCGATGCATTTCACTCAAGCTTCAAGCCTAGGCGGGCCTTTTAGAACACGGCCTGAAAGAAAGGAATGTCAAGAGGACCCTGGTTGTCAACGTGCCATATCCTAATATGAATATTGATCCCATGTCTTTGTAGTCAAGAAATACGTGCATTTTCCCATTCTGGAGGGTGGTGAACCCTATAATGCACCTAGATGCCCTAATAGGGGGCGTGGAATAGGTTTATGCCCGCTCTTTGGGTTCAAATTACTCTATTCTGAAACGTATTAGGATATTATTGGTCCTTGTGATGTTGTGAAATTTCCCCCTTTATTGTGCAGTTCCTCAAAAGAAGAAAAAGCCGAGACCAGAAAAAGTCAAATTTTCTGCTCCAAAAAAGATTTAGGCGATCAGACAAAGACTTGGGGATCCCAATCATCCCAAGTTGATTGTTATTATGTTATCATATACTTTATGAACCACATCCTCCATTGCCCGACCAGTAAATAGGTACCCAAAGATCCCATAAGGGTTTACCGACCAAAGCCCTCCTAGTGGTAGCACTCTGGGCTCTTTGAGTCTGTTGATATAAATACAGTTAAAGACAACTTCCTACACTCCTCAACAAAATCGAAAATCTAAGAGGAAAAATATAACGTTGAAAGATATAGTTAACGACATGCGTGTCACCTCTATTTTTTCCCATAATTTATAGGGGGGGGGGGGGATTTACTTTTTCCAAATCATGTACTTAATGAAATTCCTCACCAGAAAACCCATAAAATCCCATATGAATTTTGAAAAGGTAAACTACCTTCATATAAATAATTGAAAGTGTAGGGGTGATTGGTTAAGGTAGTTATAACCCCTCTTAAAAGAAGTAAATTGGGATATAAAATAGTAGATTATGTTTTCATTGGATATGCTAATAATAGCAGTGCATATATATTTTGGTGCACAAATCTAACATCATGGATGTAGAAGGGTAGTGGTATCGGGGTCCATGAATATCTCAAAATGGAGAGGCATAACCCGCACTTATATAAGACTTTTCTAAGATAATAATTTTAGAAAGCATGCAAATGAACAAAAAGGAACTTTTCTTTGTAATAACTATAATATATGTTACAGAGTAGCAACAATGATTAAAAAATACTTTTAATATGCGAGCAACTTTACAATAATAAATTAAGAGCATTCCCTCTTAAGAGTGATGATTATTTGAGATATGAGAAATAAGAACTTTAATAAATAAGAGAGAGTAGGGAGAGCATAACCTTATGCTTTCTGGATGTTTTTATTGTATAACAATGATATGTTATGTCATATATCTTAGTGTGCAACTAGTGTTCTATTTATATGAAAACTTTAGGGCTGACGTGTAAGAACCTGTATGTTTTGTTATTAAAGTTGGCCATACCCCGATGCCATAATATGCAGGTTATTAAAATTAAATATCATTCTTAGTATGTAACAGAAATATGAGACATCAAAAACTTTTTCCGTAATATATAAATCATGATAATCCAACGAATAAGAATCATTCACCATAACAAAATCCATCACATGCCAAACTCCAACAATAATTCTCAACTCCAAATATAATAAAAATCAAATGAAATAAAGTTAACTACAATAGCAACTCCAACTGAAAACCATAAACAACCGTGGAGTCGATTGACCCACCAAATCCCAAAACAATTGTCCCATAAATAAAAGCGACTGGAAAGGACACTAAACTATGCAATAAAGTAAACTATATTTGCACTTACGTTAAT
The DNA here is from genome assembly GCA_949130495.1 of Sambucus nigra. Taxonomy (NCBI): domain Eukaryota; kingdom Viridiplantae; phylum Streptophyta; class Magnoliopsida; order Dipsacales; family Adoxaceae; genus Sambucus; species Sambucus nigra. The sequence goes on along the minus strand of OX422207.1, from coordinate 275,510,366 downwards.
CTTCAAAACAATACAACTCAAGGTTAGTCAGTAGCGATGGGTCAGAGCCCACCACAAGAATACAATCTACTATTTCCAAATAGTATTCATGAATCCGGTCATAAGCATTATAAGAGATAGATATCACAATGTAATATTTTATTTAACTAAGAAATAATAACAACGATGCGAGTAATGTAAAACTATAATAACTACCTACATAAACAAACCATCCCACTATCTCAGTCTAATTATGTTTATTTTAACATTAATTAAATCTCATTACAGTATCTTACTCAATTTCATTTATCTTACTCAATATTAATCATATCGTCGATGCAACACCAATATAGACAGTTTTCCTTTCTATTGATTCTGTACATACTCAAGGTGAGCCTAACGTCTCAACATATCAAATCCACATCCATAATTATAGCTCGTTGGCCTAATTTTCATTAGCTCTCACGTACTGTGATGTTCTCCATACATGACACGTCACTATAGCCAGTTAGTCTATGTTTTGAAATCATCGTAATGGTCGGCCCATACTAGACATCGAACATACTCATGATGCCAGCATAAACCGTCAAAGTAGCAAAGACTATAGGGCCCCGAAATAATGGTCGGCCTACCCACACCCGCAAATACAGTGACGCACAATCAATTTGTCTCTATTACCTGTTTATTATCTTAGGTATTAATTGTCCTTTTATTATCATGTCTTCATTATTTTCAACTAACCCACTATAATTCGGGCATCACAACTACAATCCATCCCTAGTACCAAACCTAGAGATTGCCAAGCCATAAGTATCACCTAGTACCTAACCTAGTAAGAATACCTAAAACACAATTATTACCTAGTCGTACACCTTGGATAAAAAAACATAATAGCATAGTACCTAATCCCATACTGAGGAAATACCAAAATGTACAAATGGACACATATAGTCCTATACCTAAAAGGCATCGCCAATAATTAATATGCCTACTCACTAGGCTCGTGCCTAGAAAGTAATATACTAATATGAGGGTGAAAATATAATTACTCACGTAAATTTCAACATCCGAACGGTGTCAATTTATTAACATGTACAATTTCTAACTTTATTACATTCTTAATTCAACATTACAATTCTTTAATTCAATTTTATACAAATATATTTTTACGTGTGATAAATCAATTATATCATGTGATAAACGAGTTCTTTAACATATCTTAATAAGTTATCCAAATTCAATATTTCAATACGAGTGATAATTGTAGTAGGGGCTTATAGGTTAACCCCTTACTTAGAGATAAACTTCCTCATTAAGAAACTATATGAGAAACTGGAGAAGGATTCATCAAATATTAGTGACATCACAAACGAGTGTGAGGAGTCAACTAAGCTGATTCGGGATCAAGGAAAAGCAGGTGCTCAATAGAATACAGAGGAAGCTGGCTAGAAGAAGCTAATTAAATTCACCATGTATTTATAAGTTTGTTATACATTTATGGGACGTATCATAAATTTTAATTTTGTTGTAATAATGAGATGAGGTTACTTGGTACCAGTGATGGACTAGGTCTGGCAGGACTTGGGAGAGCTTTTATGATCTATCTAGGAACATCACTATGGAAATAATTGAGGATATTGGTTGGTAGGATTGAAAATCAAGACAATGTTAAGTCGTGGCTTAACCATCTTAGATACACTAGGTAAAATAACCATCTTTGCCCAAGAGAGCACCTTCGAGTAGCCTCAAACTGGCTCGGTTATCTACCACTGAGTTTTGGCACTAAATTGAATATATTTCCATAAACGATCTAAATGATGTCATACCATACCTAGGCATGTGAAATCAACTTACCTCAAATAGGCCTGTAAACGGATCGGATTCGGACCGGATCAGGCAAATCCAAATCCATATTCGTTTATATTAAACGGATTCGGATCCTATCCAATTTTCCGTCGGATTATCTGTTATGGTTCCAAATCCATATCCGTTTATCTTAAAAGGATTCGAATCCGATCCGATAGACTATTTTCTATTTATTTTTATATTATTTTTCATTAAAAAAACTAAATAATGATATGTCAAAACATATACTTTTGACTATTTGATTTGCAACATATTAATTTTCAACTCTTAGGAGTCGTGTGTTTGTGTGTGTCTTTTTCCTTTTATATGATGGACATTTTTTTATATAATATTATAACTATTATAATATATATATTTAAAATATTATTAAATACAATATATATATTAATTATATATATTATATATATATATATATATATATATATATATATATATATATATATTAAAAATATTAATCGGATCGGATTTGTAACGGATCGGAGTATATGAATCCAAATCCGCTCCATTTAATAAATGGGTAATCATGTAATCATATTTTAGGCATGATCTATATCGGCTTAATTGGATCGGATTCGGATTTGGATCAAATTCGATCCATTGACAAGCCTAACCTCAAATAGTGGTGATTTGGTGACCAGCTGGCTGGTTCGGTGCTGATACACTGCGCCGCCTGACAAAGCAGCTGGTCATTCGAGATTTTACTCAGGATTTAATGCATTTGACATACTGGGTATGGTAGGATAACACAATATTTGATGCACCTATCATTCCACAAATGTATTTTTTTAGCCTATATATACCCTCAGTTACCCTTTGAGAAGAGGAGGACTTTTGAGAAAGAGAGAAGACATGATCTTTGAGCAAAAAGACCATTTTGAGAGAGATATTAGAAAAACAGAGAGAATTTACTTCTCGACATCAATGCTTTACCCAGATTTGCTCGAGAACATAAGCATTTATTGAGATTTAACCATTGATTCTTCATACCTTGGTGTTTGAGCTGCCTACGTGAGGTGTATCTAGAGTGATTTATTTTCTTTCCCTCTAGCTAGTTGTTCCAAAAGTTCATTTATTGTTTTAATCAAACTGTATTTATTTCTTTCCATCGAGTTTTATACACGAGAGTTTTTGAGTTATACATTTGAGTTTAGACCTTATCATTTTAGAGTGCATATATTTTTGTGTTATCGTCATTAATAAAATTATGCCTCAGGTTATCCTTAAATACCCTAGCACTTAGATAAGCACTCTCTTACATTTGGGGACTCTACTGAGAGGCATTCAATTAGCAATGAATAATGATAACATCAACCGTGTTCTTAACTTTGATGATGTTCAATGTCAGGAGGAACAGAATAGGCAGGTTCCTCCACTTGAGGTTCCTCCAATAGTAGTCATTACGAGAACTGCCCAAGTAGGGCCAGATTCCAGGAGTTTCGTAACGGGGAATGTCCAAATGACCAGCCTCATGGCCAAGTTTATGGAGATTTTACAAACTCAATTGGGGATCGCTATGTTTGGAGCAATAATGGACCTCGTCTCTTTCATCATACCCATGACACCATATGTGGTTCGTTTAGTGGTTAGGCTTGTCAATGGACCACATCTCTTTCATCACACCTAATCTTATCGACGCACCAACCATTGTATCACATGTTGCTGTCAATGCCACACATAACATAGGCCAAGATAGTGGTGTCAGCTTCCTCACCTTCTATGACCATTGACGAAGTCAAGAAGGAGATGACGAAAATGTTGGCATGATTGATTAGGTATAAATTCTTAATATTTATCCCCGTAATTTAGAGGGTTTTATTACCCCCATGTAGTGTAATTTGAGTTGATTTATCTCATATCCTTTCTACTTACATCTTCTATCTAGTGCATCGAGTTTTGTGTATTTATCTTACACTTTGCAGGTATTCTATGCAAGTGAGGAAAAGAGAAAACTAAAAATCAATAAAGAAAGAAATAAAAGAAGAAAAGAAGAAAAATTAAGGGCAAAAGAGTAATTTTACATCAGAAATTCAGATGCAGAACTCAAAAAGAATTGAAGACCTTGAGTCCACAAGCGCGTAGGAAGAAACAACATCCAAATCTGAGTCCCCGTTGAAAAGTTATGAAGCTTCAAAAATGAGAAGAAATCAAAGAGGAAGGAAGAAAAATCCAGAGAACCGAACCGATGGAAGTGTAGTAGAACCGGTTCCCCTCACTAGAAAAGGAAAACCGAACTGATGATCAAGACTCAGAACCGGTTCGACACACTAGAATCATCAAACCGATTCATCTAGTAAATAGGGAAATTTCCGAGCCGGTTCGGCGTGACGAATTTTGAATTTTTATTTCTTTAAATTAGAGTTGTGCATGGTGCAAAAACTTTACACAACGTGAGAGATATATTATATTGTAACACCAGACATTAGGAAGTAAGTTTTTACATAGTTTTGAGAGATTCTTGAAGGCAAGAACCCTAAAATTAATCTTCTTCATCAAATTGTTCATCTTTTACAATGAATTCAAGGGTTTTTCTTCAATACAAGTATAGTTTATTTATTACTTTCAATTTCTCTCATCTTTTTGTCTTATGATTCATTATTTCTTAGCTAGAATTCTCTTTTACATGTTTGATTTCACTTTTCACGAAGAAATGGTTTCATGCAATGTAGTTATCATGTTTAGTTACAGTTACACCCTGTCAGGCTAGATTTCTACAGGGTTGGGGTACATGAACCCAACCTAGGTAATACATATGGATTTAAAAGTGAATAAAAAGTATTCTTTCATTCAAAGGTTTGAACTTTATCGAGATAAAGGTTGTAGGTCTATTAATTCTGTTTGCCCTAGGTAATCGGAATATTTAAGGGTGCAACTGGCTTCTTGATAATTTCTCATCCCAATCGAATATAATTTTTGATTCAATACTATGAAGAGTAAAGTCCTCATATATTGAATGCTTAGAGAGTATTTGATGCCTCTTAGAATGGATAATTATATTTTTGAATCTTTTATGTAATATGTAATTACCGACGGTTTGGGGGAGTGTATCCTGACTCTATCTTCTCCCATACATTTAAATTTTAAGTTAGTTCATCTTGCATACGTGGTTTAGTTATTGCTTCAAGTAAAATTGCATTAATTGATAGGTAAAGTCACAAAAACATCATTTTTTCCTTTCTTACTCTGAGTCATTCGTAGGGTTAATCGTTCTTCCCATGTGTCATCACGTGCATTCATCCTATTCCCTGAGTTCGACACCCGATTTATTGGATTTATACTTGAGTGATCGGATTACACTTGAGTCGATAGAACCACGTACTAGAAACACTTTTAAAGTCGCAATAAGTTTTTAGCGCCGTTGTCAGGGACTAGGTAGACATTTAGGTTAGGTCTGTTTAATTTAAAATTTTGACTCTGATTCTTAAAAAAAAGGCAAAAAAATCATAAAATCAAAAACTCAAAGAAAGAAAAAATAAAAAATTTAGAGCATCTCTAAAAGTCCTTACATGCAAAAACGTTAATCCACTCCTACCCGCATTCACAAGAATCCTATAGTAGAGTACGACCCCGATAGTCCCCACACTCCTAACGCTCCTCAGCTTTGGGTTCCACCTCCTACATCACCCAACTCCATCACGAGTCATACTCCTAGACCATCGAGTGAGGAATTCGAGTCATTTGGAGAGAGAGAGCCATGTCGAACAACACTAGTTTTGGTACAAGTGAGGGTGAGATGTCGTATCGTCCCATGAGAGAGATCTTTTATCCCGAGCGAACTGTCACTCCGGGATGCATTCTACTTTCGTTCAATATGGGATAATTTCATTTTTGTAATGGGATGATCCATATTCTTCCCACCTTTCACGTTATGGAATCGAAAAAGCCTTACCTCTAAATTCGTGAGTTTGAAGAGGCGTGCGACACGTTTAGAAATCAAGATTTCACTCAAGACGTCATTAGCTTAAAACTTTTTCCTTTCTCTTTAAAGGATAAAGCTAAGACCTGGCTATGGTCTTTATCACTGAACTCAATTGGATCGTGGAGAGATATGAAATCTAAGTTTCTTCTGAAATTCTTCCCCCAATATCGGAAAAACTCCATTAAATCTCAAATTCAAGCATTTCAACAACAAGAAAATGAGCCATTTGATCGATGTTGGGAGCATTTTTAAGAGTTAGTTAACACTTGCCCATATCATGGTTTTGAAAAGTATCGTCTAATATCTTTCTTCCACCATGGGCTAAGCATAGATTCTAAATAACTCGTTGAGACAATGTGCGAAGGAGAATGTTTTGGGTTAAACGAGAACGATGTCATCGAGACTACCCAAGCGTGGGAGACATCCTATCCTAATGCCCAAACCCGAGCTCGATAAATTCCCACAACTCTTTCTGAATTCGGACTTTATCATTTGGACAAAGAAGCCGAGATGCAACTTCAAATAAACCAACTTGCTAAAAAAGTGGACAACGTGGTCGACTTATGGGCAGGAGAGATACCCAGATCCAATTGAGCAATGAGAGGGAGAGTGTGTACGATTTGTGAGGCAGGACATATAACAGATGAATGCCCGGTGATACCCGCCTACAAAGTCATGATCCAAGAGCAAGTGAAAGCAGTCAGAGGATTTTAGGGAAATTTCAATGTCCCTCATGGTAATTCTTATAGCCCTTCATGGAGGAACCATCTTGGGTTTGATTATGGGAAACAACATGCTACTTTGAATCCTCATTCACATGTTTCTCCTCCTCCATCATCTCCCTCGCATTTCCTACAAGCACCACCTCATGCGCCGTATATCACCCCACCGAGGAGAAATCTTGTGGATACTTTCAATCAATTCATACAATCTCAAAATGTAACCAATGCTCAAATTGCCCTAATGTTTGTCAACATAAACATGAACATTTCAAAGTTACAATATTCCTTAAGTATCTAAGATAAGGGAAAATTTTTGGCCCAAGGTCAACCTAGTGCGAGCTCCACTTCCAATGCTAATTAATAGCAATGTAGCTCGATAACCACTCTATGTAGTGTAAGAGTTGTTGACTTGTCACTTCCTACACTCAACGAGCAAAATGACAAGGAGATTTCACCCGGCATAAAAGAGGTCGAATATGTCCCCTTGATAAAGAGTGGTAATGACGACATGGTCAGGCCCGTGGTGGTTGTGAAACCTCCTATTGCTGATCAATACCCTCAATGGTTAGTAGCCCACTCCAAGGAGACCTCTTGTAATGTGTTAGACGTTTTTAAGCAAGTAAATATTAATTTACCTTTTCTCAAGATCATAAAGAAAATTCCCATGTACGCTAAGTTTCTTAAGGACTTACTCACGGTGAAACGCAGGCTAAAGGTAGAGAAAAATGTGTTTTTAACACAAAACGTCAATTCCATACTATTAAGCGACCTTCTAAAAAAATTTAAAGATCTGGATGCACCAACCATTTCGTGCATTATGGGGAAGAATCGAAATGAGAGAGCATTAATAGATTTAGGGGCGAGTGTTAACATTCTTCCCTATTTCATTTATAAGAAATTGGAGTTAGGGGACCTTAAGCCCACAACGATGACTCTCCAACTCGCAGATCATTCAGCAAAGACACCTCGGGGGGTCATTGAGGATGTGATTGTCCAAGTTGACACTTTCTATTTCCTGATGGATTTTTGTCATTTGGGATGAGGAGACCTCAGATTTATCGAGTAATCATGTTCCCGCCATCTTTGGTCCGCCATTCTTAGCTACGGCTAATACACTTATTAATACACTCAATGGGCAAATGCAAATCACGTTCGGGAGCATGACTCTCAAAATAAATCTCTTTAACATCACCAAGACCGAGGGTGATGAGGGTGTATCGCGAGAGACGAATCTTAATTATGGAAGAGACAGTACACGAGCATGAGAGGAATCACATGAGAGAGCCATTAGGGGTATGCCATGTTACATCAAGTGAGTGAGATAAATCTAAAGTTGAGCTAGAGGTCGAGAAGACGTGTTTAGTGACTGATGTGGAGAGCGAGAGAGATCAAGTAGTTGAGAGCAAGAGAGAGAGGATTTGGAGATTGATGGAGTGAGAGAGGGCTTAGAAAGTAAGCAAAAGAGCAGGTAGGAGATATGAGCTTAGAAGACCGTGAAAAAGAATTCAGGCCGGTGGATGAGAGTCTCCGTGTTGAAGTCCAATCACTATTGGACTCATGTAGTCACGTCAAAGAGAGAGAAGGAAAAGATAGGATAGATGAGGTCCTTCTGCGTGACCATCCACCTGTGCCCCTTGAGTCCTCAGATGCGATCGAGGAGAGGACTCAAGTCTCAGATGATTTAGATCCCGACCCATGCATTATCGAAGCCAATGGAGATTTAGGTTTAGAATGTCCTTTCAATTTTCATCGAGATGTTCTCTCCAAGTCAGGACAAGTATGATGTGGTTCGATTGGGCACCACAAGGATCTCATTCACCCCAATCATCACGGGCCTCGAGGTGTCCCCCTTATCTATGGGATTGGTCCTAACTTGTTCTGACTATTGGTTTACGATGTGAGAATGGGGGAGACGAGGAAAGAATTAGACCCCGTATAAGGGGTCAAATGATTTTTTAGGGGGGACAGAGAGGTCGTCGCACCCCTGATGTGTATGGAGGGACTTTTATTGTATTTTTGAGTCGTGTGTTGGAGTTACATAGTGTCTTATTGCATTTTAATATTTTCTCATTTTAATTTCACACTTACTATTTTTCTTCCATAGAATTTAGTCCTTTTGATTGAGGGCAATGCAAGAGTCTAAGTTAGGGGGGTGACAAGTGCATCTTTTAAAAACTTCACAAATTTTTAAAATGCCCCCAAAAATGAAATTTTTGAAAAAGTCAAAATATTTTTTCTTCAAAATAAATAAATATTGGAATTAAAAACTTAAAAAATATCACTAAATTTTTGTTTGAAGTCTCAAATTGTAAAAATTCAAATGCACAAAGCAGAAATTGACCAAAGATGGAAATTGAGCAAAAATTGACAACTTTATGAATAAATGTGGAGATTAATTAACCTGGTGAGATTTTGAGCTTATCGACTTTTGTGAGTAATTAAATCAATCCGAGTTAATGGTTAACTCAACGTTCAATATAGCTCCAAGTAAGTCATTGATGTTCACTATTCCTTTGTTTTGATCAGTTACGAGAAACATGTGAGGTGTTGTCTTGAAAGCGCGCTAAAATATATCTAAACTAAATTAATCTCGAGACGTATATGATAAAATAATGAGTAATTCAGATAAATGAAGTTGTACCATCGTTTGTTCCTAAAAATATTAGCCATAATACGTCGTGTAAAAAAATTATCATTTTTCTAGCCCAATTGAGCCTAATAAAAAATTTCCTATTCGTTTGTAACCCAAAAAACCAATTGGCCCGGAATTGTGGAAATTGAACATTCATCACTTACGTCAGAAAAGTGAGCAAAAAAAGAAAAGAAAAATGCTCAACAAAAATAGCAAAAAAATGGAAAAAGAAGAGAAAAATTAGCAAAAGCTCGAAAAAGCACTAACGGACAACAAAAGAACATTTTCCAATTCTTAATTTCGTAACCATTTCCAATTTTACCCAATACACCTTAAAACCCGAGAAAGTTGTAACCGATTCTGAATTTCAAAATAATTATCGCGTGGAGAACTAAGACACGAAAAGATAAGATGAGAGATTAATTGGTGTGAATAAGAGGTGATGTTTGTCATTTTTCAATGACCTTAATCCGATGATGATCTTTTCACCATAAAAATTCCGTCTTTTAAATTTGTGTGTGTGACCTTATGTCCATTATATTTTCTCTTGAAAATCACGTAAACTAAGAAAAAATAGTCTCATTCCGAATGATTCGTTTGTGAGAGCATTCGTGAGCATTTGAATCAAAACATATTTTTAGAAAAGTAACGTAATGATCAATTGATGGAAATTAACGATTAAATTTTTGGCTTTGCGCACACACACACAACAATTGAGACTCTTGAATATAAATTTATGGTGACTATTTTGGGGGAGCTTAAATGGTACATTTTTTAAGTATTTTTATTTTTCTTTGAGTCGAAAATGAATTTTGAGAGTATATTCACTACAAACCCTCACGAGACACCACTCGTTCTACTAGGGTAACCTAAGGGTTTAAAGAATTGTAGCATATGCTAAATGCAATCGTATGCCCGCGAAAGAATTATTCTATCCTAATAACATATTTATTAAGTGTTGTGACCTTGTTTCAATTCTTTTACATTTCTCGGGACGTTTTAAGTTAGGGGGGTTTGATTAGGCATAAATTCTTCATATTTATCCCCATAATTTAAAGACTTTTATTACCCCTTGGGGTATAATTTGAATTTATTAATCTCATATCCTTGCTACTGACATATTCTATCTAGTGCATCGAATTTCGTGTATTTCTCTTATGTTTTACATGTATTCTATGCAAGTGAAGAAAGGAGAACTAAAAAGAAAGAAAGAAAAAAAGAAAAGTCAAGGGCAAACGAGTAATTTTAAATCTAAAATTCGGACACAAAACCTAAACGAAGTTGAATTCCTTGAGTCCACAAGCGTGTAGGAAGAAACGGTATCCAAATCCGAGTCGTAATTGTAAAGTTATGAAGCTTCAAAGTTGAGAAGAAATCAAAGAGGAAGGAAGAAGAAATCCATAGAACCGAACCGATGGAAGTGTAGCAGAACCGGTTACCCTCCCTAGAAAAGGCAAACTGAATTGATAATCAAGACTAAGAACTGGTTCGACACACTGGTATCAATGAACTGGTTCACCCAGTAAAGAAGGAAATTGTAATACCCCGTAATTTTACATATATTTACTTTCCTTTTGAAACTTGGAAAATTGGGATTAATTAGTTAAAGGGAGAAAATTTAATTTATAATTAATCTGATTTCAATAGAAATAATTACTAGCATAACGAGAGTTAGTAGTTATCGAAAATAATTATGTCATATAATAATTATGTTTAATATTATGAAGTGAGTAACGTAATATATGATTCTGGAAATAATAGTATGGTCAGGGACGAGATACACGACAGTTGAAATATAATTATTTAGGACGCGCGTATGAGTCGCGTCAATATTCTATATTGGAAGTTAAAAAGGTAAATTATTTTTATATAACTAGGATGGCTATTTCGAGAGAGTCAGTGTGTCCGAAAGGGTCGAAATAGTTAGAAAACACTACTCGGATGTTTTAATTGGAGTCCGGGGAATTTTTGCCCAAAATGATACCAAGTGGGGTATTTGGGTCTTTTGAGATTTTGGGGGAATTAAATGGACGAAAATTAGGTTTTAATTAAAAGCAATGTGGGTTGAGGTTGCATTCGGTTGCAACCTACGTGAAAGAGAGAGAGAACCAATGAGGAAGAAGACCCCATATGAGAACTAAGCCAACAACTCAAGATTTCCCACCAAGAATTACACCGAAGCATAGATCGCGATGAGAGGATCAACTCCATAACAATTTCGTTCAAAAATTCAGAGGATCATGAAAAGGAAAGTGTTTATCTTGTTAAAATTATGAGCATATATGATTCATGTTAACCTAGATTATAAAATAACCATTGATGCTATGAATTTGAGACTGAATCGCCATTAAATTGTGAAATTGGAAGATAGGTTTGCCTGTAGATGAATAACACTATTGTAGGAATGATAAATATGGAAATTCTATGTTATAATCACAAAATAATTGGGGGTTTTGAAGGATTGTTAATGGTGGGTTGTACTTTTAGAGGTTGAAGACATTAGTTTAGATTGCCTATAATTTTGTAAAGATTTGTCATTTAAATTATGTTAGAAAGTACCCTATTATGATTAGGAATGGTTTAGAATCATTGATTGGGAGTTGGGATGAATTTTAGACGAATTTGGATGAGGAAATAATTGAGAAAAAATGAAGTTTTGAAGAATAGGGGTACTCTCGAAATTCTCATTCGAAGACCTGCCCAGATCGTTCGAACGAGAATTCCAATGAGATTTTTAGTTCGTTCAAAGTGAGAAGTTCGTTTGAAAGACCTCATTCAAACGAGAATCCTGGACTTCTAACGAGATTTCAGAACACTTATTTTTGGCCCGGATAAGTTAGAACCTTTCTAGGTGGGTCTAAGTGAGAGAAATTAACCTACACTATCGTCGAATGATTTAAATTCCTAGTTAGTAATGAGTTAAGAGAGAGACAATTCATTGGGGTATAGCGGGGTAATCTAGCCTTAGAGAAAAGGTATATGTTAGCGAGATAAGTCAAAGAGTGACAACAATATGTATAGTAGAGACTATGATACTATATATAAACTTGAGGAATTAGGTTGTGAGATGACCTATCGTACATATATTAAGCTGTGTGTATGCTTGCTGAATAAAATATTATGTGTATAACATATCTACGCTGCTTGTTATTGAGCGAAGGTTTGCGCGTTGTGGACAATCATCATTTGAGGAGCCTTCGGGTGGGATATTGATTGGTATCACTGGAGCTTAGAACCTAAGTATGGGATATCTGTGAGAACGATAGTGATGACGGTCGTATGGGTGCGTAGACCATCGGCTTGGGACTATGTTTGCCTCCAATATATGTGTTTTAGTTTTGATGGTTCGCGAGAGACTGAACCTTTAGTCCTTTATGCAAATGAGCGATGCAACAAGACATGATAGCAGAGTATGCAGGCACCGCATCTGTGTCTCAGGGTGCAATATATATATATATATATATATATATATATATATGAGATAGTGTGAATATATGTATATACTTGTGTTAATTTCTATTGTGAGAATTTAGTAGGTAAAATTTATAATAAAATTCGAAATGAATTAAGTAGCAGACACTTAATTGTATTAAACTGAAAATGCCTATTTAAACTAAAGTAGGATTGTTTATATGTAGTATACATTATGAGGGAAATGATCGGGAACGATATCGGACTAAGATGGGTTATTAGACAAGAATAACTAGTTACTGTGGAAATAGAACTAGTGTGGTTTGGATATTCGCTAGGTGTGCACACTAGATGAGAGGTGAGCGTTCCTAAGTGAGCTCGATAATTTAACATGATAAATATATGTGCTAATAAATCATTTTAAGCACTTGCTAATTTTTAAACTATTTTCAACTCGGGCTCTGACTCGTTTTCTGCAAACCTTTTTTCTTGTCAAAACACTTTCAGGTGCTCAGCCACAGGGACTCCAGGCTTAGGAGTTCCATTCATTTGAACGAGTTGTAGCTATTATGGAGGCTAGAGGACTTTGGTAGTAGACTCCTCTGAGTCTATCATTCCTTACTTTTGAGTTATTTGCATCAGTTAGGACATGTCGCCCCTTCTTATTCATATATTCAGAGATTTGAGATTTAATTCCTTACTCTTCGTAGTTGTTGGTTTTATGTAGTTGGATTTCTGTATTGTATTTGACTCTAGGCTGGAAGTGTTTACTCCAGTCCCTTTTACTATGTTAGTATTTCATTCCTTATGTGATTGGATTAAATGGTGAATGCTTAGGTATTCTTCTTATAATGGTTTTATAATTAGTTAAAAAAATAAAATTTTGACATCAACCTTTTTAATTATTAGGTGGTTAGTTTTAATAATATAATTTTTTATAGTTATGCATAATCTAAACCAACTGGATATTCTGATTTAATTAATAAAGGACTGATCACCCGGTATTTATTTAGGCGAGGTGTTACAGAAATTTCTGAACTTGTTCGGCGTGATGGATTTTGAATTTTTATTTCTTAAAATTAGAGTTAAGCATGGTGCAAACACTTTACAAACTTATGAGAGATATTCAATTATAATACCAGACATTAGGAAGTAACTTTTTACATAGTTTTGAGAGCTTTTTGAAGTCAAGAACCCTAGGATTAATCTTCTTTATCAAATTGTTCATCTTCTACATTGAATTCAAGGGTTTTTCTTCAATACAAGTATAGTTTCTTTATGCTTTTAAGTTCTCTCACATTTTTTTCTTATGATTCATTATTTATCATCTAGAATTCTCTTTTAAATGTTTGATTGCATTTTTCATGAAAAAATGATTTCATGCAATGTAATTATCAAGTTTAATTACAGTTACCCCATGTCAGACTAGATTTCTACAGGGTTGGAATACATGAACCCAACCTACGTAATACATATGGATTTAAAAGTGAATAAAAAGTAATCCTTAATTTAAAGTTTTGAACTTTATCGAGATAAGGGTTATAAGTCTTTTAATTTCGTTTTCCCTAGGTAAACGAAATGTTTAAGGGTGCAACTGGCTTCTTGATAATTTCTCATCCTAATCAAATACAATTTTTGATTCGATATTGTGCAGAGTAAAGTCCTCATATATTGAATTCTTAGAGAGTATTTTATGTCTCTTAAAATGGATTTTTGAAACTTTTATATTCTATGCAATTACCGACGGTTTGGGGGAGTGTATCCTGCCTCTATCTTCTCCCATACATTTAAAGTTTAAGTTAGTTCATCTTGCATGCGTAGTTTAGTTATTTCTTTAATTTAAATTGCATTAGTTGATAGGTAAAGTCACAAAACATCATTTTTTCCTTTCTTACTCTAAGTCACTCGTAGGGTTAATCATTATTCCTATTTTTTGTCATGAGCATTCGTCCTATTCCCTGAGTTCGACACCCGATTTACTGGATTTATACTTGAGTGACCCGCTTACATTTGAGTCGATATAAGCACACACTAGAAACACTTTTAAAGTCACGTCTATCCTCATAAATTATTGGTGAGGTTGCCTCTATTTATGACGATTTTCATACTCCTTACCTAGAGGAGTACAACGATGAACCTTACCCAAAGAGGTATATTTCCCTATTTTTTGAGATATTCAATAGGATAGGGGGAACCCGAAGGAGCATATTAAACACTATGTTGATCACCTTAGTGTTAACTGTAATAATAATAATCTACATCTTGTCAAAAAATGCTACACCTGGTACTCCCATTTTGCCCAAAGGAGTGTGGAAACGTGGGGGGACATGCACGTCCCGTTTCTTCAAATAAAAAATTCTACCAGAAGACGAGTTTACACTAACCCAGCTTACTCAAGAGAGGCAATGGTCAGGATAAGACATGATGGCCTACATCAGGAGATTTAGAAAAAGATCTATCAATGTTAGAGAAGATGCCATGAAGGGCAAACTTCTACAACTTTTTATCGAAGGGTTGCTACCGAAGTACATTTATCACTTGATGAATGAAACTCATGAGGGAATATTCAAAGCCTTGACCAGAGCATCCAGAAACATCTCACCTCACACGTTATTCACCCTAACCTTGTTATGCAAAATATTATGTTCAAACAACCAATTACTCAAACTAGAAGAGGAGTCCATGCTCTACGAGTCAACTACATAGAAGGTGGTGAAGTAGCTCAAAGGGAGAGGAGGCAAAGAAGAAGAAGAATAAAATGAAAGTTTGACAAAGGAGATCCATCATTCCCTTGTATTATTAAGGAGGCAATAATTTTTTACAACACTTTGGTCATAGATGGACTAGTTTATCCTCCTAAAAATGCACTACAATAAGCTCTGGGTGCAAATATTCGGACTGAACCCTAAGTATTGCCGCATTTGTTGGCATGTTTTCCACCCAACTACTTCATGTTGGACTTTAAGAAGGATTATCAGTAATTATATGTTGGTTGGAACACATGACAGTAAAATTTGATGAGGAAAATAAAGGTCAAATGTAAAGAAATAAGAGAGAAAGGGAAGGATTTGAAAGGTTGTAACGATCATGAGGTTGATCCTAGCCTTGAGTATCAAGTTGTTTTGAAATCATCAAAATTTGTGTGGTTCTTCGATCAAGTTGGGATTCCCTAAGAGAGAAGAGTGGAGATCACACTGGTGATTTTAGACATAATAAGGGAGAATGTTATTCTTGCGCTAAAATAAAATGGGCCCATGGCTAGGTTGGAACGAAAATTTATGTCGAAAATCACTTTTTCAAATGTTGATAGAGCAATCAAGTTCCCCCATAATAAACGGTTTGTGTGCAACTGCTAGCATCAACGAGACCAATTTTTCTCGTGCTTTAACGGATGAAAGTGACTCAGTCAATATCATGTCAATTAGCTCATTTTATGCTATTAACATTTCTGAGAGTAGATTGATCATAATGCCACTTTCAATTTATGGTTATGATAACTAAACATCTAAGTTTATTTGGTATGTAATTATTAGGATAATGATTAGCAATCTCATATTACACACCAAATTTCATGTGATTGAGTCTGCTACTTCCCACTATCTATTGACCAGAAGAGTTTGGATGCATAATTATGGTTTAGTACCTTGAATATATGACCAATGTGCCAAGGTCAATGTTGAAGGGACTGAGATCTTTATTTGAGAAATCAAGATGCCATTTGCCATAGATGAAGCTCATTTAGTAGATGTCACTTTTTACATTGAGCTTATTCAAGACACACGCATTTTGATAAGGCGCATCGAAAGCTTTAGAGTTCCCATGCTCAAGGAGGGATTGGTACTAGTGATGGATCGAGACATTGAAATGGAGGAAGTAGTACAAGTTTTGGAGGAGGCAAATAAGTTTGTTCATAAATCCCAAACGGTCTTTAAGAAACTAAGAGATATAATGACACTAAGGATCGATCTGATAGATCACGATGCAAGACGTCGGAGTGTGTTAAGCATGTTTTTTAGACTTGAGATGGAGGAAGCTAAGAATGAAAGGAAGAGGAAGGAAATTGAAGCTATCAAACAACAATGCAAGAAAGTGTTGCTTGAAGATGGAAGGGTGGTGTATCGTCTTTGAAGATGTGAGTGGGAAGCCGATAAAGCTAAGTAAGCGGACTCGAAATATGAATATTTTT
The DNA here is from genome assembly GCA_949130495.1 of Sambucus nigra. Lineage (NCBI taxonomy): Eukaryota > Viridiplantae > Streptophyta > Magnoliopsida > Dipsacales > Adoxaceae > Sambucus > Sambucus nigra. The sequence continues at coordinate 275,493,654 of OX422207.1, read as the reverse complement.
AGTGGATAATTAAGGGAAATGCCTTTTCATTGATAATTCTAATATTCAATAATTTGTGGAACATATTGAAGGATAACCTGAATGAATGCAAGACCACCCAATGCCCCGAATACAAGATTTAGAGCAAATCTATTTAACTGAGGATAAGGAGGAACTAAGGCCAATCTTCATATCAAAATACCTAGGGGATGTGAAGAAACTGGAGCTGATCTAGATCATTCGAGAATATAAACATGTCTTTGCTTGGAGGTACACTGCCATTCCGATCAAGCTGGTCACCAGAACTTACAAACCAGAGTTAGGTCTTAGAATAAAGGTGGAGGTCGAAAGATTATTGGTTTTTGGATTCTTTACTCCATTCAACATCCAGTTTTTTCTATCTAACATTGTGTCAATGGGGAAGAAAGAAAAAAGTAAAATTCACATTTGTGTTGACTTTAGAGACCTTAACAGAGCTTTCCCCAAAGATGTGTTCCCCCTACCTTTGATTGATAACTTAATTGATTCAACAGTAGGTCATGAGACGTATAACTTTATGGATGGTTATGTAGGCTATAATCAGATAAAGATATATTTTGTTAACGTAGAAAATATAGCTTTTAGGACCCCTTTGGGAAACTTCATATACAATGTCATGCTTTTAGTCTAAAAAATATTAGGGTAACTTATCAACGAATAATAATGACCATTTTTCCTAAACTATTTCATGACATTTTGGAGTTCTATATGGATTATTTGGTGATTAAGTCGAAGAAGGAGGATTTACTTTTGGCTTCTTTGAGAAGATTTTTTAACACGTGTAGGAAATATAAGCTGAAGATGAACCCGATCAATTGTGCTTTTAGTGTAGTGAGTGGAAAATTCTTGGGATTTGTGGTGAATCGGTAAGGGGTTCAGATGGAATAAGACAAGCAAGACTTATCCAAAGATGTAAAAGGAGCCAAAGAGTTTCCCCAAAAACATTTCCTACTTGTAAAGATATGTCCCAGGTCTATTTGAGATCACTCATCCATTGATAAAGCTGCTGTGAAAGACCACAAAGTTAAAATGGGATGAACCGCATCGCAAGCATTTGACAAGCTTAAGAGATTGCTCACTTCTACCCAAAATTATGATTATAATCAAAGTTAGACTACCTTTGTTGCTTTATCTTACCTCTACTATGAGGTCCATCGGTGCACTTTTGGCACAAGAAGTTAATGGGAAAGAGGGATACATCTATTATCTGAGTAGAATTATCTACGATCCTAACACAAGATATACCAACATGGAGAGGCATTACCTAGATTTAGTGTTGTTGATGAAAAACTTAAAAATTATATGATATCTTTCAATATTCATATAATGACTGGCATGAACAATTTTGATTGGGAGAGAAGTAAGGTGGTTCCTCATTCTTTTTTAGTATGATCTAAAGTGTGTGGTACCTCATACAATTAAGATCTAAGCCTATGTAGATCTTTTGGCCATTTTCCCCTCAGGTTTGTTCGAGCCACCTCATGAAGACATTCCAGGAGATGATTTACAAGATAACTCTTGGGAGGTAGTTTGATGGTTCATCTGCTCAAGGCAAGGGATGACCAAGTATCATTTTGTCTAGTGAAAATGATGAGATTTAATTATCATTTAAATTGGACTTCTAATGTTCAAATAATGAGGCAAAGTATAAAGTGTTGGTTTGGGGGTTACTCGAAGCGCTTCGAAGAGGCATGCATTGACTTTGCATCAAAGGAGATTCCAACTTGGTGGTTAAGCAAGTGAATGGTGAATACACATTAGCATCTCAGTTTGGCACCTTACGAAACCATCATCCAGAGGTTAATCGAGAAATTTCATAAGGTTATGGTGTGGTGGTACCCAAGAACGATGAATCTTTATCTTGATGCCTATGCCAAGATTACATAAAAATTGATCATGGAAGTTGAATCGATAACTGTGGTGATCCATCGAAGAACATCTCCATCTTTTATGCTCTAACTTTTTCCAAGCGATGAAGATTATGATTGGAGAGGGGAGATAATGAGGAAGTTAGAGAACATAGATAGGATGGTGAATCTTACGGAGCTAGCACAATATTTCCTTCTTTAAGGAAGATTGTACTATAAAAATATTGAGGATAAATGCCCAGATAATCTAGTCCAGAAGAAGCTCTAAGACAGTTGAAGAAAATTAATGAGGAGCATTATGTGAACACCGAGATTACCTTTTATAGAAGATTCAAAGAGAGGGATATGTTTAGCTTATGATGAAGCAAGACGTGATAACAACACAAAGAGAATGTGTAAGTGTCAATCTTTCTTTCAACCAGCTATGTGTAACTTATTAGAAGCTCAAACAGACTGGAGGTAGCCTTTCATAGATTTTATTAAGGATGGAATTGTTCTAGGTCAGAAAGATGTGGAATTAGAATAAGAAGAAGATCCCCAAGGTTCTACCTGTTGGAAGAGAAGTTGTATCAAAGAGGATGTTTCAATAGGTCGTTGCCATGTATCATAAGAAAAGAAGCCTGGGAAGTCCTTAATCAAGCTCATGATCCAGCTCACCTTGGAGGAGACAAGTTGTATGATCAACTCATGACATTTGAATATTATTGGCCAACTAAGTTAAGCTTGTTCGAGAGTGCAAGGCATGCTAACTTCATGACAACCTCATTCATACTCTATCAGTAGAACTCCATTCGCTGACAACTCCCTATCATTTCCATACTTGTGCATTTGACCTAGTGGAGGAAATCAAACCACCATTTAGAGGCAAGATATGGATACCCCTGGCAACTGAGTATTTTACCAAATGTGTAGAAGTAATACCCTTGAAAAGAGCCACGATGGGTGTGGTGGAATAGTTGGTAAAAGAGTGCATTATTTATTGATTTGACATTCCTAAGGTCATTCTGTCAGATAATAAAATTCCATTTATCAAAAAAGAAGTGTCAATGTCAACCGATAAATATTCAGCCATCCAGTACACCTCAATAGTTTCTTGCCCCATGTGTAATGGCCAATCAGAGGCCACAAATAAGACCTTAGTTAACATTTTATCCAAGACGATGGAAGATTTTTAGGGTGCATAGGGTAACAATATCCTTATGGTGCTTTGGGCTTATCAAACTACCAAGAGGAAACCAACAAGTTATACACCTTTTCCTTATTTTATGGAGCTGAAGCAATTCTTCCAGTGGATCTAGAAGTAGCTTATGCTAGATACGCCTTACGAATCAGCATGCTTTCCCAGAACAAGCATGTTCAACTAGAAACATTACATAAACATTGAGTTAATGAAAGAATGAACTTTCAGATCTACATAAAGTAACTTTTCAGAAGTTATAAGAACTTGGTGAAACTAAGAAAATTTGTGAAAGGGGACTTAGTTTTGAAAGTTGTTGTCAGTTACATTAGAGGACTCTCATTGCCAAAGTTTATAGCCAATTGAGAGGGTCCATATGTTATTAACGAGGCACACAATTCAAGTTATTGTCTAATCTTATATATTGAGGACGATAGGCCTTTTAAAGTCAACAAAGTTAAAGTTTTATCATGTGTAGAGAACTCTTGCATTTCTTTTTATTGCTCTTCACTTTTGATACTTAGAGATTGTGATGGAACACATGTAAAATTTGCTTGCAGTTTTAATACAAATAAAAAAGCGTTGAATTAACAAAAAATGAATAATTAACACAGGAGTTGAAGAACAGACTTTCCTTTGTATTTCACTTAAAAATAGTTACAAAACAAAATGGGGACTATTGCTAGAAATACAATAAAGGGAAAATCTATCCTACGAAAAACCATAGATCAGGAGAAGTGAAAAAGCCATAAAAAAGTGAATAAGTTATATCTTTGGAAACATCACATTGATACTCATTTATAGCAAAGATACTTGATTCATATTCCTCCTGTAACTTCAAATCGATTTCACGCTCCCTTGTGGCGGCCAAATATTCTTCGACTTCTATCACTCTGTGGTTGCACTCTTCAACACGACTACTGCGCTCCTTTAGTTTTTTCCTCAACTCTCTGATCCTAAACATTCTTGAGAGATTGAGAATTAGGGCAGTGTTTTTTTTTCGAACTTTCAATTTTTTCGAAAAAAATCGGCTCGAAAATCGAAAATAATTCTGAATTTTTGATTTTTCTATTTTTAAGATCCGATTTTTTCGAAATTATGCCGATCTGATTTTTCAGATTTTTTTTTTATTTTTTCAGAATTATTTATGATTTTTTCAAAATTATTTATTAGATTTTTGATTTTTCAAATTTTTTTCTCGATTTTTTTAAAGTTTCCAATATCCCACATCGGTTGGGAGAGGGAGAGGGCTCCAAAATGTGCTTTATAAAAGGAGAGTATTGTAATACCCCTTATTTTTGAGTAATTATTTTTATATTAATTTGCCACGCGGGTTAATTATATATAGTAAAGGAAGTTGAAGTAAATATTACTTTAAGTGATTTATGAGATAATATTTACTGAGTTTAACATAATTGCTGTTAAGTGAATGAAAATAGCATCATAGTATATTTTATTGCGCCGTTGTGCCTTAAGCGACGGATATGGCTTATATTTGAATTGAATCATTATTGATAAATAGAATGATGTTGGAACATGAAATAATTTATGGTATCCTGGATGAGAATTTAGAGGGCGCGGTTAGTCTGGAAATGGTTGAGATAGTCAAATTAAGTACCATGTTGTACTTTTGAGGTCCAGGTACTTTTGACCGGTTATGACTTAATTATGTTGTTGCGAGTCATTTTAATTGTGTAGTAGTATTTAAAGTTGGATTTAGAGTTAATGGGAACTTAAGTCTTCCAAGAACACTTAATTCTCATTTATATGTTCTAAACCTAGAGAGAGAGAGAGAGAAAAGAGATATTGGGAGAAAAAGAAGAGAAAAGAGGGAGAATTAAAGAAATGGAGCTTGAATTTGTAGCTACTAGAAGATAATCCGAGACTACAGCCCTAAGACAAGTTTCTAACTTGCAAATTTATGATTTAGTGTGGATAAATTGTATTGATAGTTATGTTTTTGAAGATTTAAGCCATTTATGGGTTTTGATGAAAATTTGGTGTTTAAACTCTTAAACATTGATTTAGACATGAATTTGTGTTGGTTAAATTAGTTAATGGTTGTGTAGGATTGATTTGGTGGGATTATTGATGGATGGGGTTGGCTAAATGGAAGAGAAATGAGTTTTGGGGTATTTAAGGTTCTTAAGATCCATAGCCGAAATTGGGCAATCTGACCCAGGTGAATCGATTCGCTCTTAGCGAATAGATTCGCTAAAATGGTAGGCTACAGGTCTGTGTTTGGCGAATCTATTCGAACTATCTGAATTGATTCGGCCAACAAGCAGAAAGCTTGGTCCTCTTAACCGAATCGATTCAGCTAGGCCGAATCGATTCGCTTTCAAGACCGAATCGATTCGGCCAGGGCAAATCGATTCGAAAATCCTCTTGTTTTAGGATATTTTTCTAACTTAGTTTTTAGCCATTTTTCTTTTAGGTTTAAGGCCTAGGAACCTTCTATTTTGAAGTAATATAGAGTACTAGAGTCTTGTATTAGGAATATATATACCCTATAATAGAAAGGGGGTAATTAGGCTTATTTTAAGGGTTAATTAGTAAGAGTAGTGTAGTTTTTCTTCTAGCAACCTAGCCTAGGATTAAAAGGAAGTTAGGAGGTATTGTTTTGGGAATCCTAGAGACTAAAATGAGAAAAATTACACTTGGTAGCCCTTAGTGTTGTTATAAATTCTCGGATGTGAGTTTGGGGATAACTAAATTTGTTAACTTACGTTGTTAGACACACATGATTCCGGATGAAATAAAATGTACATTTTAAATTGGTGTATCTTGTAAATATTGACTTGCATATATACCTCTCTAAATGCTATCATAAGGAAAGTTACGCGAATGAGGTGAAGTTTCCTGGCTAGTGCATGCAGGGTGAATATAGGATCAGTGGTTATATTGTGACGTTATTTTATTCGAAGTGAGGTAATTTTGGGTATGGTTATGACGCACTATCGAAGGTATACGACATCTTCCCACGCGACGCGATTTAGGATGCCCAGAAGGTCTTGATTATAGGCCATGGAAGATGATAGTTGTTTAGGGGCACATCCAGTGGGGTGATTCCCGGAAGGATTGTCTTATAAACGTTATATATTGTGATTATAACTATTCTCACAAATATGACATTTTATAAATGGCTAAAGTATTTTATAAATCAAATGTTTCAAATAAGTTTCCTAATGAGTAATGGACTTGTGAAGTTATATGGTGCAAAACTAAATTTTAAGCTTATTAAATTGGAATTGAGTTATTTCTCTTGCATTGATGAATAGTTATCATTATAAATGACATTGCGCTAGGTTGTGCATTTAAATGAGAGATAAGGATTATTCTTATTGTGAAGAGTGAGTTAAGTTTGATATGATGTTAACAATTCATAACTGTCAAGAATTTTATTTACACGTAAAGAATATCAAACTGGGCCCTGACTCGTTGATATCTCTTTGTTTTGTATGGATCCTATTTACGCCCAGGTGCTCCGCCGCAAGGACGACCGTGTTGATCCTTACTTTTTACTGTCCAGGGGCTATGGCATTTTTGCGGATGTTATAGGACTTTCGTGATAGATGCATCAATCTTTTGTACACTCTAGTTATGATCAAGTCTACACATTCGGGTGTGTTGCCCAAGTTTTGTAATTGCTTATATAATGTGATATTTATTTTAATACTCAGTGTAACCGTTTGTATTGGTCTGTTAACCAATAACTTATTCGGTTATTAAGTTGTAAATGATTGTTAAACTGTCATCTATCTTTATTTATATCCACCTTCTTTTAAAAATTGGATTGTCTAAATGGTTTTATTTAAACTTACAAAATAATTTGACATCCGTTTTCTAAAATAATTGGTGGTTAACTCGTATTTTTATTTTCACGATAGTGATGCTAAGAATGGACCATCTATGATTCCTGTATTTATTAGAATTTTGGGCTGGCCCCCTCTTATTTTAATAAGTGGGGTGTCACAGATGGTATCAGAGCATCAGGTTCAAGAGTCCTTAGGGTCTATGCGGACTTATCATGTTCTACTATAGCGTTCTTTTATATAGAGCCCTATTGTTCGAACTATTTTATTTGTATATGCTTGCGATCTTCTGCAAAGATAAATTATTTTAAATTGTATTCTGATTCAGTTGTTTCTTCATCTCAGATACTGCCTAGAAGAGGTCTCACAGCTAAGAGAAATCGAGTTGTAGAAGATAATGTAGAACCCCCACCAGCGCAAGGAACTATTAATGCAACGGAGGTGGCTAACATTGTTGTCCAGGCAGTCAACGCTGTAATAACTGCTATGTCCCAACAGTTTCCTCAAGCCCAACAACCGGTATTACCAGAGGTGAAAGCCCCTGTGGGACCCTCTCCATAGGAGAGAGTTAGAAAATCTTTCTTGAAAGGTCACCCCCCAGAATTTCAGGGTGGTGCTGATGTGATAGTAGCAAACCAGTGGAAGAAAGATATGAAGTGTCATCTCCGAATGGTAGAGTGTAGCGAGGAACGAAAATAGATCCTTGCCACTTTCAAACTAGTAGGAGAAACTTTACACTGGTGGGAGTCGGTGACCACACCGGAGCATAGGGATACCATGTCTATATCAAACTTTTGGGTTTTGTTTGATCGAAAGTATTTTCCTCCTACAGTCCAAAAGGAGATGAGGAGGAAACTCCAGGATGTGGTACAAGGGGAACGATCAGTTGCGGAGTATGAAGAGGAATTTAATCGTCTATCAAGCTTTGTGCCGGATGAAGTAATTTCGGAGGAAAGGAGAATATCGAAGTTTATTGGGGGTTTGCATTGGAGGATACGACAGCACTTGTTGGGAAATCCCGCTTTGCAAATATTTGGTGATGTGATAAATGTAGCCTTACTTCATTTCCAAGACCATCGTCTTCATGTAAAAGGGAGTAAGAATATTTTGGATTCAGGTCAAGCTAGAAAGAAAGGAGGAAATGGTGTTGGTGGAGCACCACCCTCATCGCAACAGTCGGGAGGTAAACAGAAAGAGAGGGACACCCAACAAGGGATTCTTCCAAGAGACAACAATTTGGGGATTTTAATTTTGGTGGAGGTGGTGTTAGGCACGGTCAAGGTACCCAGCAACAACAGCAGGTGGGCCAGCAAGGCCAAGCAGGCCGAGGCAATAATGGGCATCGAGCCCATTCAGGTCAAGGCATGGGGTAGTTTCGAAATAATAATCGGGGTCGTTATCCGGAGAATATGGCGGGCCATTGCTTTCAGTGGGGAACAGGGCCACTTTAAGAAAGCTTGTCCGAAGTTAATTGGGGGACATTTGCCTAGGGGTCCTTAGCATTAGTAGGCGCATCTACCGCCACAAGCGCCTATTCCATCCGTCCCTCTAAAACAGGGGCAACTACAGTATGGGAGTGTTTATCATATTCGGGATGCTTTAATTCCTCCAGCCCCGCCCGCGCCGCCAACTATTGAGGGTAAGTTTCCCATTCATGGGTACATAGGTCGTGTGTTATTTGATACGGGCGCAATACACTCGTTTATTGCTAGGCATTTTGCTCAATCGACAGGGTTGATTAAGTCTGCGGAGAGTACCTTTACTAGTGTGGAATCTTCCATGGGTGATGGTTCGCTTATATTCTTTATTTGTAAAAGGGTAGGAATGGACCTTGGTAATTTACGTTTTGAGGATGATTTACTCGTCCTTGATATGGTCGGGTATGATGTTATTTTGGGTATGGATTGGTTAGTGAAATACCATGCTATGGTAAATTGTTATGGTAGGAGTATAGTCTTTGCCATTCCGGGGCAAGAAATGTTTCTAGTGGCTATGCCTCTTTCGGAGGGAGGTTCGAGTACGTACTTATATTATATTACGGAGGAGAATTCATGTGATATAGTGGTTTCCTTAGATTTGATTCCCATTGTGAGAGAATTTGAGGATGTTTTTTGAGAGATTCCAAGTTTACCTCCAAGTCGTGAGATAGAGTTTGTGATTGATTTAGCACCGAAAACTCGGTCGATTGTTAGAGCTCCATACCGTATGTCTCCTGTGGAGATGAGGGAGTTAAGGGATCAAATTTAGCAATTGTTAGAGAAAGGGTTTATTCGGCGTAGCATGTCGCCATGGGGTGCTCCTATGTTATTTGTAAAGAAAAGAGATGGTTCCCTCCGGTTATGTATTGATTACCGAGAATTGAATAAGGTTACCATCAGGAATAAATATCCGTTACCTCGGATCGATGATTTGTTTGATCAATTAAGGGGAGCATCGTACTTCTCCAAGATAGATTTGAGGACTGGGTATCATCAGCTACGTATTCGAGAGCAGGACGTGTCAAAAATTGCATTCTTAACTAGATATGGGTCCTACGAGTTTTTGGTCATGCCTTTTAGGCTAACCAATGCTCCTGCTGTATTCATAGACCTTATGAATAGAGTGTTTCGGGACTTCCTAGACCAATTTGTCATAGTGTTTATTGATGACATCCTAGTCTATTCTCAGACTGAAGCCGATCATGTTAAATATTTAAGATTGGTCCTACACACACTACGAGATCATAAATGCCAAGTTCAAGAAGTGTCGTTTCTGGTTACAGGAAGTGCAGTTTTTGGGGCACATTGTGACAGCTGAGGGCATTTCGGTAGACCCGAGTAAAGTTGTCACGGTGAGGGAATGGGGTCAGCCCACGATGCCCACAGAGATTCGTAGTTTTCTGGGTTTGGCTGGCTATTATCGCCGTTTCATTAAAGGTTTTTCCAAGATCGCTAGCCCTTCGATAAATCTTACCCGAAAGGGAGTGAAATTTATTTGGGATGATTCATGTCAGCTAGATTTCGATGAGTTGAAGGATAAGTTGACTACTGCTCCAGTAATCGCGTTGCCAAGACTGGGGGCGAACTACTTAGTCTTTATTGACGTGTCTCTACAAGGATTATGAGGTGTGTTATAACAAGAGCATCGATCCATTGCTTATGCTTCTCGCAAGCTAAAGCCCCATGGGAAGAATTATCCCGTGCATGATCTGGAGCTTGTTGCGGTAGTGTTCACCTTGAAGATATGGAGACATTACCTCATGGGGGAGAAGTTTAGTCTTTTCACGGACCACAAATCGTTGCAATATTTATTCTCGCTGAAGGATTTTAATATGAGACAACGTCGATGCTTAGAGTTCGTGAAAGACTATCAATTTGATATTCATTATCACCCGGGCAAGGCTAATGTGGTAGCGGATGCACTAAGTCGAAAACCCGAGGGGGAGTTAGTAAAGGTTTGGAAGGATAAATAAAAAGAACTGAGCCATGAAGATGCTGTAGCGAGGGCGTTTATGTCAGTGTTTACCATTACGCCTGCGATTGTGACGGGAGTCGTGGAGGCACAAGGAAGGGACAAAGATTGCCAAGACCGTAATCCTACTTTATAAGTTGGGAAGGTGGATTACGTTTCCACGGGAGACTTATTATCCTGGATGAGGAAGATTTAAGACGTTCTTTCATGATTGAATCTCATGGGTCCAGATGTGCAGTACATCCTGGTGGAGACAAAATGTACCAAGACATGCACCATCAATTTTATTGGACAGGTATGAAAAGGGACATCTCTGAATTTGTTTCCCAATGTACTCCTTGTCAGTTGGTGAAAGTAGACCACCAGCGACCAACTGGACTGCTACAACCTTTAGAAATACCGGTATGAAAGTGGGAAAGTATCTCGATGGATTTCATCACGAGATTGCCAACGTCACAAAGCGATCATAATTCCATTTGGATTATCATCGATTGTTTGACCAAGTTGGCACATTTCTTACCGGTACGGAAGGATTACAATACAACTCGTTACGCAGGTATTTTTACTACGAAGATTGTGAGACTCCATGGGGTGCCCATCAATATAGTCTCTCATCGAGATAAGATTTTTATTTCCCATTTTTGGCGAAGTTTCCAAGAAGTAATGGGAACTGAATTGAAGTTGAGTACCTCCAACCACACGCAAACGGATGGACAGATGAAAAGAGTTAACCAGATGTTAGAGGACATGCTTAAAATGTGCGTACTTGACTTCAAAGGAGGATAGTAGCAATACCTTCCCTTGGTTGAATTTGCTTATAATAATTCGTACCAATTCACAATAGGTATGGCACCTTATGAAGCATAATATGGCAGACCGTGTAGATCACCTACTTGTTGGTTGGAAGTAGGAGATAATAAGCTCCTTGGACCTGAAATGATCCAAGATACCTCTTCAAAGATTGAGCTTATTTGAAACCTCATTCGAATTGCCCAAGACCATCAGAAGAGTTATGTCGATGCGACTAGAAGTCATGTTGAATTGGAGGTAAGAGACCAGGTTTTGGTACGGGTGTCACCAATGAAGGGTATAACGCGATTTGGGAAGAAAGGCAAGCTTGCACCTCGCTAAGTAGGCCCTTTTCCCGTTATGGCAAAGGTAGGTCCCGTAGCTTATCAACTCGCCTTCCCCGAACGCCTGTAATAAATTCACAATGTGTTTCATGTTTCATCCTTGAATAAGTACAAAAGGTGTGATGGAGATCATTGGAAAATTCCTCTAGATGGTATCGAATTGCAACCAGATATCTCATACGAGGAACAACCCGTTGCAATCTTAGATCATGGAGAGCGTAGGCTAAGGTCAAAGGTGGTGCCCTTGGTTCGTATCCAATGGGGGAATTACAATACCGAGGAATCAATATGGGAGTGTGAGGACGATATTCGAAAAAAGTATCCGCACCTTGTTTTACAAGGTACGCCTGAATTTTTAGGGAAAAATTCCCTTATAAGGGGGGAGTATGTAATACCCCTTATTTTTTAGTAATTTTTTTTACATTACTTTGCTATGCGGGTTATAGTAAAGGAAGTTGGGGTAAATATTACTTTAAGTGATTTATGAGATCATATTTACTGAGTTTAACATAATTGTTGTTAAATGAATGTAAATAGCATCATAGTATGTTTTATTATGTCGTTGTGCCTTAAGCGACGGGTATAACTTATATTCCAATTGAATCATTATTGATAAATAAAATAATGTTAGAACATGAAATAAATTATGTTATCCTGGATGCCAATTTAAAGGGTGCGATTAGTTCGAAAATGGTTGAGATAGTCAAATTAAGTACCATGTTATACTTTTGGGTTCCGGTTACTTTTAGCCGGTTATGACTTAATTATGTTGTTGCGAGTCATTTTAATTATGTAGTAGCATTTAAAGTTGGATTTGGAGTTAATGGGAACTTAAGTCTTCCAATAACACTTAATTCTCATTTATATGTTCTAAACCTAGAGAGAGAGAGAGAGAGAGAGAGAGAGAGAGAGAGAGAGAGAGAGAGAGAGATTGGGAGAAAAAGAAGAGAAAAGAGGGAGAATTGAAGAAATTGAGCTTGAATTTGTTGATCCCGGAAGATAATCGGAGACTACAACCCTAAGGCAAGTTTCTAACTTGCAAATTTATGATTTAGTGTGGATAAATTGTATTGATAGTTGTGTTTTTGAATATTTAAGCCATTTATGGGTTTTGATGAATTTTTGGTGTTTAAACTCTTAAACATTGATTTAGACATGAATTTGTGTTGGTTATATTAGTTAATGCTTGTGTAGGATTGATTTGGTAGGATTATTTATGGATGAGGTTGGCTAACTAGAAGAGAAATGAGTTTGGGGGCATTTAGGGTTCTTAAAACTCATAGCCGAAATCGGGCAATCTGACCAAGGCGAATCGATTCGCCCCTAGAGAATAGATTCGCTAAAATGGTAGGCTACAGGTTTGTGTTTGGCGAATCAATTCGGACTGTTCGAATCGATTCGGCCAACAAGCAGTAAGCTTGGTCCTCTTGACCAAATCGATTCGGCTAGGCCGAATCGATTCGCTTTCAAGACCGAATTGATTCGCAATCGATTTAGGTAGGGTGAATCAATTCGGAAATCCTGTTGTTTTATGATATTTTTCTAACTTAGTTTTTAGCCATTTTTCTTTTAGGTTTAAGGCCTAAGAACCTTCTATTATGATGTAATATAGAGTACTAGAGTCTTGTATTAGGAATATATATACCCTAGAATAGAAAGGGGGTAATTGGGCTTATTTTAGGGGTTAATTAGTAAGAGTAGTGTAGTATTTCTTCTCGCAACCTAGCCTTGGATTTAAAGGAAGTTAGGAGGTATTGTTTTGGGACTCCTAACGACTAAAATGAGGAAAATTACACTTGGTAGCCCTCAGTGTTGTTATAAATTCTAGGAGGTGAATTTCGGGGCAAATTAAATTTGTTAACTTACGTCGTTAGACACACATGATTCCGGATGAAATAAAATGTGCATTTTAAATTGGTATATCTTGTAAATATTGACTTGCGTACATACCTCTCTAAATACTATCATAAGGGTAGTTACGCGAATGAGGTGAAGTCCCCTGACTAGTTCATGCAGGGTGAATATAGTCCTCATCCATAGGACCGATGGTTATATTGTGACATTATTTTATTCGAAGTGAGGTAATTTCGGGTATGGTTATGACTCACTGTCGAAGGTATATGGCCATTTTCCACGCGACGTGATTTAGGATGCCCAGGGGGTCTTGATTATAGGCCCTGGAAGATGATAGCTATTTAGGGGCGCATCCAGTGGGGTGACTCCTGGAAGGATTGTCTTAGAATCGTTATATATTGTGATTATAACTCTTCTCACAAATGTGACATTTTAGAAATAGCTAAAGCATTTATAAATCAATTGTTTCGAATAAGTTTCCGAATGAGAAATGGACTTGTGAAGTTATATGGGGCAAAGCTAAAATGTAAGCTTATTAAATTGGAATTGAGTTATTTCTCTTGCATTGATGAATAGTTATCATTATAAATGACATTGCGTTAGGTTGTGGATTTGGATGAGAGGTGAGTATTCTTATTGTGAAGAGCGAGTTAAGCTTGATCATGATGTTAAAAATTCATAACTGTCATGCATTTTATTCACATGTAAATCATATCAAATCGGGCCCTGGCCCGTTGATATCTCTTTGTTTTGTATGGATCCTATTTACGCCCAGGTGCTTCGCCGCAAGGACGCCCTTGTTGATCCTTCCTTCCTTGTGTCCAGGGGCTATGGCATTTTTGTGGATGTTATAGGACTTTCGTGATAGACGCATCAATCTTTTGTACACTCTAGATATGATCAAGTCTACACATTCATGTTGCCCAAGTTTTGTAATTGCTTATGTAATGTGATATTTATTTTAATACTCAGTGTAACTGTTTGTATTGGTCTGTTAACCAACAATTTATTCGGTTATTAAGTTGTAAATGATTGTAAAATTGTCTTCTATCTTTATTTATATCCACCTTCTTTTAAAAATTGGATTGTCTAAATGGTTTTATTTAAACTTATAAAATAATTTGACATCCGTTTTCTAAAAGAATTGGTGGTTATCTTATATTTTTATTTTCACGATAGTGATGCTAAGAATGAACTATCTATGATTCCTGTATTTATTGGAGTATCGGGTTGGCCACGTCTTATTTTAATAAGCGGGGTGTCACAAGTATCCTCTTAACTTCTACACAAATGAAAAATAGGTCAAATCCTAATGTATATATATGTTGGGTTAAGCCCTTTTCGTTATTTATTTAAAATGAGAATTTTGAGTAATCAAAAATTCATAATTTATTTTTAAAAATTTTGGAATTTCCAAAATTTCTTGATTTTTAATATATTTTGTGAATTTTTTTATTTTTTTTTCGATTTTTGCCGATTTTTCGCTTTTTCCGAATTCGATTTTTTTTATTATTCGAAAAAATCGGATCAAAAATCGAAATAATTATTTTATTTTCGAAAAAATCAGAATTTTTTCCGAAGAGGGTTATTCCGATCCGAGCCTACGGAAACACATTCCAATTGAGAATGATAGGTTGATATGCTGGTATCTTTGAGGTACTTTAAGATCTTTGAGGTTGCTCCGGTGTTGTTTCAAGGTTAATCGGTCTAAGGGTGAAATTAAAGTGTTCACAATATCTGATAAGAAGGTTGCCATGCCTTGATGTGTATAGCCCATAACTACATTATTCAAAATGAGCAGCGAAAGCCTCCATATGAGAAATAATTATTCATTTCAACACAGTGCGTAGGGAACCTTGAATAAAAGGGCAGCTTCGAAGCACCTACCGACAGAACTCAGAAGGTGTAATGTTGCGCATGGGAACACCAAACCAGTATCAAGTAGGGTGAAGAGGACTCTGATGTTGGTTACGAGGAAAGTTCAATGGATACGGGTTTTAACCTCGCAGATTTGAAGCTCCTCGGGAATACATTAAGCAAATATGGTTCGAGCGTTTCACAGATCAGTTTGATGAGGACCATAGGACTATGTTGGATCTGATATATGAGCACTACCCCGAGACTTTCACCAATAGATATGTGAGCATTGGCCAACCAACTTTAACGATTCACCACCTCTTCTCCAAAGGACCTGTCTTCTATTGATGCTCGTCGTTTCCTCATTATTATTAAAGGCTTGGAGGATTTGTACCATTTCAAACAGGACTGGTTAGATGACTCTATTCACAAAATCATTCATCCTTTAGTGAAGAAATTGGTCAAGGTCAAATTTACTAGAAATGCCAAGGCCGAAGAACGCTAAATGCGACAAGTTGCCCTGTCGGAACAAATTAAATCGCTCAAACTCCAGTTAAAGAAAATACTATTTGGCAACGAAGAGGATGGTCTCCGAGCAAGGGCGGATCCAGGGGTGGGCCCACCAGGGCTGTAGCACACTCCTCCCAAATTGAAAAAAGTTCTAAATACACTAATTATCTCAACTCATGGGAAGTTAATTCATACTTTCAGTAAAATATTATTAAAAAATAATCAAAAATGTTGTAAATGTTAAAAATTGCTAAAAAATAAAAAAACAATATATATAAATAGATATAAAAACTTAAGAAATTTCTCCTCTTGGGAACTCGCCCCAAACCCTCGACATTAATTGGGACTTTCGCCTCATTGACAAAAAATTTCGGATCCGTTATTAATTTTAGCCCACTCTTTCGATGAATCCTAGCTCCGCCCTTGTCTCCGAGTAGCCAGGGTTGACGAGATAGATCGGTACTCCTTTGGATGGTTACTATAAAAGAGAGCGCCTTCTTTTCCTCTTCACTAGTGTCTAGCTCGTGTCTTTGTATATGTAGGCTATTTTTTGTTAAATGAAAGAGAAATATCATTATTCATACCATTTGGTTATACATACACTTTGCATGTCATTTTATTGTACTCGAGCAAGTGACTATACTTTTATCAATTACTCGGTTGCTCTTCCCTAATATTTTAGGAATAATTAAATTGCATTACTAACAATATTTTTATTCTAAGCCTAACAAATCATAACAGGAAATGCCTTTCCTCGTAGAATATTGCGAGTGAAAAATTGTATAAATAGTACTATCATCTTTGGTCACAACACAATATGCACGAGCAGTAATGTTTTATCTAATTTACTCAAAGGCATAAACATTAAAATAAGAGAACTTTTTTATAACCAAGAACAACATCATTAAAGTAAAATAATTTTAGCACCTCCAAGTGTTGTTCATTAAAGGAAACTTGATTATACATTAAAAAATATTGATTTTACTTGAGAGAAAATCTTACTATATGACATCTCAATTACAATACTTCTTGAGCCATTTATAATTAATTGATTCAAGACAATCACTTTTTGATTATGAGATCTCGAAATACCATGACTTCCCTACTCCTTTGATTAGGAATGGCATATCCCAGTTAAGCTTGAACATTGAGGCAGACGTGTTCCTCAAGTGGTGAGTGGATGCTCGAAAAACGAAACCATCTACTTGGAACTACCCTGGCTTAACTAAATTTTCATAGGCTTATGAGAACAATTGAGTATTGAAATTTTCTTCGGCCTTGTCTATGTGCTCATCTAATGCCTCTGGTTGCACATGCTTGGGATCTGGGAGTAAGTCATGATTCAAAGCCATCCTTACAAAAGGTAATGGTAGGAAAACTTTTGTTCATATGCAAGAGAAAATGGAGTAAATCCTATCATCTTCCTCTTCGAATCCCTATAATCTCATAAGACCATCAGTAGCTTGTTTTACCGAGTCCCTATGAGATCTTCCAACATTTTCTTGAGGATGTTGATCCAGGTTTTGTTGGTTTCCTCTGCCTACCCACTCCTTTTTGGATATGAAATGGTAGAGATGTTGTGGATGATTTTATACTTATTTGTTGATAATCGCATTTCTTTGAACATAAATATGTTCCTATTATCAATAAGGATGACCTTTGGAATGCCAAACCTACGATGATGTACTCGTGAATGAACTAAGTTACTACAGTTATCATACTCAAAGGAACTGCTTCTACCCATTTAGTGTAAAAATATATGGCAATCAAAATAAAGGCCTTTCCTTAAGAGACTGGTGTTATCTTTGCTACTAAATTAAATGCCTAAGTATGGAACGGGTGTGGAGAGGCGAAACTATGAAAACTTACTCATGGAGCATGCACCATATTTTGGCATGCTTTGTATCGCTTTAAGAAATCAATGGAATCACCTTCCATTGTGGAACAATAATATCCCAATGTCATTAATTGATCATATAAATTAAATACACCAATATGGGATGAATCATGATATTCTTTTAACACCTTCATCATATCTTCCTTGGCAATACATCGTAGGGGCTTCTTATTGTAGCCCTTCCTATGTAACTCCCCACCGACTAAGTAGAAATGAGCAAACCTGATTCTTCAATTAAATCTCATATGCTCTCTCAATGGGTAATTCTTCATATTTTAAATAAGCTATGTACGACTTAATCCCATCGTCTAAAGTTTTCACAGGTTGATCAAATTGTGTTTTAGACAATAGTACGACAATAGTAGCCTCCTCGTTGCAACCATTTATCGATAAGAATATCAGTAACCCCACAATGGGGATAAACACCCTATTCTAACCCCCACATTCCTTCATATGCTCCAAACAAAGTCCCTTCAAGTCCATGGCCCCCAGTCCTCCTCTAAAACCTAATTAAATAACAACTTTATGCTCTTCGATCCACATTTGACTTTGGCTAACTCTCAAACCAATAGTATCTCAATATACTTTCATAGAGATTCAAATACTTTTTCCAATGGTCCCGACCGTGCACAAATCGGACCTATCATTCACATTTTATGACCAAAAAATTGATTTTACCTGACTAGAGGCAAGTAGGAGCTTCCTTGGTCGCCCTGCCTATTCTGATCGGTAGCCATCCTGGAGGTAGCTTGGTCTTTTACTCCTTCAGAGCTTCCTATTTAAAATAATCTCGACCTCATATTTCTAGAACCTTCAACCTAGAAATTAGTGTGACAACTTTCTTCACATCATTTTCATAACATTATTTTTACAATCTCTTACATCATCCTTACCTCACTATTTTCCACGACTATCTACATTCAAAAATCAACTTATAATAGTCCCAAAAAATACAATTCAATTATCTTTAAAGGTCTAAATCCTTTTCATGCCATTTTTCCTACTAGTTCCCTTCATACGTATTTTGGCACTTTTAGCATATTCTTAGTTATTTTTGCTTCAATTTGTCATTAATCTTACTCTTTTTATTATATATATCCTCAACCTTACTTTGATAAATTAAAAAATCCAAAAAATAGGGTTACACCTTAGTTCCCAATTTAAGGTTATTTCGACTTTTCTCACATCTTCACTTCACTATGCATATTTTTTTTTATAAAAAGAAGAGATTTACTCTAGATTTGGACTATGGGTTTGAATCCACCTTATTTTCCCTACAAAAAGCATGGACTTTGATGCCATTTTTTACTACGTAGGCATCCCGAAATCACTTTTAGGGTTCGAGTCCTCTTTATTCTCTATATTTTATGCTCATATTGACATGTTATTATCTCCTCCATAGACTTATCTTATCTTGTTCATATAGTTAGTTTCTTTATTTTTATCACTTCTTAGCAATTCTATGACACGCGTGCTTACTTTTCTATCGTGGTACTATGATCTGGTATACCTCTCACATTTTAGTTGTTATAATACTTTTTAGTTAGTTTTTTCCTTAGAATTACTCTTTTTTCTTATTTCCATGATAGGAATACAATGATTTCACTCTTCATACATGTGCACATTTTCACTTTGTACACTTTTTTCAGATATGACACATTTACACATTATACACATGTTCACACACTTTAGGAGACGGAGAATATTCGGTTGCCCATATGAGATCGAAAGGGTGGAATAGGTGCCTAGCACCTTCCCATTCCGTAATGTATCTTTGAGTCCATATCTTATTTGGTTTCGCACGTACTATTAGTCTTTTGTGTTGTCTCTTTAAGGATGTATATTTGTTTTGTTTGTTTTGAGTAAAATATACCGAAGACTCTGATCTCTACACATTTACACGCCTCACACCGTCGACTAGGGCCACTTTTATAGTCCCCCCTTAACGCTAGGGAAGCCCGCGTGACGCCTTTGGCACAACAACACCTAGAATGGCAAGGGGCCGGGATGTCCACACTGGAAAATCCGTTGGGAAGTATTTTTAGGACTAGAATTTGTTTCCACTACATCACTTTCTACATGTGTATATATTTTCTCACTTGTATATTCATATTTCCCTCATTCTCACATGTTTCATATGACATGCTCATCTTTCACTAACTATGTATATTTCTCTCCATCTCACATACATATTTGTTTATCCATCTTATGTATCTCTAATTTTTTTCTCTATCACATGCTGCATATCACTTATATATATTTATGCTTTAATCACTTGCATATATCCATGCATTACTCACTTCTATATATTCATGTTTTACTCACTTGTATGCATCAATGCTTTATTCACTTGTATATATGACATGTTTCACATTACATGTAAATAACCTCCATGATCTTCCTCGCTTGTACCTATTCTCCACGTTGCCTCTATTTGTACATATTTCCATGTCACTTATACATATTCCACATGCTTTACTTCACTTGTGTAGTTAGCCCTTTATCATATACTACTTGTATATATTTCCTTCTTTCTACTTCATGCTTAGTAAGTTGTAAATATCCCTCTTAGCATATATAATATTTTTCGTAAAGATACTAATTAAGACTCATGCATTTCCACACTACATCACACAATCTTATTGAGTATTGACCCTATATTTATCCCATACTGGGGAGTCACTTTGTGATGGGTTTTCGGTTCTGCAGTTTTCAGTTAACTTAAGAAATAGGCTCCCACCTTCCATTGTCCAAGTACCCTCAGCATATATCAAACGGTTCCCCCGCATCATACTGCTTGACCGAACTCATGACGATAGGTATATACCAAGAACTCATTTACCTACGTTAAGTATATCAAATTTTTTCTCGCGTACTATCACCATGAGGTATACGCGAGCCAATTCTTGTATATTGTGGTATATTAAATGGCTTCTCCATGTATACCGATGAATGATTGTTCAAATAGGTAAGAGGTATATTATGGGTGTCATGCGAAAGGGGGGAACACTTGTAAAAACCTCCCATGCATTAATCCTCATATAAATGTCTATCTCGGACACTCATACCTAGATTGTCGATTCCAAGGCAAAGCTTTGACAAATCTTCGGGTCATCTTATCATCCAATTTTATTCTTTGTTGCCCGTTTTTAAAATAGGACATTGTCCGTGAGTTTGGAAATAAGTTAAACCATATATTGCATTATGCACCCTATTTTCTCCGAGACTTAAATCATGTCTGACATTTCATTTACACCCACTAGACGGAACATAATATAAGTGGAACCTAATAATAACAACTACACTGAGGCGTTTTTTCTCCCTTTTTTAAAAAAATACCCAAAATATTATTTTTTCTTAAAAAAATAAAAATTAATATACATTTCCCTCTCATGTGCGACCATATTACCCCCTAGCTTGGCTTGGCTCCCTATTATCTAAGATCCTCTATGCCTTGGAGTTATACTTCGTCTTCACTCACTACAACGGGAACAAAATGCTCTTGTCTCATGGAGAACCCTAATCAGGATGCCAATGCTCAACCTATTTTGATGACCATGATTGCTCAACTTATGACTAAGATCGACAGCCTGTAGTAAGATGTTCAAGAGATACAAAGAAACAGAGCTTAGATTCCAGAGATTCCTGAACCAAAGATCATAGCTAATGTTATTTTTCCCCATGTTATGGGACCATTGATGACCGAAGCCATATGGCCGCCCAAAGAATACCAACATGTTCCACATGATAAAATGCCTTCATGCATCCTGCCCATCAATGGATCACCTCATGATCATCTTTCCATGCCAAATCTTGATCAACAATAGGATAACTTGCCCATGCATGTTCTTAACAATCCTAAAAGAGAATATCTTAATAGGGTGAAGGAAAATCTCAAGATGCTCTCCCAAAAATTTGATCAAGTGGAGCTCCCAGGAAATTATGTAAATTACACACATATGCCTCCTTATCTAAAGGCTCAATTGCCCAAGAAATTCAATATGCTTGGCATTAATAAATTTGGAAGAAGAGCCCCCCCCCCCACACACACACATTGTGCATCTTAGTAATTACCCCCGAACCATGAGTCTTTCAGGGGTTATGGAAGAGATTATGGATCATATGTTTTAAAAAAACCTCAAAGAAAGTACCCTATGCTAGTATTGTCACTAGAAGAATCCCGAATCTAGAGCTGGGAAAACATTTTCAGAGAGTTCATGGCTCAATACAAATATAACAAGGAGCTATAAGTAACCCTATGAGTCCTTGAGTTACTCAATCAAGGACCTCAGGAATCCGTCAATAACTTTGTAACCTGGTGGAGAGATAAAGCTACCACTATGACCAACTGGTTATTTGAGGAATAACAAGTTGTATAGTGAAGAAGAACTTTCTGCCCTATATCCAAAACACCACGAGTAGCCAGTATTATCCCCACTTCAAAGCTCTCCGAGAGGCTGGGGTATAGATTTAATAGAATGCCACTAGTCAGAAAGGAAAGCAATTGGTCACTTTCCTCCTTGAAAGTATAAGAAACCCGATGTTGTTGTCATTAACATCTTTACTTAATCAACCACATCATGGGTGGCAAAATCCCATCCGACTATTTTTAGATTAAAGTACACTGATCTCCATGCTCCCCCTAACTAAAGTATATTAGTTTTTCTGTCCCTTAAACTTATCAAACCCCTGGAACCTCATCCATTGCTTGACCTTCTTCCTAAATGCTTCAAATATGATGTCCATTATGATTTCCACCAAACAACGGGGCATACCACCAACTGATGTAACCATCTCAAAAATTTTATGCAAAACCTTATTGATAAGGGCGTCATTGATCCTTCTACAAGCCCAAAACCAAGCACTACCCAAAATCCTCTAATAATGCATCAAGCCGATGTGAACACCATTCTCATTGATGGAGACTCTAGCTTTGAACCCTCAACCATAATTAAACCAATAAATAGTCCCAATTCATCCATCAACGCAGATAAATCCATGGTTCCTCTACAAATGTTCCTATTATAGTTTTTCACCCTGGAATCACTCATGACCGAGCCATCTATGTGATTATAGGAGCTTTTATAGCTACATGTACCAAATTAGAATTACAAAGAATGGACCTACCCATTGTCCTTAAATAGTTTAGAGAATTGGGATGAAGTTTCCACAAAAAATGACCCTTAAAGAAGAACAGTGTGCTAGAATAAGTGGATTTTACATGGAATCTCGAATATGGGCCCTCCAATCGCACGACTCCTTCGTACCACCAGAAAAATTCGACTTGGATGACATACCTTCCCATGACTTTACACCATCAGAGGAGTTTCTTCTTCTCTTCATTAGAAATTGATGTTCTTTAGAAATCCATCATAATGCCAACGACGTGTTCTTTTCAGGGTTTAAGATCTATCCACTCCCTTTTTTTAGCAGAGAGAATTTTTAGGATAGGGTGAATCCCGAACGCATCCCATATGGGAATGTTAGCATAATTTAAATGTTTAATAAGATGAATTTTATGCCTAGAATGGGGCTAGGTATCATACAACATGGGATCCTTAAGCCAATTGTCCTGAAGATAGCTTACCCACCACAAAGTTTGGGTTATCAATCATCCTTAGCTGAAGATATGGCTCTTCATCTACTGTATCAAAAGAGGATGCTAAATATAAAGGAAATCATTTGTGAGATTATTTGAATGGTCATTTCATCAAAGAGGGTGAATATTTCCCCCCATTAATGTCTTCTGGAGCTATAGTGCATCACGATTGAGAAAAAGATAAAATCGAGAATTAAAATATTCTTAAAATGTGAGATCAACTAAATCGAGGGATCTTAACATGATGTGAATCCACTGACCATCAAGTCATTTGATTCAAACTCTTCTGATATGGAAATCACTAGAAGCACTAATAGCGACGAATCTTTTGGTCTCATTGACCCTACCAAGAAGATCTCTCCTACTATCAAGACTCTTATTATTTGGTGGAGTATCTCAGCCATTCCGACCCAACCATCAATGAAACCTGCTATCTATCACCTTAAGACAAAACCTTCTTTTACTTTTTTTTTATTTCTTATGCCAATGTATATGAGACTTCCTTTGAGGAGATCCTCATCGTTTCTTTTACCAAAAATGATATCAATGAAATGAATGAAGATTTTGAGTTTCTTATCGTGCCTTATATAGATTGCATTGATTCTAATAATCAAGCAATTAAAGAAGATGACTTAATGAATGAACAATTCTTAAATGATCTCAATAAGGAAAAAATAAATCAACACATCGCATTCAAACTAATGATGAGGTGTATTGTTATTGATCCTGGTTTTAATAGCACTCCGCTCTAGATTAGGATAGGGTCGACCTCGACGAGCAAGGGCGATCATAATTTGAAGAGATTTTGAAGGAGTATGTATATATCTTTGCATGGTTTTATAGCGACATGCCTGTCATTGATTCAGAAATCATGCAACATAAGATCTCCACATATCCTGAATACAAATCCATTAAGAAAAAGTTGAGGAAACTCCGACTATAATGATCCCTCAAAGTGAAAGATAAGTTGGTCAAATACTTGAATGTGGATTTCATTCATATGGTCTAATACTCAACTTGTCTCATGAACTAAGTCTATGTTCCAAAATTTATAAGAAATGTCCTTATGTGGATCGATTACCGAGATTGGAACAAGGCGTCTCCAAAAGATGACTATCCCCTGCCTAATATTTTCATAATCATCGATAAAACTGCAAAGATCGCCCTTAAGTCATTATTTAATGGATTTACAGTGTATAGTCAGATCAATATACATATTGATCACCTAGAGAAGACTACTTTTACTACTCTATAGGGAACATTCTGTTGCATTGTCATGCTTTTCGATTTCAAGAATGCTGGGGCTACATACAAAAGAACAACTATAACTATCCTACATGATCTCAGCCACAAGGAGGTCGAGGTCTATGTTAAAAACATGATCATCAAGTCCAAAATCTAAGAAGGTCACATCCTTTCCTTGAGGAAATTCTTTGAAGGACTGAGGTAATATCAGATGTGCCTCAATTCGTAAAAATACATCTTCAGTGTCACGAAAGGTAAACTTCTAGCATTCATGGTCAACGAGAAGGGAATTAAAATAAAATCGACTAAGCTCAAAACAATCCTCTAAATATCACCACCGCGGACTGAGAAAGAGGTACATGATTTATTGGAAAGCTCCAATACATCAACATATTCATCAGCCAACTCATTTATATTTGTGAACCCATTTTTAAAATACTTTAAAAGGATTCAACCAAAGTCTGGAATGAGACATTCCAAGAAACCTTCGATAAGATCAAGTAATATTTTACTCAGCAATCGGTTCTCATACCGCCATAGCCCAGTCTATCCCTCCTCCCATACATAAATGTCACAGATATAGTAGTTGGTGTTACACTATCCCAATACATAAAGGAGTCACACAAAGAGAGATCCATCTATTATGATAGTTAAATGTTGGCAGGGTTTGAGGTGAATTACATAATATTAGTAAAGGTGTGCATCGCCTTTGTTTGGGTCACCCTGAAACACCAACACTACATTCTTTAATTTCTTATCAAATTAGTTTCCTAAATTGATCTGATGAAATATTTACTGGACAAACCTTCCTTGTTAAGGCGCATGGCTCGATGGTTACTCTTGTTAACTGAGTTCGACATCACTTACGTGATATAAATGTATCAAAGGGAGGGCCAATTGTGATTATTTAGTAGATCATCCCATAGAAAAAGTCGACGTATGGATCTCTGAATTCCCAAATAATGATATTCTCTGCAACACTCATGAGGAACTCTGATGGCAGATGTTATTTGAGAGAGATCCTAACAACAAGGGATATGGCATTGGGATACTTTTGATCGTACCAGATGATTCACGTACTCCTATATCCATAAATCAAAGCTTCCCTTGCCCCAATAACATGGAAGAATATGAGGAATGCACCATGGGCCTAAATATCACTCTTGAGAGATGAATCCAATAACTCGACGTTTATGGATATTCGACCCTCATCATAGGACAGGTCCTCCATAAATGGAATATCAAAAATGAGAAAATCCCACTCTTCCATGTTACCGATTCAAAGACGTCAACTTCCATTACTTCTCTCTCTTAAGGAACAATTTTTCTGACGCATTGGCGATTTTAGCCTCCATCATTGATATGCCCGAGGGAATAGATATTCCACCCTTACAAGTTCAGAAGTAGTCTAGACCAACTCGTTGCTATGACATCGAGCTCGGGGAAGAGACCTCAAATAAGGTTTGGTTGTGGTATTACAATATCTAGTGCCTCTATAGTTCCCCGTATTTTTGGTATTTAATTAATGAGTATTAATTATGAGTATAAATTTATAAATAGGAATTAATTACTACTTAAGTGAATTAGAAATAATAAAATACATGTAATGTGATTTTTTGTGTCGCCTATTATATTTAATTAATGGGTGTAATTAATTAAATTGGACTAGATGCGGTTACTCATAAAATAAATATGTATGTATTTTATTTTATGTTATGAGGTATTACCAAGACTTATGAGGTACTACCATTTAGAACGAACCCTAGAGTAATACAGAGGCCCGATTAGATATTTTCATTGTTTTAAGTTGGTCTCAAGGGGTAGGTATACCCCTTAGGCTAAGTTTTGGAATAATGCAGGTAGTATTTTGGGCTCATTTGGAGGCCCAAAAATAGGCCTAATATATACATGCGCGATAAAGATTTAATCAAGATAATTATACCTCACTATTCACGCACCTTACATCAGAGAGTTAAACCCTTGAGGCTTCTGACTTTGAAGAGAGCCCAAGGAGATTTTGGGAGAAGAAGGAATAAGGATCATGTGTAGAGATTCATCGTGCAATAACCCGTGTAATTTAACGCTTAGGTTGATCAAGTCTAAATATAAAATCATACGGGATGATAAAAAAAATAATATCATTCTCAACATGAAGAGATCAAATGAAGCAATAGACAATAATTTGGAAGCGATGAGAGGATCCTCAAATATAACTCATAATTTCCAATAATCAAACCTATAAACAATGTTGTCTCAATAATAATACATAAATAGAACCCCTAAAGTGTCTAAAAATATTACAATCCATCTAAATATCAATATACAATTAGACATCTCAATATAAGCTAGACTAAAAAGATAAATGATAACATGAGGAGGTAGATAACTCCAATGTCTTCGGAGCTAATACACTGAGAGTTGTATATTACGTGCATGCTGGATCGAAAGGAAATCTAAGTGTGAGGTTCAACCCTAACACTTGGTTTCCACAAAAAGGGGGTTAAAACCCTAGCAAGTAACTTAGCTACGCAACTCAAAGTAGCTATATGCATAGATGATAAAGTCACAGTTTAATAATTTAATAAACGGTCCAACCCATAAACGTAGACTCACAATATTTTAGAATTTTCTCATTTCATTTCATTAATTAATCATTCTCATTAACTAATCAATAAGTAACTAACATGATCAATAATTCATTAACACATAATCGATATGCGCCCATTCCTCTCGGTTGTCCTAAATACATGCAGTACGCCAAGTTTAAGTAATCACATGTATTAATCTCAATTACTCTCAATAATCAGGTATGCTCATTATTTAATTACCACGTAACCGACATGCTCCCCTTTATCTCGGCCATCTCCCAAACATGTGGTGCGCCAAATTTGAATAATTACATTTCACGCCCTAATGCCACCTGGTATTTGCATGGCCGGGAATACATAGAACACAATAATTTATTAACATCACATTTCACACCCTGACGCCGCCTATTATTCGCATGGACGGAATTCACATATCACAATAAACCATAAGCATCACGTTTTACGCCCTTACGCCACCTGATATTCGCATAGCCGGGAATTTACATAACATAATATCGATGTGCTGTTCCACGGTACCCGCCCATTCATTTTCATTTAACATGTTCCATTAATATTGACATTTTTCACTCCGAGAAACCTACTCAAACCTTAGTTACTCCAATTACCCCGACTCGGTTGTACCATTTAGGATTCATTATACATTTTTAAATGGTTTCGTAAATAGCTAAAAAGGATAAATATCATGCAAGTGATTCCTCATAATGAAAAGCATAAATTTGAAAGTGTATAAATTTCATTTATGATTTAAGTTGTCACTCCTACCCGTCTCTAAACTTCGTGCATGGGCATCTCACCAAATTGAAATACAAATAAGGAACCCTCCCAATATACTTATGTTTAGATAGAGTAGTTGTTAAGGGAGTTTATTTATGGTTTATTATGCTAGAGTAGGACAAGAATTTAAATGTCTGCACATGAAATCTTTGAATTAATACATCACTACTTTTCAACAACCAAACCAATTCTTAATAGATTATTGTACTCCTTTTACGTCTACATGGAAAAAAAAATGCATCAATAATAACATAGTCTTAAATATGGGTTCATATTGAGTTCTTACATAAAAGGGGCACGTAATTATTTTACGTGAGTATGTTACCTCATAAGGGCATATTAATGTGTATCAATTTTCCTAAGTCATTTACAATATATTCACGTTTTCTATTATAATATGAATAAAAGGCTCGTAACGAATCTCGTCAATTTGTAACATACATGTTAAAAGTACTACTCCTAAAGTGTAAGGTACAACTCTATTGAGCAATTAAACTTTTAGAACATTTATTTTCTAATTTCGCATCGTCTATTAACGTATCTCATATTATCAATTTCTATAAATAGGGTCAAATCCAAAATTATCATTTTTTATGCGTTGGGGTCAATAATTTATTTTCACAAACTAATAGGCACGACATGAATTTTTAAGTATATAAAAATATATAAATTCACCTAATATAACATAAATTGGGGTTACACATTTCTCTAATAGTTACTAATAAATTTTAACACTAAAAATTTAGTTTAGATAAATTTAGCAAATACACACATAAAAGAAGAAGAGTAGAAAGATACTTGCCTCATGAGTGCGTCCCAAAATTTGGAGGAAGAATCCTCTCTAAAAAAAATTTATTAGCCTCATTACTTCTCACATTTTTAGGAAAAAAGTTTAATGTCTCTGAGACATCAAACTTTTGGTGTCTTGGATTGTGATTGGTCAATATTGTTGATGGGGACTCACATCATTTATGAAAATGGGTCCTCGCCAGCGGTATTAACCAATCAGAATTCGATCCCTATTTTAAGTGTTGCACGAAGATAAAAAAAAAATGTCTGGCTTCAATTAATGTTAGAAACCCAACTCAGCCCTTGGCAGTGCCCTACTTCAGCTTACCATATCCGAAGTAATTATTGTACCCTTGAGTTGTGTTTATCGAGAGAATTAAGGAGAATTATGTTCCTTCTTCAAAAGGAAAGTGTGGCGCAATAAGAGGAAAATAGAATGACTGGATTGGGCAAAGGGAGATGTATATTTTCGATTTAAATAATGGGCAAACAAAATGAGCATTGCCTACATTCTCGATTTCAGTGCAGTGTAATATGTGAATAGTATAAGAGATAAATTTCATCTTTGAAATGCCAACCCTTAATAATGAGTCGACGATATATTTGACCAATAGCTAAAAAAATGTGCCCAAGCTTACTATATAACTATTATAACCTTACACTGATATTTAAACTTCTAACCTTCTGACAAAACCCCCAAATAGTTTCCTCACTCCTAAGTCCTTTCTTGTGTCGCTTTTGTTGACCTCTTGTTTCCCCACATAAGACCTCATTATTGCCCTCCATCATCACTCACTCTCCCTTCAAAAATGGATAAACATACACCGACACACTTTTGTACATGATTTCTATACACGGTGCATTAAAATTCTACACCTTGTTATTGAGGGTCCCGCCAGGGCACAGAGTACAACCCCTTACAGCCTTATCTTATTAGGCGTGTATGGAAAACGTGTATGAAATTGTGTATGTGTAATGGTACTCTTTAAAAATATAGTAGCCGCTAACCCACTGTAGCCAAAAAAATCAGTGAGTAAGGTTCCTTGATTTAAGGTCCTGTTGCGCCATCTTATTCAAATGTTCTAACCCTAGTGTCCAACCCTACCCTTATCTTTTTTTCTAAAAAGTAAAAAAATAGATTAGGGGGGATTACATAGGTTACGATATAAGCCATCAAGGCAAGACAACACAACAACATAAAAGAAAGATCAGGTGAGCTACAGTGACAGGAGTCGGCTACATCATGGGGTTCTCAGGGATCCAATGCATAACAAGAGGCACGTCCTCAAGCTCCACTAGAGACTCATCTTGCAGTTTGGCCTCCCGAACCATCCAATCAACACCACGTATCTTGCCTGGGTGGGTGTGACAGCCCGCCTAATAAAATACCGGGTGATCATTCCTATACCAAATTAAAATAAGAATCCCATTTGGTTCATCCTTAGCATCACTGTCGAATTTTTTTTTTTAAACTTACTAACCACCTAGTATTCCAAAAGTGGGTGCCAAATATAAACTTTTTAATTGAACAAAACAGTACATGCGAAAATAAATATAAACCATTCACACAACTGAATAAAACTCAACTGAATAATTAATTACACAACTTGCCGAATAAACCATCGGCCACCAAAGTGAAATAATCCAATACAAATATTCAACACCTGAATAAATACATCTGAAAATTGTACTGAGAAGTCTGGGCGACAAGCCCTAAAGAAAACTGAAACTGATAAATGATTCCTACTCTAGGAATGAATGAGCAATGCGTCTAATCCTAATTCATGCTAGCATCCACATATGTCGCAGCTCCATGTCCCTGGAATAGAATATCAATCCTGGCGTCCCTGTGGATGGACACCTAAAAGGTTTTGAAAATAGTTTTATAGCAAGGGTTAGAACTCAAAACATTTTTAAAATATTTAGCAAGTGAATTAACTGCAGTAATTTAAAATGCATGAATGCGCTTGATATTTAAGTTAGTATCGTACTCTCTTGTGGACATTCTCACCCTCCACTAATGTACACACCTAACGGTTACCTTAACCCCACCTAGTTGTACTACCCCGTCCAACTAGTCCTGGTATAACCTTCCCTTTCCATACTAGTCTAACCCGAGTATAATTATTCATGAATTATAAGTTGTTTCACCATTAACTTAATTAATTCCTTCTTAAATAATAGCTTATAACTGTGTCACAAGTTATATAAAGTAATTACATCACACACTGTATTATTACCCGTATATAATATTGAATACCATTATATACGTACCTTTACTAAATATCCACATATATAACATACGTATATCCATCCCTCCGAGTATACCCTCGTCGGATGATTCCCTCTAAAGTGCTATCTCACTAGGTGTGCTCACATAACCTAGTCACCCAAGTTGGAATTGCTCACCAACCTGGCCTAAAACATAAACGAAGTGGAGGCGGTCATATTCCTTCCCTGAAAGTGAGATAATTCCCTCACCCATATACCGGACGCTATGACCTGGGGATATACTCACCCTACTCCTCAAGCTAGGGAATTCACCCACATAGGGCAACCTTTCTTAATAGCACTAGAGTATATAAATTAAATAAATATGTAATCACTGATATTTAATAGCACACACAATACACACACACACGCACACACACACACACACACACACACACACACACACATATATATATATATATATATATATATATATATATATATATATATATAATAAACTTCGGCTTCACCGTGTACTCACAATCCGTAACATTATCCTATAATTTCCTGAGTCTCTGGCCTGACTCAACTAAATAAATTTTCTCACTTATTAAATTTTTATTACCCCGAGTTTGTGGTCCGACTCTAATATATTTAATTCACACCTCATTTAATATAATATTATCCCCGAGTCTATTGTCCGACTCTCATATAAATACTTTACTCATTAATTATATGAAATTTGCCCAAGTCTATGATTCGAATCTCATTTAATTAATTTACACATCAATTAATTAATACCAAGCTGAGTCTGTGGTCCGACTCTCATTTAATTAATTTACACATTAATAAATTAATACTAAACTGAGTCTGTGGTCCGACTCTCATTTAATTAATTTACACATTAATTAAATACATACTAAACTGAGTCTGTGGCCCGACTCTCATTTAATTAATTACACATTAATTAATTTATTACCTTCCCGAGTCTACAATTCGACTCTAATTTAATTAATTAACACACCTATTAATTTACTACCTTCCCGAGTCTACAATTTGACTCTAATTAAATTAATTAACACACCTATTAATTTAGTACCTTTTCGAGTCTACAATCCGACTCTAATTAAATTAATTAGCACCTCAATTAATTTATTACTTGGCATCGCCCAACCATTATACCCGGACTCACTCACTTGGCTCGTAACTTAATATTTCCCGAGTCTACGTTCCGACTCTAAATTAATTACTCTCTCAATAATTAATTTAATACTTTGGTGTCACTTAACCAACATACCCGGACTCGCTCACTTGGCCCCTTTTTAAATCTAAGAATTTCATACGCACATATTCGCCCATAATGTGTCACACGTTCATCTCCATCAAATTTTCCAATTATATTTACCTATAATTTCCAAGAGTCATGCCCCTATTCCATTTTCAACATGTAAAATCAACCCAAAAATCCTTTTCTCAATAATTATTTTCCATGTAATTAAAACTGGCGACCCTGCCAGAATTTTTGCGACATCAATCGATCGAATCCCCTGGGTCGATCGATCGATCGTTCCAGTATTCGTCCTCTCCAGCCCACTGTCAACCATGGACGAACCCTAAAGCTTTGATTCTCAATCTAAACCCTTACCCAAATGCAATTAACATATCCTCCATATAAGAAAAGGGTCTAAACATCCTAAAGACCTTAGTTCACCATAAATTTCTATTAATTCCAACGTTTTCCCGATTTGGGTATTATCTGGGAATCAAATCTCCAATACGAATTTTCTTCATATTAACAGTAATTTAACCATTGATTCTTACTGGTTTTAGCATACGATTCATTCCTCTACATTCTAGAATCATAAACACAATAAATCTCACCCTTAATCCCATTAAGTTATATAAATTTTCAAAAACCCAATTTTAATTTTGGTTACACACCCAAAACAAATTTTCATATACACACTCTATGATATGAATTGATTATCATCAATTTAGGAATCACAACAGTTAACCACTTGCCTGGAATTGTTCGTAGTGTCTGATCCGTTGGTGTAATCCCTTAATTTGGCTCCAAAATCTCCAAATTGGCTCTTGATTTGCTTTCCCCTAATTTCCCTCTCAAGTCCTAGGCTTAGAATTTGTGTTTTCTTCCGTTTAACACTTCTCCATTTAGGTTAAAAAAACCATTAATCCCGTTTTTGGCCATATGGGCCTAATTAAAATGGCCCAACTCACCCCCGTGTGGGTCGGCTATGCCCAAAAATACCCCGCGATCCAATTATTACCCCCGGGTACTCTTTTCTGACTATATCGACCCATCCAGACTCAATCGCGCACTCAGAATTGCCATCCGAAATACTTTTGACATTTCCAAATTTCTACCTCAAAATCCAACACACATTAATTCGGACGATTAAACTTTAAAGTCATCAATTATAAATAATTCGGCTCATTCAAATAAATTCTCCAACTTGAATTTAAGTTTCTCCAATTTAAATATATTTATAACTCCCAAAAACAATTGAATATTAAATCCTCAAAATTACGGGGTGTTGCATACTGCTCCCCTTACAAAGGAATTTCGTCCTCGAAATTAAGATGAGCGTAATGTTCCAAGCTTCGCATATCACTCTCTAGTCATGTGCCTCTAAGCCCTCTATATCTATCCCATCCACTTCTAACCATATGTTGCACAAGTATGCATTTAAATTAACCAGGGCGCCCATACACCCTATTTCCGTGCTTAACCGCACAAAATTTACCCGACTATGCTAGTCGTAACCCGTAATATAACTTCGAATCCGTAGTCATATCACACACACACACACACACACACACACACACACACACACATATATATATATATATATATATATATATATATATATATATATACTGCCCGGGGTACCCAACCCATGTACTAACGACCAAACATCTCCCCACTTTCCAACGTTGCGCTCAGTTTTATGCGTGGGATGTCTCGCAGAGCGAAATCCAAATAAGGAACTCCCCCAATACACTACTACCTAACATTGTCAGTCGTTGAGATCCGTTAGACCCTCAGTCCATAGCATGTACCCCTAAATACTTGTCTCTTAACACAAAAGTATATACGCTTACCCTCATGCTACCAAACACAACATAAAATACCGCACCCTTACTATCACTAGTCCTTGTGCAAAATAAATCCCGAGTTATCTCTCTTTGCTCGAACATAATTCTAACCACCCTGATTCACTTTAGTAAACACTCCTACTTACCGGGATAAAATGTGAGAACACAAAACCTCACTTTGTGTCTATGGCACCACACAATATAATATAAATACACACATATACATAGGCTGAACGCCCTCTTAGGGGATACCTCGTACCAATCATATCTTGGTGTCGCGAACACCAAAACTTACCCCCACTATTCACAATAGTTCAAATCCATCGCTATCCAGCCGATAAAAATAATCATCTGCCCTACTTCCATAATTCTCTAAAGTAGTAACCCCTCGCATAATTAAAACCTTCTCTCGGTGTACACCTCCACTCTCCCGTAAAGAACACCAAAGACTCTACTACCCCATGAAAAGTTTATCCACATACTATGGATGCTACAGCCAACGCACCCACTAAATTCGACTCACCTGCGAACTCTAGTGAAAAAATGAGTCTTATATTATGACATCCTCTTTGTCACTCAAAACTATACCCGATGCCCATAGGGTAAAAATAATTACCTCCATACTCCAGCCGCAACGGCTGATTCTCGGGTTCTGGAGCAGTTTCTCACTGCCCGAATGTATCCATGACTTACTGTAGTGGCTGTACATCCAGGACCTCGTCCTGTAGTTGACCCCTGCCTCGCTTAAGACAATCTCTATTCCCCACAACGAAACACCTTCTAATACATTCACCCTGCCACTGATCCCTTTCATGCCGACCTTGTTGGAATTCCTGGCCATCCTGTCGATAGCCTCTAGTTCTAAATCATTTGGCATGATTTCCCTCCCGAAAATCCTACCCCTGCTCTCCCCCTGTCTGTTGCTGGGATACCCATTGGTACTATTCCCTCTTGCTTTATCCGACTAGCTGGTTTCCACTCCCCTCTTGCTTCCTTTTACGTGGAAGCGATATTTCTGACAGTGCAGGAGTCCTTCCTTAACGACATCAGTATAAGCTACTAATGCGTAATTACCAATTAAATGTTGTCTGATTCTCCAGACTAACCCATCCATAAACCTTGCTTTCTTTATTTCTTGACCGCTTACCTCATCCGGCACAAAATTTTCCAACGAGTAAATTCTTCCTCGTAATTGGCCACTGAACGGTCCCCCTGAGTTACCTCTTTCAATTTTCTCCTCATTTCGGTCTCAATCGAGGGAGGAAAATACTTGCGATTGAACCGCACCCAAGACTTTGCAATAGATAGTGTATCCATGTCCTCAACTGTGGTGATCGACTCCCACCATTGTAGTGCTTCCCCCACTAAACTAAAAGTGGCTAGCATTTGCTTCCGCACCTCGTCGCAATCTCCCATGCGTAGGTGACGCTGGATATCTCTCTTCCTTGACACGCTAGCACTACATCTGAACCCCCTCGCAAGTCTGGTGGATGCCCACTTTTGAAAAAAAAACTCTCGCACTTATTGCCACCCCAACGGCCCCGGGTGTGACTAAACATCTGGTGACACTAAAACTTGTGGCTGATCTCGTGGAAAGTACCTTTCCATTACGACCACCGTCGCTTCAACTGCCTGCGCCACTAGTTCAGTTACCTGTGCTGCCAAAAATTATCTCTAGCAGTTGCTGCGGTAACTCTTGCTCCTGTCGATCCTCCCTGGTCTCATCTTCCCCTGCTGCCCTAGCTGCTCCCTCTCTCCTGGGCGGCTTCTGGAATGAGAATCGAATCGTATTAGTTCACCCTCAAATAAATAAATGGCAGAAGAACGTAAATGCGCATACGTATAAGTATACACCAATCCTATGATAGGGCTCTATATCAAAGATTGCTAAGACGAAACGTGAAAAACCGTACAGATCCTAAGGACACTAGAACCTGATGCTCTGATACCATTTGTGACACCTTGCCTAATAAAATACCGGGTGATCAGTCCTATATCAAATTAAAACAGTAATCCAAGTTGGTTCATCCTTAGCATCACTGTCGAAAACTTTTTTTAAAACTTACTAACCACCTAGTATTCCAAAAGCTGGTGCCAAATTTTAACTTTTTAATTGAACAAAACAGTACATGCGGAAATAAATATAAACCATTCACACAACTGAATAAAACTCAACTGAATAATTAATTACACAACTTGCCGAATAAACCATCGACCACCAAAGTGAAATAATCTAATACAAATATTCAACACCTGAATAAATACATCTGAAAACTGTACTGAGAAGTCTGGGTGACAAGCTCTAAATAAAACTGAAACTGATAAATGATTCACACTCTAGGAATGAATGAGTAATGCATCTAATCCAAATTCCTACTAGCATCCACATATGCCACAGCTCCGTGTCCCTGGAATAGACTATCAATCCTGGCATCCCTGTGGCTGGACACCTAAAAGGTTTTTAAAATATTTTTATAGCAAGGGTTAGAACCCAAAACATTTTGAAAATATTTAGCAAATGAATTAACTGTAGTAATTTAAAATGCATGAAAGCGCTTCATATTTAAGTTAGTGTCGCACTCCCTTATGGACATTCTCACCCCTCCACTAATGTGCACACCTAACGGTTACCTTAACCCCACCTAGTTGTACTACCCCGTCCAACTAGTCCTGATATAGCCTTCCCTTGCCATACTACTCTAACTCGAGTATAATTATTCATGAATTGTAAGTTGTTTCACCAATTAACTTAATTAATTCCTTCTTAAATAATAGCTTATAACTGTGTCACAAGTTATATAAAGTAAATACATCACACACTATATTATTACCCGTATATAATATTGGATAACATTATATACGTACCTTTACTAAACATCCACACATATAACATACGTATATCCATCCCTCCGAGTATACCCTCGTCAATTGATTCCCTCTAAAGTGTTATCTCACTAGGTGTGCTCACATAATCTTGTTACCTAAGTTGGAATCGCTCACCAACCTGGCCTAAACAGAAACGAAGTGGAGGTGGTCATATTCCTTCGCTGAAAGTGAGATAATTCCCTCACCCATATACCGGACGCTATGACTTGGGGATATACTCACCCTACTCCTCAAGCTAGGGAATTCACCCACATCGCGCAACCTCTCTTGATAGCACCAGAGTATATAAATTAAATAAATATGTAATCATTGATATATAATAGCACACACAATATACACGCATATATATATACTATCACTACACCGTATATATATATAAAATAAATCCCGGCTTCACCGTGTACTCACAACCCGTAACACTAACCTGTAATTTCCTGAGTCTCTGGCCTGACTCAACTAAATAAATTTTCTCACTTATTAAATTTTCATTACCCTAAGTCTATGGTCCGACTCTAATATATTTAATTCACACCTCAATTAATATAATATTCTCCCCGAGTCTGTGGTCCAATTCTCATATAAATACTCTACACATTAATTTATATGAAATTTGCCCAAGTCTATGATTCGACTCTCATTTAATTAATTTCCACATCAATTAATTAATACTAAGCTGAGTCTGTGGTCCGATCTCATTTAATTAATTTACACATTAATTAATTAATATTAAACTCAGTATGTGGTCCGACTCTCATTTAATTAATTTACACATTAATTAAATACATACTAAACTGAGTCTGTGGTCCGACTCTCATTTAATTAATTACACATTAATTAATTTATCACCTTCCCGAGTCTACAATTCGACTCTAATTTAATTAATTAACCCACCTATTAATTTACTACCTTCCCGAGTCTACAATCCGACTCTAATTAAATTAACTAACACGCCTATTAATTTAGTACATTTTCGAGTCTACAATCCGACTCTAATTAAATTAATTAGCACCTCAATTAATTTATTACTTGGCATGGCCCAACCATTATACCCAGACTCGCTCACTTGGCCCGTAACTTAATATTTCCTGAGTCTATGTTCGGACTCTAAATTAATTACTCTCTCAATAATTAATTTGATACTTTGGTGTCACTTAACCAACATACCCCGACTCGCTCACTTGGCCCCTTTTTAAATCTCAGAATTTTATTCCCACATATTCGCCCACAATGTGTCACTCATTCATCTCCATCAAATTTTTCGATTATATTTACCTATAATTTCCAAGAGTCATGCCCCTATTTCATTTTCAACATGTAAAATCAGCCCAAAAATCCTTTTCTCAATAATTATTTTCCATGTAATCAAAACTGGCGATCCTGCCAGAATTTCGGCAGCATCGATCAATCGAACCCCCTAGGTCGATCGATCGATCGATCGTTCCAGTATTCGTTATCTCTAGCCCACTGTTAGCCATGGACGAACCCTAAAGCTTTGATTCTCAATCTAAACCCTTACCCAAATACAATTAACATATCCTCCATATAAGAAAAGGGTCTAAACATCATAAAGACCTTAATTCACCATAAATTTTCATTAATTCCAACGTTTTCCTGATTTGGTTATTATTCGGGTTTCAAATCTTCAATACGAATTTCCTTCATATTAACAGCAATTTAACCATTGATTCTTACTGGTTTTAGCATACAATTCATTCCTCTACATGCTAGAATCATAAACACAATAAATCTCACCCTTAATCCCATTAAGGTATATAAATTTCCAAAAACCCAATTTTAATTTTGGTTACACACCCAAAACGAATTTTCATATACACACTCTATGATATGAATTGATCATTATCAATTTAAGAATCACAACAGTTAACCACTTGTCAGGAATTGTTCGTAGAGTCTGATCCGTTGGCGTAGTCCCTTAATTTGGCTTCAAAATCTCCAAATTGGCTCTTGATTTGCTTTCCCTCTCAAGCCCCAGGCTTAGAATTTGTGTTTTCTGCCATTTAACACCTCTCCATTTAGGATAAAAAAAGCCTTAATCCCGTTTTTGGCCATATGGGCCTAATTAAAATCGCCCAACTCACCCCGTGTGGGCCGTCTATGCCCAAAAATATCCCGAGACCCAATTATTACCCCCGGGTACTCTTTTCTGACTATCTCGACCCATCCGGACTCAACCGCGCACTTGGAATTGCCATCAGAAATACTTTTTGACATTTCCAAATTTCAACCTCAAAATGCGACACACATTAATTCGAACAATTAAACTTTAAAGTCACCAATTATAAATAATTTGGCTCACTCAAATAAATTCTCCAACTTACATTTAAGTTTCTCCAATTTAAATATTTTTATAACTTCCAAAAATAATTAGATATTAAATCCTCAAAATTACGGGGTGTTACAGTGGGCATAGGTAAAATCAACACCCACAACCCTCATCAACTCGTAGCAGTCAATCCAAATGCTCTCGAAATTAGTCTCCTGATAATGAACCCCCTTAAACATCTCAATAATCTCATGCGAGTCAGTCTCAACCATAACGTCCTTCCAACTATTCATCTTGCCCTACACTTATCAAACACACCTTAACCACATAAAGCCAGTTAATCCATTACAAATTAGGGATATCTATATTATGCCTCTAATACGATAGTATTAGAGGTATAATGAGGCTTTAATCATCCTCGGTTTTAATGTTCCACGCCTCTTTCTCTTACATTGTCAATTTTTATTCTTCCATTAAACATCTATCCCTCTATTTTCTTTTTTCTCTCCATCTGTTTATCTCCTCAGACCTTTTATTAACCATGTAGAGAATATTATGATATATGTAGACTCCTTCCACAACCATTGCGTAGATAAAAAACCAATAGCAATGAAAGTTTTATTATTAAGAGAAGGAAAGATAGTGGAACCGGTTTACAAATACCAAAGTGTGTGTGTGTGTGTGTGTGTGTGTGTGTGTGTGTGTGAGAGAGAGAGAGAGAGATGAAAATGTTACTTGAAAATCGATGTTAGAGGAGGCGATGGGTGTTGCCGTAGAAGAAGTGATGTCCACACCATCCTGTCCTCCCATGTTTGATATTCCCATTTCCCAACTTGGAGCTGCCATATCAACTACGTGATTTTCTTTCCTTTTCGGTTGCTATGCCAAAATGCCCAGAATTTAAGTCTCTTTCTCTCTCTCTCTCTCTCTCTCTCTCTCTCTCTCTCTCTCTCTCTCTCTCCTTAATATATGTTTTTTTCCCTACTTTGGCCATAACATAATACGAATAACATATAAAGGTAGGTTTCGCTACGATAGAAATTTTTTGATGGCATGGAGGCAAATCCTATGATAAAAAGTATAAAATTATTTGATAAAATTAATTTTGTAAATTGCAAAAGAAAAATATGTAACAAAATTAATGGTAAAAATAACAAATATAAATAAATTGATATATAAATTTTTGTTTTAAATCAAAATTGTTTTTGATAAAAAACAATTCTTAATAAAAAAATAGTTTAAAAAAATTGAACAAAAAATACAATTTAAATGAAATTTCACATGCCTTTTAAATCAAGAAACTATTTTCTTTTTTACATTAAGTAAAAGCCTTACCATACTATTTAACTGGAGTAATTGACCACATATAAAAATGTGCATTTATGATTATTTTTAAAGAAATTTAATAACACATTAAAGATAGAAATATACTATTTTTTGCTCAGCTATTAAAATAATCTTGGATTTGCTCAAGAACGATGATATACTCACTCTCACGTTTAATTTAATTGGAATAATTTTTTTCATCAACCTCTCTAAAGGTATTCATTAACATCTAATTGTTAAAAATACTTTTAAGAATTTAACTTAAGAGGTTAAGGATGTGTGTCAATCTTTTACTCTACTTGTATTGTTTATTGAATTGTTCGCTATAAATTCTAGATTCGAGAAAGTATGAGTATACAATTTACTTAATAAGGTGTGATATTCATTTTATGTGGGTTTTTTATTCAAACTTAACTATATCATTATATGGGTTTGTATTATTCATTGTGGCTTTTGTATTTATGAATTATTGATCCTCCTCTAAACTTTTTATTTCGATGCATTTCTTTTATAATTATTATTTATTTGTTTCGTTATGTCTTTTCAATTATAGTTTATGAGTAATATTATAATACGCCTGCGCATCGCGCGGGTTATATGCTAGTTTAAAATATGATCCTAATAACTCTTTTAATAATTAACCCAATTAACTAAATATTCAAATAATTAATTGGAACACCTTTTCTAGAACAATAAAGCTAGTTATTAAATAAATTAGTAATAATAGTTAAATTTTCTCTCTACTTTTAATTTAAATAAATTTAACATTTTTCACCTTTTTATTTAATATTACAAATTCATCATTTTAAATTGTTTTAACTCATTCAAGCATAAGTCACTTAGATTCTCAATTAAAGAATTTCCTCAAAATAACGGGGTATTACACGTCGTTCCTAATTTCAGGTAAGCAATGACTTGCTCTATCGCATTTATAATCTGTAATTTGTTTATAATCCATGTTATGTTTTAATTCTGAAATTTAGAATGTATGTTTAGAATTTTCATTTGATATCTTAATCATGTTTATCATTGGGTAATTGGACTTAGTGTAATTAATTATGATTTTGAAACACTTAAGTTTTTAATGAAAAAACTTGAAATGAATCGTTGTGGTATATGATTATATGATTAGAATTCATGCTTTAGGATTTAATTTCGTGTATAAGTTGAATACCCATGTTAATTTGACGTTTGGATCTGAATTCCTAAATTTATTTAGACTTTAGTAATGTAAAAGAAGAATTAGGTTTAGATCTGTGAACTTTGAGGAATCATACCTTATTTGATGTATTAGATCTATGATCATAAACTCTTACTTAGTTTCGAATATGATGATGTTTTTATTGCAAGAGAATTGTTTATCGCTCATTAATGGAGGTTTTAACTCGGATTTACATTTTGGGGGACGAGGGAGACTCACAACATCATTCTCATTTGAACATATTGTTGTCTCGTTCGAACGAGGTGCACATTCTCATTTGAACGAATTAGGAGGTCATTCGAACAAGTTGAGAGCGGTATAATTAGTTCGTGGGTAATTATTATACTCTTAATTGCAGTTTGATATGATATTTAATATAGAATAACACAAGAAGAGATTTTAATAGATGTTTAGAGTC
This sequence comes from Sambucus nigra, assembly GCA_949130495.1. Lineage (NCBI taxonomy): Eukaryota > Viridiplantae > Streptophyta > Magnoliopsida > Dipsacales > Adoxaceae > Sambucus > Sambucus nigra. The sequence continues at coordinate 275,451,616 of OX422207.1, read as the reverse complement.
GAATGAGCCTTAAGTTAGTTAGTACAATCCGATACTGGGTATTAGGGAGATATTGGGGATGCTCGTGAGTGAAGCGATATCCTATAATTGTGTGTGTGTGTGTATATATATATATTTTTTTATTCTGATTTGTATGAACATACCGTTAATCGAGATGAATATAACGATTGAAGTTGCATTAAAGATTTGGACCGTATATCGCGCACCTAACTGTTGATGCACATCATTGTGGAGGTCGTTATGTTTGATCATATATTTAGGATGGTTACCATTTTGCAAGGAGGGAATGCGGATAAATTAGATCCATAGAGTAGGTTTAGGTATGTACTCGTTGACGATTTAACTACGTAATGATCTCCCCATTGTTATATTTTTGTGATTTCTTAGGCCCATTAGGTAAAGGACTCCCACGAACTTATCAATAGAAGAACAAGATGGTCCCCAAAGGTAGCTGCCTTCGTGCGATAAATGTGAGAACTATAAAAGAGTTATATTAGTCTAGCGATGGACGTTAAATTAAATGAGCCCGATTTTAAATTTATGTTGTGTATTTATAAGACTGTGTATGCCTCACTTATGGGTGACATTGCAGAGGTTGGTATTTGGGTTGTATTCTTACACATGTAGTTAGTTACATCCCTATTTCATATTAATTATTAGTATTTTCTTATTATTCCAAATATAAAAACTTTTTGTATAGCCCATGCCTTAGGTTGGGACATACTCGTAGTATTTCACATAGGTGAGGGGCGAGGTTTTTATTGCATGTGAGAGCCGATGGGATGGCATGTTTTTGTTTTATAAATGAATCATTTGATTATTTACTATTGATATGGAACATATTTATTCCAACTTTAGGGTGTTGACCCAAAATGTGCAAAATTGTTTTCTAGGCATTTATAGACAGGATCTGCAACATTAAGGAGATTCAGACTTGGAACTCCATTCGATTTCAAAATTTTAGTTCTTTTGATTCTAGCAAAGGTTGATACTCTGTTTCAGTTTCAACTTAGCTATTTATTTTCAGATATTATATGAACCTTAATTACCAATTTTTTATTACAGTCATTTGGTTTTAAAAGTCGAGATTTCTTCAGAGTATTTATTATTGGATGTTTTGAGACTTTATTTATTTAAAGTTTATGCATGTAAACACACCCTCGACCTCACGTGGAACCCAAGACACTTGATCTCCAAAATGTATGGAAGAAGTCTTTCACATCAGTAGTTGCAAAAGGATCATCTAGCCACCATGATCTTGGACTTAAACCACTATTAATATTCAAAGGAGATCCAACAGTCATGTTTACCAATGAAAATATTGAGATCCTATCTAAACCATTCAAACACTAATTGTTGGGAAAGTTTTCACATGGCAAACCATCAATGGAATTAATAAGGAAGGTATTCTAAACTTTCTCTCCGAAGACAAATTTCATTAGTGTCCTTGTTGATCACAAACACATATTAATCAGATTGAATTCTGAGGAAGATTACTTGAGATTGTGGATGAGAGATACGTGGTACATTAGAAAATATCCCATGAGGATTTTTAAATGGTCACCTAATATCAGGCCTGACAAGGATAGCGACATATCTCCTATTTGGATATCCTTTCCCCAACTCCCTATACATTTCTATTCAAAATCTTCTATGTATTCTATTTCCCAGCTGATTGGTAAACTTTTTAATCTTGATGCCTCAACTCTAGAGATGAACGGACCAAGCACTGTTCGATTTTGTGTTGAAGTTGATTTAACAAAGAAAATATCCAAGAGGATATGGATAGGGTGTGGTGATAAAGGATTTTGGCAAGAGATTTTGGTGGAAAACAAACCGAAATACTGCAAGAATTTCTCATAGAAAGGTCATGATGAAGAGAGCTGCATGTTCTTAATTCCAAACAATGCTGATAAGCAGAAAAAGAAACCTAAAATGAATTTAAAAATGATTCTCCAAAGAACTGATAAGATACCAATTAACACCAACTAAGAAGAAGGTAGGATTATAGAAGGGGAGATTGACAGTAAAGTGGTGGATATTAATTATTTAATTAAAATAGATGACTACAACAAAGAAGTTGAAGCAAATAATGGAGACTTTACAGGCGAAAATGATAAATTACAAAAATATATAGGACCACATCTACAAAATTCAGACACAAGAATTAAGCAATGCAGAAGTATCAATTATTAACATTTATTCCTTATCTATAAGAGGAACTGAAGTTCCAAATTATGTCAAGAGTCGTGCTTCCTTACCTCCTTATGCAACTGATGTAGATGAAGATGAAGACCTCCACATTCCCTTTATAGAGGAGTTACAATTATTTTCTAAGAGAATTGATTGTAAGATGAGAGCCTATAAAAAGAAATCAATGGAAGAGAAGGAAAAGAAACCAAGAACAATGCCCCATAATTCAATAAAAACTATTCAAGATTTAATATTTGTTATTCAAATGGCTGACCAAATCATTAGTTAAAAGTACCACTAAATCACTAACTTCTAATTGTAAATGATTAACATAATTATTTGGAATATAAGAGGGGCTGCAAAAAAATCCTCCAATAGAAAGCTTAAAATTTTACGCAAGATTCACAAGATCCCTTTCCTATCCCTTTTAGAACCAAAGGTGTATGCTCTAAAACTTTCTAAATTCAGGAGAAAATGGGGTTTTAAAGGCTACTGCAGCAATATTAGTGGCAAAATATGGATCTTTTAGAAATTCAATGTATAGCAGACCATGATCAACACTTAACAGTGAAAATTAATCATGCAACCTTAAAATCAAGTTTGTTCTTAACCATTGTCTATGCCAAATGATCTAAAGAAGAGAGAAAGGAACTCTGGTATCAAATGGGGACATTAACAGATGGTTCTAAGCCCCGTGCAATTATTGGAGACTTTAATGTTGTTAGTGATCAATTAGAAAAATTAGGAGGGAGTGATATTGATCCCAATGAGTTTGAAGACTTTAACCAAACCATAGAATATTGTGGACTAAGTGATACTGGTTATTCTGGTATAATATTCATAGAGTGCACCAATAGAAAAGAGGAGGATTTAATTATGGTAGGACTTAATAAGTGTTTATACAATCAATAGTGCATATCTCATTTCCCTCATTCAAAAATCAAACACCTAAATAAATCATCCTCAGACCACTCACCTATGTTGCTTTCTATTAATAATAATACGGAAGAATCCCAAAGCCTTTTTAATTCTAGAAAATGTGTTGGATAACCAATTTCAAGATTTTTTGCAGAACTCTTAGAATGAAGACTTATCTTATTATGGCCTGAAGAGATTTGTAATGAAACTTCAAAGATTGAAAGGGGATCTGAAAAGATGGAACAAAGACACTTAAAGATGTATTTCAATCAGTTAAAGACTTGGAGGGTGAAAATATCCAATTGGAGCTTAGATATGAGCTGGATAGAAGTGATATGAACAAGGAAAGCATGAACCAGTGCAAAGAAAATTTGTTGGCAGCTTATAATAGAGAAGTGGAATTGTGGAGACAAAAATCATCAATAAAATGGTTGGAAAAGGGGGAGGCAAAGATCAAGTGTTTTCATGCTTGTGTGAAGGCAAAAAACACCAGAAATTGATGATCCATTCTATTAAAGATAATAATGGGAAGCTTTTGGAGGAGAAACAAGCAATCAAAAACCATATTATCCAATTTTTTGAGGGGCAATAACTATAGATCGGCATACTCAAATGGTAGATGTTAAAGATGTGATTCCTAAACTAGTTTACTCTAAAAACTAATAATCTTCTAGAGGTTTTTCATTAGAATAAGAGGTGTTAGCTGCTATCAATGATCTTAGTGAAGACTCTTCCCCAGGGCCAGTTAATTTAGAGGTTCTTTTAATAATAAGTGTTGGCACATTATCAAGTTTGATTTAGTGAATGATATCAATAGATTTTTTACTGGGCAAGAGATTCCTGAGAGTTGGACTGGCACTACAATTGTGTTTATTCTAAAAATCAAAGCTCCAAAAACTTGTGGTGATCTGAGGCTAATTAGTTTATGCAATTTCCCTTTCAAAATAATTTAAAATATCCTAGATAGTGGACTGTCCAAAGTCTAGCCTTAAATTATCTTTCCTAACCAAAGTGGCTCTATCAAAGGGAGGTTAATCCAAGATAATGTTATTCTTGCAAACGAAATGGTTCATAACTTATCTAAAAAATCTCATGGAGGAAATGTAATTTTAAAGCTAGACATAGAGAAATCTTATGACATATTACAATCGGGGTTAATTAAAGTTTTAAGAGGTTTTGGCTTTGGTGAGAGATAGATTGATTACATTTGGAGAAGTATTTCAAATATTTGGTTTACAATAAATATTAATGGCATTAATAGTGGTTTCTTTAAGTCCTCAAAAGACCTAAGACAAGGGGGTCTTTTATCGCCTAGTCTTTTCATTCTAGCTACTGATTATTTGAGTAGAGGATTGAACAACTTAATGTCCACAGGATGCATTAAGCCATTTTACCTGCCATGTGGTAGCTTTTTGATTTCCCACCTAGCATTTGCTGATGATATGCTTATTTTTTGTAGAGGTGATGAGAAAAGACTAATAAGAACCAGGGAATTCCTTTTTAAATATGGCAGAATCTCAAGTCAAAAAATCAACATAGCTAAGAGTAGTTTCACGGTTCTAAAATCCTGTAGTCCTCAAGCAAAGTCAAAAATTGCAGATTGTACTGGTTTAAAATTCAAAGACCTTCCTCTAAAATACCTTGGATGCCCTCTTTTTAGGGGAATAAACAAGATGATCTACTATTAAAGCCTGATTTAATCTATAAGAGCTAGAATTGTAGGATGGCAGTCCAAGATAGGGGCAAGATTATTCTTTTAAAGTATATTTTATTCTCCATACCTTCATACCTACTTGCTTCCATTTCTCATCCTAAGGCAGTGATCAATAAAATTCAAAGAATCCTCAATAGATTTTTCTAGAGAGGAAATGAAATTGAAGGGGGCAAACACCAATGGAAAAGTTATGATTATCTCAGTAGAAGCATAGAAGAAGGAGGGCTTGGCCTAGAGAACTTCAATGCTTTTTCTAAAGCTTTTTCTATGAAACGTTTTTGGAAATTTTTAATTGAGAAATCTCTATGGGCAAACTACATGAGTAACAAGTACAAGAATCGGAATCAGTCATCAAAAGGAGGACCTCATACATAAATAAGCTTGATGGAAGCAAATGAGAAAATCATTTTTCATATGGATTTGATTGATTACCAGTGGACTTAGCTGCCAGAGACATCAGGTGAATTCATTCTTTCTTTTACATATGAATGTGCTAAAAGACATTTTCCCATTTTTAGAGTCTTTTGCAATATTTGGGATCCCTATACTCCCAAGAAATGCTACATAAACATGTGGAAAATCCTTAATCAATGTCTGCCTCTTGATGATAACATCCAATTAGTTGGGATAAGGCTATGCAACAATGCATGCCTACCATAATAATTCAGATAGAGCACCTATTTATTTCATGTCCAAATACAATTCTAGTTTTGAATTTCTTTTTTAATTTGATGGGAATCTATTTATGCACTTTTAATATTCATACTGTTCTCCAGAGATGGTGGATCAAATCAGGGCCTCAACACTATTCTAAATTTCTTGGTAAGGCAAGAATCAAAGCATCTTCGAAAATTCAAAATTCAATTTCAAAATAATTATTCTCAATTCTTCAAACTTAATCTCTAATATTTGCAAGGGGGTAAGTTTTAAACATGAATTAATTCTTTTGATAAAGGAATTTAATAAGCTTTTAGCATAAAATGTTATAGGAAAATTTAGTTGATTAAAGATAACAAATGGATTTTCCTTCCAAAAACTTGCCTTAAGTTGAATGTTGATGGTGCCTCAAAAGGCAATCCTGGTATCAGTGGTTATGGTGGTATTCTCATAAATAACATAGGTGCGATGGTGGCTGCTTTTGTAAAATCAGAGGATCTATCTTCTAATTCATATACGGAACTTAGAGGGCTAAGTATGGGGCTTCAATTATTCATTGAGTTCAATATAAAAGAGGTTATGATTGAGTCAGACTCAATGTTTGTTGAGAATTTGATTAACAAGTGTTGGAAGCCTCCTCGGGATCTAAAAAAAACATGCTAAAGAAATCAAGGAAAACATAAACAAGTTGAAGTATTCATTGAATCATTGTTATAGGGAACCAAATATGGTGGCAGATGCTCTAGCCAATCATGGTAAAAAAACCTTTCTCTCTTCTTATCTACAAAAATTCCATAGAACTTCCTAAAATGGTGAGAGGTGCCTATAAGTTGGATAAAATGGGGTGCCACTACGTGAGATCTAGCTTATATTCCACTTTGAAATGGAGTTAAAATAAAGCTCCAAGTTTATTTTTTCTTATGCTTTCTATTTTTGTAATAGGGATAATTATAAATTCCCACTTTTATTGTTTACCAAAGTAAATTTATTGGGCTCAATTGTTAATTTTTCAGTCTAAAAAATTGTCTTTAAATCTTGTAAATGCCACTTGAGAGGCTAGTTATCTATTATTTTCCTGCCCCTCTTCTCTAGAAATAAAAAAATCAAAGTTACTATCATTTTAGTTTATCGCATATGCAAATGTATTTTGTGAAACCAAATATATTTCAACCAAAATTTTTTTTTGTATGATGACAAGATAATTGATATAAGATCAGAACTTTACTATCTTCTCTCTAATGTATTTGATATTAAAAAAAGCACCCAATAAATTATGTGATATGTTATCAGAAACACATCAACCGTGCAACCATATCAACATGCCCAAGAGCACATTGAAGGCCCAAATCAATACAAGATCAACGTTAACCTATCATACATGCTAGCTCAACCATATATATAAGCAAGCCCACCATCACATCATAAGAAAATTATCCAAACAAGATCACATCACAAGCATCAAGAGAAGATCAAACATCCAAATAGGAAAAGTTTAAATCTCAACCATTCAAACACCATAATAAGACTAGGCTGTAAAAACATCACACAATACAACATAAATAAAAACAAATACAGAACACCAAATGATCATTACTTTATTTTTATTGTAATGTAGGAACCATTGTGCAAAAGTAAAGTAACATGTGTTAATATGTATATGCTCAAAACCTAAACACCTATACCCACCTTATTAATCCCTAAATCTTATACCAAAACCAAATAACTTTTAGACTAAAAGTTTAATGGTTTAGTCGACTAAACTTGAGGTTCAGTCGACTAAACTTGAGGTTCAGTCGACTAAAAGTTCCAGGAAATAGTTTAGCTAGATAAACTTTGAACAACCTACTAAACCTTTAGGAAAACCTCGTATAAAAGTGTTTTAGTCGACTAAAACTCCACTTTTAGTCGACTAAAAGTGACACATACTAAACGTGTACTTTAGTAAATTCCTCCAAACTCTTAACCCAAAACCCTAATTTTTTTCCAACTGATTACCAACATTTTATCCCACCTTTGGTTGCATCCTTCCTCATACTAACACTATAAATACAACCCTCAACAACCATTACAAATAACCAAGAAAAAACCTAAGATTAATTCATCCTACTCCCTTAAACCCCCTCTCCATTAATGTGAGATTCAAACCCAAATCTCCATTCTAGCCAAAGCTCCATTAAAGTAAAACTTCAATCCTTAAACTAATACAAGTTCCAAATATAATGAGTTCTAAGAATAAAAACCCCTTTCATCCGAGTTACACACCCTAAACCCATATAAGCCATGTTCTTGATAATGGTAGAAATAATCCATTTTTAGAAAGAGAAAGTTTCACTCACCTTACAAGATTAATTTTAAGCAACAACCCCGTCATAACCCAAAAACCCACTTGTGTTTAAAAATGGTTCAAACACATAATAATTCTTGAACTAAGATACCCAAACGAAAATATGTGCTTAGATATTAAAATCCAAATCTACTAAGACATACACCAAAACCTAAATACCCCTTGAGCAAAAAACATGGGATGAAAATGTGAGTTATATGGATTCACTATGTAGTAGGCCACACAAACACAAGATTCTTTTTTTAGCCAAATTTTATCTTGATTAATTTTAGACGAACATACAAGATAATTTCAAAGATAAAAAACACAACCAAACATTCAAACCAAAACATGAATAAGATTAAGGAATATTTCCTTTCGGGCAAAACTAATATTCAGCAATGTTTTAGACACGACAGACCAATACAGACTTACAGACAACTTAGAGCTCCACTAAGTTTACTGCAGTAGCGTCTTCGAGCCTTCCACATAAAATGATGTAATCTAGTACCGTCCACAACAAGAAGATCTTGCCTCGGTATCCACCGATCATCTTCAAGAATCAGAGTTCCTTTCTTCTTCAGTAGTGGAGACAAATCTCCTAAAAGTAAGCCGTAGAGCAGCACTCTACAAGGGTTTGAATATGGATAGAGTATCTAGGGTTTAAATTAAACTCAAAAAATCATTCAATGGGATTGATTTGGAAAATAAAAGATATTTTTTTCACAAATAAGGGTTGTGAGACTTTTGGGATTGATATGGGGAATTGATTTTCGCCAAAAGTTATAAGAAAAATAGTTCACAAGAACCTTATTTATAAATAAAAAAAACAAAAAATTCGAGGCGGTGGAGTTCGTTCAAACAAAGTAGAGGTTCGTTCGAATGAAAATCTTGGCTCGTTCGAATAAAAACCTTATTTCGTCCAAATGAAAACCTTGTTTCATTCAAACAAACTCTAGTTTCATTCAAAAGAGCTTCGAACGAGCTTCTAACGGCTGGACCTCTGCCAAGTAGAGAAACCCCATTGGATATTCATTTAAAGTTCATCCCAATGAACTTGAAAACTTGTTCAAATGTTCGAACGAAAAATCGGTCTCATTCAAACGAAGCTTAAAACTCATTCGAACGACCGAAAGAAAAAATGTTTTAAAAATTTTCCTCGAATAAATTTTAAAAGCATCCTGGAATAAAATATATAATTGTCAGTCAAAACCTTATACCATATACCTCCCCGATAATGTAGCAACGATTCCAACTCATTCGATCTTCGGTTTGTTGCTCTGTCTTTTACTTGTCTTCAAAGTTCTTGAGAAATTCATAAGGATGCAGTTTGTAACGAGATATGCCAAAAAAATTAAAATGTTGAGCAATCATAAAACTTGCTCTTACATGGGATTACTTGTTTTTTTTCTTTTCTAAAAAATCATTAAATTGATTTCACCCTTGTTTTAGTAAAACACCTTATTTAGTCTTTGGTTACAAATCTTGTATTATTAATCGTGGAAAATTTCGTTGTATATTCACAATCGGTAGTTGTTGTGGGTAGTCGAGGCATTTAAAGTCCTTAGGCTATTGCATGGGTATCGCTTAACCAAGGACGAATGTATAGTCTTGTTGGTTGCGATTTTGCAAGCTGTTATTCTTGTGAGGCTTTGGTTCCACTATAACTGAACCAGATATAGTGACGTTCTTGAGTACCTTATCGAGTATGGACGTAGGCGGGGTTGAACCACGTTAAAACCTCGATTTGAAAAGTTCATTAAACCCTCTCATCTCCCTTACTATATTTACATTCATGCTTTACTTTAAAATTCTTATTATGCATGTGAATGGATGCAAGACAACATTAGAGAGGTATTTTTATCAACAAACTATGTAAATGATTTTTTACCAAGTTGCAAAGTTCATAAAAAGACAATGAAAAGAAAGAAAGAAATATTGTTTTGCTAAAGGTGAAATAAATGTCATAATCCGAATTCACTTCCCCCCCCCCCCTCCCCCCGCTCCCACCCCACCCAAAAAAAAGAAAAAAAAACTCTTGGGATTATTCTGGTCCAACATTGGTATCAGAGCCTAACCCATAGATACTTGTTTTTGAAAAGTATATTTTAAGTTTATAGATCACATCGAAAGGGGGTATTTTATTAAAAATGATATTTTTCTAGATTTTAAAAAAATATGGACCTTGATTGAAAAGTGAAAGTAGTTAAAAAGACTTTTTAAAAGAAAATATTTTGAAATGATAATGTTCTAAGGGAGAATGAATAGGTACTTGCCTTTGAAAAAGGATTTATGAAAACGTGGTATTTAAGAAACAAAATACCCTTAATATGAAGTGAAGGTTTTTATAATTGAAATGGGTCTTGAAAAATGATTTGGGTAAAAATGAGTTATAAAATTGATGTTAAAAATGTCCATACACTTCAAACTTATAGTTTGAACACAATACAACTCATAACTCGTCAAATACCTTTTGAACACATAAACCCCATATCATAAACCCCACTTGGTAGTCGAAATTGAATATTAACACTTATACTCTTGCACATAGTAAGATAAAAACCTACATATCTCCCACAAATTAAATCCCCAATTTGTGAGTAAATTAGCTTAGTGTTCTTGAATCCTTACTCTAGAAGCTTTCCTTATAATTAATTCGTTGGTAAAGAAAACAAAAGAATATGGAATATTGGAAACCAAAATAAGGTTTGAAAAATGAAAATCAATTTGTTAAAGAGATTGATAGGTGTAGAACCCGGTTGCACAAATTATGAGAAATTAGGAGAGAAAAATATTTTTGAAATAACATTGGAATTTCATGAGAATCTGAAATACCCATTTAGCCTTGAACATGTTGGCAAATTGCTTCAAAAATTAAAAGCATAAAATTTTATAAGAGAACCATTAGAAATTTAATAAAGATTTTTTTTTTGAAAAAGATATACTTAAATGTTTGAGAAATATTTTTACACACCTTACCATTTATACTCCCTTGATTTATCCCTAGATATTATCACACATGCCTATGATGTTAATACCATGTTGTTGTGATATACGCCATCACTAAGTGTTTTCACACATGCTTTAAATATAAATATCCAATGTTGTGAAAAAAGCCCATTTGTTTGCACTCACTATTGAAATATCCTTAACACATGCTACATGGGGAGTTCATGTTGCTCACAGTACATTTGAACCAATAATTCCATTATTTCTATATGACTCGTGAATTAATATGCTTACAATCTATGACACCGATGCCTAGAAATTGTTAAAAGTCATTAGTAATATAATTGATATGATATATCCCTCAAAAACAAAATGGCACATCTATAAAATCATACTCACACTTATTTTCTTGTATGCTCAAAAATATGCTCCAATATGCTTACGTGATTGTCTTGATAAAAATAGGCTATGTTTAAGAAAGTCTCATCAAAAACTTATAATTACATTCTAAAGAAAATATAATTGGGCATCTTCTCATGAAAAATCAAAAGTTGTTAGACACCGGATCTATAATTAAGTCATACTTCAACCGTGCTAACATAATGAAATTTGACGGCAGTCCCGTCGTTTTGAAAATTTAGTGGCAATCCAACTCATAAGATCAAGATGGCAATCCCTCCTTAGTAAATATTGGATGGCATTCCCATCCATATGATATTTTGGTAGCAATCATACATATTATTTTGTATAAGGCAATCCTTTCTCATATGAGAACATGCTTACATTGAAAATACATTCTCACCTAAGTTATGTGGGCAATCCAATAATTGTTGCACAATATTGAGCCTAAATAATATACATGCTTAATTGAATATTAATGGCAAACCCATCATTGTGATTCATTTGCTTATGATTTAAATCAATAAAATATGGAATTTCCATATTACATGATATATTGTAATACTTATGAGGAAGTGCTTGTAATGGCAATCCTATTATGTTGTAACTATACCTTTATATATATTCAGATATGTGTGAGATGCTTATTGCTTGATATATAACTTATGATTAACATTATGATATTGAAAGAGTGTATATGATATTCTTGAGTTTTCCATGTGATATTACTGAAATATTTTCTAGTGAATATGTGAAAATAGGGATATTGAGGATCAAGGAGGAGATAAATGGAGTATATATAAACCAAGTGGGGCAACTACATAGCCAAGTGAAGTTATCATCACAAAGGCAGACTGTTTATAAAAGGCGAATGAAAAAGGAAAGCATATTGAGGTTGGGTACCAAGCATGAATTTTTGTGCACATATAACTTAGTTGTTAAACACACATTTTGATGAAATATTCTCAGGAAGAAATAAGAACAGGTTCCAAAGAACTTGTAAGAATAAATTTACAATAGATTCAATATGTATAAATGTTGGTTTCATTCCATGTTTGGACAAAACTCTTTATTTATAGGTTAAGACATGAGTATATTGACCTTTCAAGCTTATGATGTGGTTTCTTGAAGACGTAGAGGCCAAGTTAGAAGATATACATCATCGTGTCATATGTTGTACCACATTTCATCTTCACTTTCTGAGGATCTATTAGGTATGGTTACATACATATTTTGGTCCTTGGAATTTTTTGGGTGTTAGGATTTTATAAAAAAAAATAATGTTGTAAAATTTCTTTATCCTTTTACTATTTTTTAACATAATTTTTTTAGGTCATTAAAATGACATTAAGTATGTCGTTCAAACTAGCCTATGTACCTCATTAGATCACGTTCACATTCCAAAAAAAAATTTGATTGAGAAAATTTCATCCCTTCATTGGAATCTCGTTGGAAGTGTCATTTGAAAGGTGTTCGAACGAGATGAATGGCTTCGTTCGAACGAGATGTACCTCGTTCGAACAGGCCTATAATTTTTTGTTATAATCGATATTTTTCAAATTAATTTTTAATCATATCTCCTTTTTGTAAAACATCCTATAAATAGGAGTCTGGGGCAGTAGTTTTAAATGAGAGAAAAACTTATGTTTTGAGTTCCCAAACTCTAACAAAAAGCTTTCCGTGTTTACCAAAACTCGAGTTTATACCCAAACAAATTTTAGATCTAAGTTTCATCTTATTATGCTTTAAGATCTAGATTATGGGAACCTTTGGTTTGCTCTCCACATCTTATATCTTTGTGAGAATTGTTTCGTGTGGTAGATTATGTGTCTGGTCCGTTTACATACCTTTATACATATTCAAATATGTTTGATAAGCTTATCTTAATTGTACACACACATTTTGATGAAATGTTCTCAAGAGGAAATAAAATCGCATTCCAAAGAACTTGTAAGGATAAATTCCAATGGAGTTGATTTGTATGTATTTTGTATTTATTACGTATTTGGACAAAACTCTTTGAGTCATAGGTTATGACTTGAGTATGTTAACCTTTCAAGCTTATGACGTGATTTCTTGAAGATGTATCAGCTAATTTATAAGATCTACATCATCGTGTCCTATTTCATCACGTTTTATCTTCACGTTCTGAGGATCTCTCCAGTATGGATGCGTACATATTTTGATCCTTGGATTTTTTAGGGGCGTTAGGATTTTATTAAAAAATAAATAAATGTCTTTATCATTTTAATATTTAACAGAAAAATATTTTTTCGTGAGGTCATTAGAACGACATTAGGTATGTTATTCGAATGAGTCTATGTATCTCGTTAGATAACGTTCACGTTTCAATGAAACTTTGAACAAGACAATTTCTTCCCTTCACTGGAATCTCATTGGAAGTGTCATTTGAAAGGTGTTCGAATGGGATGCATGGCTTTGTTCGAACGAGAAATAAGTCATTCGAATGAGCCTGTGAATTTTTGTTAAAATTGAGATTTTCCAAATTGCTTTTCATTCTTATCTTTTTTTTTTTTTTGGTAAACCTCCTATAAATAGGAGTGCGAAGCAATAATTTTAAATGAGAGAAAAAATTATGTTTTGAGTTCTCAAACTCTACCAAAAAGCTCTCTATGTTTTGTCGAACCCTAGTTTACACCCAAACAGGTTTTAGATCCAAGTTTCATCTTATTATGCTTTGAGACCTAGTTGGTGGGCACCTTTAATTTATTCTTCACATTTTTGTGAGAATTATTTCATGTGGTAGATTTTGTGCCTAGTTTGTTTACGTACGGTGGACTCCGTATTATGTGATAATTGTTGAGCTACTCAGTGGATACCGAGGTGTGTGTGGACTCATGCATTGTAGCAGTTGTGTACGTGAACTCCTGCGTTGTCCCATGGAGGAGAGGTTCAAGATTGAATATGAGGCAAGGCTTGCGAGGTCGTCAAGTCGTTGTGTAAGTCTTCAATCCGCCTTGTGTAATTCCATATCATAGTGAATTTGTGTGGCTAAGTCATTCAAGGTTTTATCCCCATTTGGGTTTTCCTCGTACATCGAGCATTGTGGTTGATTTACTTTATTTTATCAAGCACTCGCCCTAAATGCATGTTTAGGTTAAGATAAAATTGGTTAATAGTTTTAATCAAAACCTGTTTAAAACTGGTGATAAGTTTGAATTGGGTAACTTGTTTAATTAAACTTAATATTAAAAAATTTGAAAATAGTTAGTTAATCTGTTTTGAACCCTTTGCCATAACTAGAACCCTTTATGCCTAATAGCACTTTCATATTAGTATCAGAGCGGGAACACTGAGTTATCGTGTAGATTTTCCTTTTCGTGTTATTTTAGGGTTATTTGGGTGTTTATCTCTCTCTAGTATTGTTTGTTTCTCTCGATGGGTCATCATAGTGATATGTTGTTTAATGTGTTTAGCGATGACGATGATCTTAATATTCGTGAGGAATTTAATGAGCTTCATAACCGTGCTGCAAAATTAACTCTTTTGAGTTTGAGGTTTGCAAGAAGAATTAAATTTCTTAAAAAAGATATATTTTTTTTTATTTTAAAGCTGAAGTTGATTTTTATGAACTGTTCAAACTCAAAGAGATATTATTCGTCAGAAGCTCATGGACATGAATCGTGATTTTAAAACTTTGGAAGTGTCTAAGAAAGATATTGAGGATAGAGTCTAGTTTTTAGAGAATGAATTAGAGGACTCTAAAATTTATAGGGTTAATTAATGTGCTATTGAGCATAATGATAAATCTATAAAAGATTTGAAGGCAAGTGACAAAACCTCTTAGGGATAAGTTCACTTGCATTGAGGGGGAGCGAGATAACCTTCTAGGTATTATTCAGAATTTGAAGAAGTAGTCCATTTTATAAGAGTCAAAATTTTTGCTTAAGTCAAGGATTTTAAGGTTAAGAGATGATCTAAGAGACTCAAGTAGTGTTGGTAGTGGCTTCGATAATTCAAATGCTTCTGCGCCTGAAGCAAAGACTAGTATTATTTTAGAGTGTCAACCAATACTGAGGGAATTAGACAAGGTCAACCAATAGGTAACATTTCTCTTGTTTACACATGTTCGTATTGTAGTAGGTAAGGTCATCTTCGGATGTTTTGTTATGATCTTAGAAGAGATCCTAAGAAGTCAAGATCTTGTGTCACCGTGGTTCCAAAATCTCGAGGTATTTAACATTCATCTATTGGGGATAGAAAATCATTTTTGGAGACATTGAATGTTAGACTGGTTGATTATCGCATGGATCCGCATGACTCTATACATGTTAAATCTTATGAGTTATTGCTTGCATGATTTTCGTACACTAGCTTTTGTACTTCATATTATATATGCTTGCTAGTTATATGATGTTTATCATTTTATATTTTGATTTTTTCATTTTTTGGATCTTATTGAGAAAAATACAAAAATAATTTGTTTACCTTTTGAGTTTTTTTAGTCATAAAACATTTAAAAACTCAAAAAGAAATTTTATTTTATGTGTAGTTTGGTTTTACACATTTTGTGTGGCATATTGTTGTATTTGAATCCACTTCATGCCATATTTTTACATGGTTATGATAATTGATTATGATTTTCAATGCTTAGATTCTTCTTAATCATGCTTGCATGGAGTAGTTTGAAAATGACTTGCTTAATAAATTCACTTTGCATATGCCTCCTCACACATATGCACGAGCTCTTTTAGATTAGAAATTCATTTGTTACGTGAGCTAAGTGAGGTGTTATCCTAATAATCTTTCCATATACATATATATTTGAATGGGAGATTTGTTCATGTAAGAACCACTGCCCGTGAGTTTGCTATATTATGGAAAATATATGAGTGTGCATAGGAAAGGGCTACGAAGGGAGAAAGCTTCCTTGCGTGAAAGGTCACTGTTGGCAAGAGCCTAAAATAATTAAGAGACAAAAGAAAAAAAAATATTAGTCAAATTTTGTTTCATTGATTATTTTAATTAAATTGGTATCCTAAAAATGAGAGTGAAAAAATTTTATATTCGTAATTTTGAGGTTGCTATAAGTCGAAGATCAATGGGTTTACACAATAAGTACTAGTTATTTCATGTTTGATGCTATTGATTTGAGAATTATCAATATTTTCTAGGCCAGTGTGTATTGTATTTGTTTATCCATTATGAGTTAACTTTATCTATCACTATGAGGCTAAATTTTTATTTGATAAAGTTAATGCAGTCATATAGAACTCCTTGAATATTTTTGAGTGATTGTGTCATTTTTATTTGTTTCTAGTTCACGCCCCTTCATTCTATCCTACATGTTTAGACACATCGACACTATGCTAGTGTGTAAAGCTTGTTTATTTTATGTCATTTTATGGTTGTTTATACCTATATACATGTGCCAATGTGTCATTAGTATATTTTACATTTTTATATATATGGTATCGTTTTTGTTTTGAGTCTTTACATTTGAAATTAATCTACGTTTTCCATGTGATTTATCTTTAAATTAAATTGGCATGCTATATGATCATATTGGTATCTCTTATTGCTTATTTACATAGTATCTCATGCTTCATTATGCATTCAAGTTGCTATCATTTATTGTATCAATATTTGTATTGATTGATCACCGTTTGGATTATTTGTGCTTGTGTTTCCATGTTTGTTTGTTACACTTTATACCATTGCTTGATATTATTATTTCCTTTATATTTCCAATTAATCTCACATGTTCTCACATTTTGGGGGAGATATGGTTTATTGGGGAGAAATGGTTTATTATGCATTCTTTATTTGTTTATTTCTAAACAAAAAGAGGGAGAAATGGTATCTTTCACTTTAGTTTTAGGAGAAGATCATTATTTTAGGGGAAGACGTCTTACCTAGGTGGGGATCATTTCACATAGGAAAATTTTATTCATATGCAAATTTATATTATTTATATACTCTCTTTTATTTGAATGTGTGTTTAAGTGTGCAGGATACAACATGTGGCAAAGTTTTCAAGCGAGCAAAGCTAATCAAGTTTTATAAGTCGGTCGAGTTATAAGTTTTCCTTTTAGGGTAGGGGATTGAGTCTTAGATGAACTTGACAGCCCATAGGAGTTTTTATTTTTGGTTTTGTCCTTGAATAGACAAAAGGGGAGATTTGTAAGGATAAATTTCCAATAAAGTCAATTTGTATGTACTTTGGCTTCATTCTATGTTTGAACAAAACTATTTGAGTCATAGTTTAAGACTTGAGTATGTTGACCTTTCAAGCATATGATGCGGCTTGTTGAAGATGTAGTGGCCAAGTGAGAATATATACATCATCGTGTTGTGTTTCATGTCACGTTTCATCTTCACGTTTCGAGGATCTCTCATGTAGGAATGCGTACATATTTTAATCCTTGGATATTTTTTAGTGGGTCTTAGGATTTTATAAAATTGTTTTTATAATTTGTTTATCCTTTTAATACTTTTTAGCATATTTTTTTTTCAAGTGGTCGTTAGAACGACATTAGGTATGTCATTTGAATGAGCCTACATACCTCGTTATATCACTTTCACATTTCAACGAAACTTCTAATGGGATAATTTCTTCCCTTCGTTGGAATCTTGTTGGAATTTTCATTTGAAAGGCGTTCGAACGAGATGCATGGCTTCGTTCAAACGAGATGTACCTCATTCAAACAAGCCTGCAATTTTTTATTAAATCGAGATTTTCCAAATTTCTTTTCATTCTTATCTCCTTTTTGGAAACCCTCCAATAAATAGGAGTGTAAAGCAGAAGTTTTAAATGAGAGAAAAACTGATGTCTTGAGTTCTCAAACTCTACCAAAAAGGTCTATGTGTTTACCCAAATCCTAGTTTACCCAAACAGGTTTCAGATCTTAGTTTCATATTATACTTTGAGATCTAGTTTTTGGGAACTTTTGGTTTATTCTCGACATCTTTGTGAGAATTATTTTGTGCGGTAGATTTTATTCCTGGTCTGTTTTGCTTACGATAGACTTCTAATTGTGTGATGGTTAATGAGTTGTTCGATAGATACAGAAATGTGTGTGGACTCATACATTTTAGCATTTGCGTAAGTGGAATCATGCATTATCCCGTGGAGGAGAGGTTTAATATTGAAGATGCATCAAGGCTTGTGAACTCATCGAGTCATTGTGTAAGCTTCAGTCGGTCTTATGTAATATTGTATCATAGTGAATTTGCTTCGTTGGACCATTCGAGATTTTTCCCATTTGTATTTTCCTCGTACATCGAGTGTTGTGGTTGATTTAATTTATTTTATTCTGCGCTCACCTAGATGCAAGTTTAGGTTAAGATAAAATTGTTTAATCATTTTAATCACAACTTGTTTAAAATTGGTGATAATCTTGAACTGGGTAACTTATTTAATTGAACTTAAAACTGAAAATTTTAAAAATTGTTGGTTTGTCTGTTTTTCACCATTTTCCATAAGTAGAACCCTTCGGGCCTAATAGCACTTTTAGAACTATTTTGTAAAAGACTCCCATGATAAATGTAAAACACGTGATCTTATCATGATAAATGAGTTTATTACAAATCGTGACACTATCCCTCACACACATATTGGAATACTGAATTAATCCCAGGCTACTTCCTTAAAATGAAAGCTACATAATTCACATTTTACCTACAATGATAATCAAGCCTATCTACATAAAGAACCAGCGTCATTGAAAAATCCTTGTAACCAAGTGAGATAAAGAAATAGGAACCCTTTGTATAAAACCAACCAAAAACCCACACACGGAAGGAAAAATAATTGAATGAAATGAACCCGCTAAATGAATTTTCAAAATATTTCCTTACCAAAATTCCAATTTTACGTGATAATACAACTATGATTTCTCTAAACCAAAAAATTTCTGCAAAGGGGGAGAAAATGTTTTTTCAAAGGAACCATTGCCTTTACCTAAATAGAATATTTCAACAAAATCTTTTTGCAACGATAAACTTTGCACCATCCCCCACAAGTTAGGCATGTGCATCTCTAATTTTCATACATTATCTACTCCTCTATATGTTGTATTAACCATCATTGGAACTAGTACACTTTTGCACCCGAAGGATACCCATTTCTTACAACATAAGAAAATATACTTTCAAAACTCCCCACACTTTTCGATAACGACAAGGGGAGAAAATGATATGTGAAAAAGAGATGCTTCAACAAAGGGGGAAAAAGATAGTTTTTTTTAAACCAAGTCTCAAAGTAAGGGGGAGACTTTTAACCTTTTTCTCAAACTATATCAATTGTATTGTCATCATCAAAAAGGGGGATATTGTCAAACCAAACGTATTTTAACCAAAAAGGATTTTGTATGATGATAACATAATTGATATAAGATAATAACTTCACTATCTTTTTTCTAATGTACTTGAGATTAAAACAAGAACTCAATACATTATAAGTTATGTTATCGGGACCATATTGACCTTGCAACCATACCAACATGTCCAATAACACAATGAAGATCCAAATCAATACAAGATCAACTTCAACCTATCATACAAGCTATCTTAACCATGCATACAAGCAAACCCATCATCACAACACAAAGGAATCATTAAAACAAGATCATATCACGAGCATCAAGAGAAGATCAAACATCCAACCAAGAGAAGTTTAAAGCTCAACCATACAAGAATAATCAAAATACCAAGCATGTATGCTCTTAAAACATCACACATTACAACACAAACAACTTTGAAGAAAGTACAAAAGACCAGATGATCATTACTTTACTTTTGTTGTATGTTTAGGAACCATTTTACAAAAGTAAAGTAACATTTTTAACATGTATATTCCCCAAAATACACATTAAAATCAAATAAATTTTAGACTAAAAAGTTGTAAAGGTTTAGTTGACTAAACTTGAGGTTTAGTCTACTAAAACTCCTAGGAAAAAGCTTAGACAACTAAACTTTTGACAGCCTACTAAACCTTTGGAACAGACTCATCTAAAGGACTTTTAGTCGACTAAGACTCCTGTTTTAGTCGACTAAAAGTGTCAGATACCAACCTTATACTTTGGTCAAATCCTCCAACATTTTTACCCAAAACCAGAATCTTTCCCTACTGATTACCAACCTTTTTACCCACATTTGGTTACATCATATTTTATCTTTACACTATGAATACAGCCCTACACAATCATTACAAATCACCAATACAAAGTATTATCTTGAGTCATCCTACTCCCTTAAACCCCCTTTACATTAATGTGAGATTCAAACCTAAATCTCCATTCTAGCCAAAGCTCCATTTAAGTAAAACTTCAAACCTTAAACCTATCCAAGATCCAAACTAAATGAGTTCCAAGAATCAAAGCCCATGTTATCCAATTTCCAAACCAAAACCCCATAAGTTTCAAATCAAAACCCATTTCATCTGAGTTACACACCACAAACCCATATAATCCATGTTCTTAATAATGCTAGAAATAATCCATTTCTAAAGATAGAAAGTTCCAACCACCTTACAAGATTGCTTTTAAGCAAGAAACGTATCATAACTCGAAAACCAACTTGTGTTTCAAAATGGTATAAACACAAAATCATTCCTAAACCAAGATACCCAAACCAACATATATGATTAGAGATTAAAACTCAAATCCTCTAAGATGTACACCAAAACCCAAATACCCCCTTGAGCAAAACACATGGGATTACTTGTCTTCTTACTTTTCTAGAAAAAGAAAGTAAACCCATTTCACATTTGTTTTAGTAAAGCACTTGATTTACTCTTTAGTTACAAATCATGTACTATTGATCATGGAAAACTCCATTGTATCTTCATGGTCGATAGTGCCGTTATTGCTGGTAGTCGAGGAATTTAAAGTCCTTGGAATATTTCTTGGTCAAGGATGAAGGTATCATCTCGTTAATTGAGATTTTTCAAGGTGTTATCCCTTGTGAGGTTTTGGTTGCACCATAAGTGAACCGGGGATAGTGAAGGTCTCGAGTACCATCTCAAGTGTGGACTAGACGGAGCTAAACCATGTTAAAAACTCGGTTTGCAAAGTTAATTAAACCCTTTCTCCTATCTTATTATATTTACATTCATGATTTACTTTCAAATGCTTATCACTTATAGTGATTGAATGTGAATATGAACGTGAATGGATACAAGACAACATTAAAGAAGTAATTTTATCAACAAACTAATTAAAGGTTTTTTTGCTAAGTTGCAAAGTTCATAAAAAGACAATGAAAAGAAATAAAGAAATGTTAATTTGCAAAAAGGTAAATAAATGTCATAATCCTAATTCAACCCCCCCCCCCTCTTAGGATTATTCTGAGCCAACAAATTTGTATCACTTCAAGTATTTTAAATATATTTTGAGGCTGAGAATGATATAAAGTGCTTAACGTGTCCTATATTGAGCGTATTGAAATGTCCAATTAGTATGTGGAAGCTAGGGGTTATTATAGTTA
Source organism: Sambucus nigra (assembly GCA_949130495.1). Taxonomy (NCBI): domain Eukaryota; kingdom Viridiplantae; phylum Streptophyta; class Magnoliopsida; order Dipsacales; family Adoxaceae; genus Sambucus; species Sambucus nigra. The sequence goes on along the minus strand of OX422207.1, from coordinate 275,430,014 downwards.
GTATCAGAGCATCCCAAGTTCTAGTGTCTTAGGTTCTTTTGGATTCGTATTACATTATGCATTGGGTTCCTTAATATGTTAGAGCCATGGGAGTAGGATTCATTATACTCTTATGTGAATCATTTAATGATACGAACCTTATTTGCTTTAAGATGGCAAATACTCGACATAATAGAGCATGACAAGTTATAGAGAGAGATACTCAGCAAGAGCAGCAGCTACAGCTACCACCACCAATAGCAATAGCAATAGAGTTACTTGCTATAGTTACTCAAGCAGTCACCACGATGATGATTTCCATGTTAAAACACTACCAAATTCCACCACATCCACAGTCGTATCCATAACAATAAGTGGTGGTACTAGTTCAGCCACAAGAATCAGGGAAAGAGTGTATGGGTCCTTTGCTAAAGGAAACCCAACCGAATTTGCATATCAATGGAGGAAGGATATTTAGAGTGACTTATGGATTGTGGGGTGCTTAGATGTACAAAATCAAACGTTGGAAAGCTTGAGGCTAATAGGAAAGGTCTTTCCGTGTTGGGAGTTGGTCACCATGGTCGAGGAGGGGGCACAATTACCATCAGCGAGTTATAGGTTAGGTTTAATGACAAGTAATTCCCACAAGTCGTTAGAGGTGAGAAGAAGATGTTGTTTCTGAGCCTCAAGTAGGAGAACCAAACTATAGCGGATTATGAACAGGAGTTAACCACACTATCATTGTTTTCCCAGGAGGAGGTGAACATAAAGGGGAAGAAGATGTAGAAGTCCATCTTCATTTTGACATGGCATATCAGGCAGGCCATTTTTAGGAACCTTCCTTTACCACTTATACATGGGTGGTGGATGTCACTTTACTTCACTTACAGGATCACATAGAATTCCAGAAAGTAAAAGGAGAGAAGAAGCCCAATACATATTCGTCTAGCCAACGAGGTAATACAAATGGGGATGACACTCAGAGGCTCTATAATTTAGGATCTTCAGTTAGGAGAGTAACACCATAAATCATAAGGGGTTCGATGACCATAAGGTCCATTAGGGCTAAAGCCATCAGTCTCAGCAGGGCCATCAGGTCCAGGGATAGCATTAGAAGCCAATATGTCCAATAAGGTACACGTTAGTTCCACGACTGTTGTTTCATTTATCATGAAGTATTGCATCCAGGTAAGAGATAACTTCAAGGCAATCAGGGTGCATAGGAATAGGGAGATCAACGGGGTATCAAGCATCATAGGTATAACATCGCAATTACTAACCCTACTAGTGGTAGCACCAACCCAACCTCATGGGTAGCAAATATTGTACTGTGGGTGTGTGTATTTCATCGCAACTAGGGAGGCACGGACACTAGCTCAGGCAGTAGAGGGTATGTTTCCTATATTTGGGCATATAAGACACATTTTTTTTAATATTAGTTCATTTAATTCATTCGTTAGTAGTACATTTGCTTGATCTTCAGGGATAGTAGATTTAGCATTGGACATTTTATTATATGTTGATTCACCCTTGGATAGAGGTACACCTATTTGTTCTATGTGTAGATAGATAGGGGTGGACATTGATAGACTTCAATTTGTAGTTGACCTTTTCATTTAAAATACGTCTAAGTATGATGTCATCCTGGGGATATATTAGTTAGCTACATATCACGCTTGTGTTGACTATTTTGGGAGGTCCATCATCTTTTTCATTCCAGGACAGGAGATATATTTGGTTGCGATGTGTCTCCCGAGTGAGTGTCGAGCATACATTTATATTACATTAAAGAGGACAATTATGAGGGAGTCACTGTGTCTTTGGACTCTATTATGATTTTAAATGAGTTTATTATATAATCTAGGAGATCTTGAGCTTACCACTGAGTACAGAGATCAAGTTTGTGATTGACTTAGTTACGGGCATGATATCGATAGCCAAAGGACCCTATTGTATGGATCCTTTGGACATAAGATAGCTATTAGGGTAGATTCATGAGTTATTTTGATAGGGATTTATTCGGAGGAGTATTGAGGAGCTCTGGTCCTTTTTGTGAAGAAGAAGGGTGGATCGTTGTGATTATGTATTGATTACCGGGAGTTAAAAAATGTCACTATATGGAACAAGTATGTGTTACCCCATATTGATGATTTATTCAACTAGTTGAGGGATGATACATACTTCTAGAAGATTTACTTGCAGTTGGGGTGCCATCAGTTGAGGATTCGAGAGCAAGACGTTATAAAGACAACATGTTTTACGAGATATGGGTCATACGAGTTTATGGTTATTCCATTTAGGTTAATCAATACGCCGTTAGTGTTATGGACTTGATGAACAAGGTCTTCAGAGAGTTTTGAATCAATTTGTCATTGTGTTCATTGATGATATCTTGAATTATTATCGACCTATAGAGGAGGACATTGAGATATTTGGATATTCTTAGTAACACTATGAGATCATCAGCTTTATGCTAAGTCGAGAAGTGTGGATTTTGGTTGAGAGAGGTACACTTATTATGTCACATCGTAACTAAGGCAGAGATTTAAATGGACCCGAGTAAGGCATTGGCAGTGATGGAGTGAGGACAACTCGCAATGTCTACGCAAGTGCACATTTCTCTGGGTTTGGCAGACTATTATTATTAGTTCATTCAAGGTTCTCGAATTAGTTAGGCCTTGGATAAACTTGACGAAAAAGTGGGTTCCATTCTTTTGAAATGAGTTTTTACAGAGAGGTTTTGATGAGTTAAAGGTCAAGTTGACTTCAACTCCAGTGCTCTCTTTACCTTGTGGTGGGGCGGAGTACATCGTGTACACTAATGCATATTTACAAGTACTTAGAGGTGTATTAATAAAGGAGGAGAGGCCGATAATTTATGCTTATCGAAAGCGTAAGCCTCATAAAAGTAATTACCCCACTTATGATTTGGAGTTAGAAACAATGGTCTTTGCTCTTAAGATTCAGAGATATTATCTTTTGGGGGAGAGATTTCATATTTTCATGGATCACAAGAGTTTGTAGTACTTGTTCATGCAGAGAGGGTTGAATATAAGGCGATGTGGGTGAATTGATTTCATGAAGGACTACTAGTTTAATATTCAGTATTACTCAGGCAAGGAGAATGTTGTGGCAAATGCCTTGATCCACAGGACGATAGTTACACTTTTAGCAATCTGGAAGGAGAAGTAAGGTTCTCTTAGCACTGAGGATGATTTATCTAGTTCATTCATGGAAGTTCTTACCGTCATAACTAAGATCCTCATTTGGGTGGTGAGGATACAAGTAGGATATTCTTCTTGTCAGAAGAAGGTCAAGAAGTTATTGGCAAAGGGGGAAGAGTTGCACTAGATCTGATCCGATAACGGCTTGCGATTCCATGGTAGACTAATGATTTTCGATGATGAGGAGTTATGATAGACCCTGATGATCGAGGCTCATGGGTTAAGTTTTACATTATATCCTAATGGGGATAAGATGTACCAGGATATGAGGTTCTAGTATTAATGGGTAAGCATGAAAAAGTACATCGTAGTGTCTGTGTCCATGTGTGCTACCTACCAGATGGAGAAAGTAGATAATAAGAGACCAATGGGTATTATATAGGCTATTGAGATTCTGTTGTGGAAATGGGAGTGAATTTCCATGGGATTAATAATAATCTTTCCTACATCACGATAGGGACATGATGCCATCTAGGTGATTGTGGAAAGTTTGACTAAGGTGGATCACTTTTTTCCAGTTCAAACGAATTTTACTTCAGCGCAGTGCGCTAGGATTTTCATTATTGATATAATGAAGTTGCATAGTGTACAACTCAGCGTCATATCAGATAGGGACAAGGCATTTATGTCCCACTTTTAGAGGACTTTTTAGCATGCGTTGGGGACAAAGTTGAGGTTGAGTACCTCATATCACCCATAAATGTGTGGACAGATGGAATGGGTGAATCAGATATTGGAAGACATGTTATGAATGTGAATTTTAGACTTCAAAGGCAGTTTGGGAGCAAAACTTACCGTTAATAGAGTTTGCTTATAATAATATTTAACAATTCATGACTGGCATGCTAACATTTTAGGCTTTGTATGGGAGGCCTTTTCATTTACCCACTTATTCTTTAGAGGTGGGGGAAAACAAAATTCTCGAACCCGAGTTTGTTCAGGACACCTAAGAGAAGGAAAACATAATTAGAGAGAGGATTCAGACTGTCAGAGTCGATATAAGTGTCATACGGATGCGGATAAGTGGCACCTATAATTCTGTATCAGAGGTCAGGTGTTACTTAGGGTGTCTCCCATGAAAGGAGTTATGTGGTTTGGGAAGAATAGGAACTTAGATCCAGTATGTGAGACCATTTACTGTCATTGATTAGATCAGATCCGTCGCGTACCGTTCAGACTTACCGAATCACTTGCAGAGGGTGCACGTTATTTTTCATGTCTCGATGTGAGGGCGGATACTTAGAGATACATTAGTGTATCTATATATTAATCTTATTGAGATAAATTTACAGGCCAATATGAGTTATAAGGAGAAGTCGGTTGCCATTTGGACCGAAGGGAGCAAAAACTTTGCTCCAAGGTGATTCCTTTAGTGTGTGTCCAGTAGGAGCATCATAACGAGGATAATTCGACGTGGGAGAGGGAGGATGACATACGAGAGAAGTTTATGAAACTATTCTATTAAGGTACATAGTGAATTCAAAGAACAAAATTCCTATATTAGGGGGAAGACTGCAATATCCCATATTTTTGGTATTTAATTAATGAGTATTAATTGTAAGAATTAATTAATAAATTGGAATTAATTATTGCTCGAGTGAATTGGCAATGCATATTTAGATGATGATTAAATTTTCATGTTATGTTATTTGTTTGTGTCACTTGTTAAATTTAATTTATGGATGTAATTAATTAAGTTAAACTATATACGATCACGCATAAAATAAATATGTATGTGTTTTACTATACGTTCTGAGGTGTTACCATTAGTTATGAGGTACTACCATTTGGACTAGACTCTAGTTATACGGATGCCTGATTATGTATTATTATTTTAAGTTGGGCACGGGAGGTAGCTATTCCCTTAGGCTAAGTCGTCTAATATAATGGAAAGTATTTGGGGCTCATTTAGAGGCCCACAAATAGGCCAAATATAGACATGCGGGATTAAGGTTTAATTAAGAGAATCAGACCTCACTATTTACACAAATTACATCAGAGAGTTAAACCCAATTTGTTTTAGACTTTTGAGTGAGCTTAAGGTGATATTGGGATAAGAAGGAACAAGGATCACGCGTAGAGATTAGTTATTCGTAATTTCAGGCAAGAAATCTCTTGATATATCACATTTATAATTTGTAATTTATTTATAATCCATGTTATGTCTTAATTCTCGAATTTAGAACACATATTTAGTATTTGAATATGATATCTTAATCGTATTTATTATTGGGCTAATTGGGATTAGTGTAATTTATTATGATTTTGAAAAACTTAAGCTTTTAGATGAAAAACCTTAAATTGGATCATTTTGGATATGATTATGTGATTATAACACATGATTTAGGATTTAATTCCGCATATGCCTGTGTTAGTTTGATGTTTAGATCGAATTCATAGATGTATTTAGACTATATTAATGTAAAATAGGTTTAAATCTGTGAGTTTTGAGGAATTAAGCTTATTTGATGTCTTAGATCTTAAATAGTTGTTGGAAATCGTTCACTATCATAAGCTTTTACTTAGTTTCGAATGTGATGATGTTTTGATTGTTGGAGAATAGCTTATTGCTCATTAATGGAGGTTTTTAACTCGGATTCGCATTTTCAGGGATGAAGGAGACTCAGAGCATGAATATCATTCGAACGACGTGCACATTCTCGTTCGAATGAATTAAGAGTTCGTTCAAACGTGTTGGGCAGACAACAATAGTTTGGGTTGTAAGTATGTTTGGGCTTTAGCGGTATAACTAATTCGTGGGTAATTATTATACGCTTAAATTCCGTTTAATATGAGATTTAAACTAGAATATCACAAGAAGAGATTTTAATAGACGTTAAGAGTCGAATGAACCTTAAGTTAGTTAATACAATCCGACATTGGGGATTGGGGGAATTTTAGGTATGCGCGTGAGCGAAGTGACATCGTATAGTTGTGTACATACATTGTGTGATGTATATATATGTATTCTAATTTATGTGAATATATCGTTACTCATGATGAATTTATCGATCAGGTTTGCATTAAATTTTGGGACCATATACCGCACACCTGGCTGTTAATACAGGTCGTTATGGAGGTCCTTATGTATGATCATACATTCATGGTGGTCACTGTTTCACGACAAGATAATATGGATAGACTCCATCCATTGAGTGGGTTTAGGATGAAACCGTTGATGGTGTAACTGTGTAGTGATCTCCCCATTGTTATATTTCTATGATTACTTAAGCCTGTTAGGTGAGGGACTCCTCCTATGGACTTACCGACAGAAGCACGAGATGGTCCCCAAAGGTAGTTGCCTTTGTGTGATATATTCAGGAATTATGAAAGAGTTATATTAGTCCAGTGATGGACGTTTAATTAAAAGAGCCCAATGTCACATATATGTTGTGTATTTATAAGACTGTGCATGTCGTACTCCTGGGTGGCATTGCGGGGGTTAATGTTTAGGCTGTATTCTCAAACGCGTAGTTAGTCACATCTTGATTGCCTATTGATTATTAGTATTTGCTTATTATTCTACAGATAGAGACTTTTAGTACAGTTCATGCTTTGGGTTAGTACATCCTCCTATTATTTCACTTAGGTGAGGGGTGGGGTATTTATTACATGTGAGAGCCGACGATATGGCATGTTTTTGGTAAATGAATCGCATGAATATATTACCATTTATATGGAACATATTTCTTGCAACTTTATGGAGATGACCCGAATTGTGTAAAACTATTTTCCAGGCATTTATAGATAGGATCCGGAAGACTGAGGAGATTCAAACTTGCAGCTCCATTTAATTTCCAGGTTTTAATTCTTTTGGTTCTTAGGTTGATACTATGTTTTCGTTTCAGTTTAGTTATTTATTTTCATTGATTTTATGGACCTTGAGTCCCAGTTATTTATTTTAGTTAGTTGGTTTTGATAGTCAAGATTTATTCAAACTATTTATTGTTGGATGCTTTGAGACTTTATTTATTCAGAGTTATTTATCATTTTAGTTTATTGCATGTGGATGGATCTAATTCACTCTAAGTCTTTTATTTATATTTTGATGTTTAGAATGATATATATTGCTTTATGCGCCCTATCTTTGGCGTACTAGAATGGCTAGACAGTATGTGGAAAATAGGGCTTGTTACTGCCTCCTCAAACACAATTGATACCCTGGAGGGGCTAACAAGAAACCATATGACACTCTAGAAACTCACAGCCACGTATATCATCTTTGACAATGCTCTGTTTAAAAGAACCGTCGATGGCAACCATTCACAATGCATAACATGGGCTGACACTGAGGATATTAGGGAGAAAATTCCCAGTGGGGAGTGCACAACCCACATGAACAACCATATGCTTGCCAAGAACATAGTTCGACAGCGATACTATTGAACTACCATGGTCCAAGACCGCGTAACATATGTTAATAGGTGCAAAAATGCCATCAATTTGCCAATCTTGAACACTTACCTCCCCAGGAGTTATACAACATGAACTATCCCTGTCCATTCTCAACATAGGCATAGACATCATCAGGAAAGTCACTCCTAAAGAATCTAATGGACACAATTTCATCTTAGTTACTATTGACTATTTCACTAAATGAGTTGAAGTTGAGTCTTACTTAATGTTAAATGCTAAGAAAGTGGCCAAGTTCATTCAAAACAATATCAATTATCACTACGGGGTACCTCACAAGCTCATATCATATAATGGGTTACATTTCGAAGACAAAGTCACAGAATTGGTAGGGGATTATGGGATTCAGAGACACAAGTCTTCTCCTTATAGGCCACAAACCAATGAGGTTGTTGAAGTTACAAATAAGGACCTTAAATCCATAAGAAATAAGATGACATAAAGTTATAGAGATTGTGCCGATATGATCCTTTATTCCCTCAAAGGATACCACACATCTATTAGAACACTCACTGGGGCTAACCTCAACTCCCTAGTTTATGGCATGGATGGAGTCTTACCTGTCAAACTCAGGATACTTTCCATGCAAGTCATGCTCGAAAGAAAAGTAGGAGAACTTGATTGGCAGTAGAGCCGTTACGACAAGTTAGAACTCTTGGATGAAAAAATACTAAAAGATTTATACCACATACAAAGATATCATCATCACATTGCATGATCATTCAAAAAGAAAGTCAAAGACCGCGGTGTGCGAGAAGGCGACCTCGCACTCAAAGAAATGTAGATACTATTTGGGACCCTAGAGGGGAATTCAAGTCCAACTGGAGTGGGACATACCTTGTGAAGAAGATCTTCTCAAGTGGTGCTACTATGCTCATTAATCTCGACGAAATTGAGATGGCACACCCAATCAATTTAAATTGTCTGAAGAAGTTATATCCTTAATCTGATGCTCATCGTGCTACGCAATCCTCACCCCCTTCTATTCTTCAACAAATCTTCCATTCTCCCTTTATTATAACTATATAGTACTTGATCCTCTCAAAATATTTTCAAACATTATGAACATTCGTTTATCCGTAGATGTATGTAGGCAACCCATAAAATGATCATGGGTGGGTCCTTTCTCTTTCAAAAAATGCTTTTATTTTCTCCCTTCAAGAGGCATAAGTCTATATCTCGTCATTATTATTGGATAAAATGATATGCATGCCTTATAGATTAGTATAGATAGTTTAAACATAAATAACTCTTCTACAAAGGCACAACAAGATATAGTACTAAACAACTTTACATATATAAGTTCATTTTTTTAACATGGACATAAGAACCTTGTTGATATTCAACCCATATTAGATATTCGTCACTCCCTCGTTTTAAGATCCTAACTTAGCAGTAAACTCCAAATGATAAGCATACCTTAAACAAAACATTATAGGAGCGTAAGCTATAAAGGCTTAGTGAATGACCATATACCACACATATAACCAATTTTAATAACCATTTTTATTTTTTTCTAATGCTATAACCCAATAGGAATTGTGAAACTCTCGCAAGACTGGCCCCGCCACAGTCCAATTAACCCACCATAGTTATTGAGGACCACCACATCCCTCTATTAGGCCCGAGTACACAAACCTTTAAGTTGGATTAACAGGACCAACATATCTCGTAGCACCCACCGCAGTCCTTAACATTAGATAAAGGACGCGCCACAGTCCATAACATTAAATAACATTGCTTAACATTTTTCATCATATGCATATGTTTCATAAATACCACATCACTCTGTAAGAATTCTAACACATGTATTCAACTACACATTTCCATATGAAAATATAAGCATTTATATTTCATAGGGAAGGCCACTCACCTTGAAGTAGGTAATAAAATCAATACCAAAATCTACTTCCTTTGTATGATAGTATTAGCCGTTTCCTTACCTATCAATTCGACATCATTAGTATTTGAATACACCACATAACATTAAACTTCATAACACATCACATCAGTTGGTCAATCAGAAATAACTAAAAATAAATTAAATATGAAGCTTAACATTTCTATAACACCCTCTTAATTAGTGTTCTAACACAATTTACGAAATTAAATTACGAATTCTCTAGACAAAGTTATGTCCATTTTATTACAACCTTCTCCAAATCATTTTTCAAGAGAAACAGCAACACAACTTCAACTTCTAGGAATTTTCGTACTTTTTATACATCATAACTTTGCATGATATTCCACTCAATATTAATAAACACATTGAATAATACAAAATCAATGTTTCATAATTTTTAGGGTTCATTTGCTATGTCGAGCAAAACGGCAAACACTTGGCAGGTATACTTACTCCTTTGGGGCATATTTTATACCAGAACTTCAAACTATCGCCAAAGGTCCATTTATTGGTATTTTTATATAATTTTTGGATCTGTTATACATATATGAGTCTATTTTAACATCAAACTAGAATTACTCAATTTCAATAAGTATTCCATAATTTATAACATTTTTAGTACAACTATGTCGGAATAGAACATTAAAGTGTAACTTAACATTTTCAAGCATATATAACCTCCATCTCGGTTACAAATCATGGAAACACATACTAAACATATTGTAGTACATAAATATATCATATACATGAATTTATGAAATTAAAATCTCCATAAGAAGGTGATTCAAATATAGGATTTTTAAAGTTAAACAATTACGATCCTAATACGTGTTCTTACATATGTTCTTAAACCATCCTTATTTTAATACAATTTGGAAATATGGGTATCATTAAAATATTTATCCAAATCAAAAACAAAAATATACCAAGTGTAGAACTCATCCATGTGACCAACTTTAATAAATAAGTGATTACCTTATGAGAATTCCTCGGTTTATAGAAATTTTCCAAAGGATTTCTTCCTTAACTTTCTTTTCACTCTCTCTCTTTAGGCAAAACTCTTTTTCATGGATGAATTGGATTAACAAGGGGGTTGTTTTAATAAGTTTAAGTCGTACAAACCATCACCCACCCTCTAACCAATCAAAAAATAGCACATGGTGTGCTAATAAGACAAATGTCACTTAAGGGATGGACAGATTTCCTGTGTTTCGTACTTTCGATATAAGTTCTTGTTCGGACCTCCGTTTAACACACCGTTTGTTTTGTTACAAACCGAATTCATATATCTACAACTTTTATATTTTGTGTTTTCCCAAGATCATAAAATTAGTACACATAATTTGGGCTTGAACAGAAGAGTAATAATTTACTCAAAAATTCATAACTTTCACATTTGGCGACCAAACATTGCCACATTCGCACCAACACTCTAGTTTACTTTTATAAACATAATGATGCATTAAAAACATATTTTATGATGCATTTAACCGCATAACTAATCATATACGCTAAACATGTTATCCCCGATCATAAGCTCGATTAGCATCTAATATAAACCACATATATATCACATGAGCATGCATCCCCTTAACATGATAATTAAGATGTTTAACACACATAACCAATTTATAACTTATAACTCATAACTTATACCTAATCATGTAATTAACCTTACTAATCATGTTTTAGGGCCTTACAACTTCTATTTCAAATACACCATTTTACATGAAGCATCAACAATTGTCTTTCCCACTACTTACAATTCCCAAACCAACCAGACAACCAAGCCCTCATCCAATAATTATATAAACAACACCCATACTAACAAGACAATAAACCATCACCCACATGCCAATAAACCTTCCTAAAAACCAACATAAAAAAAACACCAAATAAACATATTAAAAATCAACACCTAAGATCTAAACCATCCATTTTCCCTAGAAAGCCTCTGAAAACTTTTCTTAGTTACTAGAGGGATTCAATTCATCATCACATCCACTGTGGTGGTACACCTTGAAAAGTTTGGATGGGACCACGACGCCCCTTTTCATGCAGCAGCCGAAATCCATCTTTGGCTAAATTCCTCAGTATAAACCTTCATCACCAAATCCTCCCATAACCAATTTAGGTAATCGCCTGAAACCACCAAAGCCTCTCCTTCAGACGGGGTCAAATGACGAGCTGGCCTACGAAACTTCCACAAAACTCCCCACAAATATCTTTAATGATTCAGTAAATTCTTCAACGGAGAAGAACTTGCTTATGCGAGGAAGGACAATCTGCTTATAACCTACTCGGTACAAAAGTGGCTAGGAGAAGTAGAAGGAAGTCCTACGAAAACCCACAAGTTGGGCATATTTATAATTATCCAATTGAAGAATGGTTTCTAGCTCACCCATCAAGGCACGATCAATGGAGGCAACTAGGTCCACTTGTCGTCATCTAGTTAGACCATTCATCCACAGACTATCTCCATATTTTACCAATGTTTAGGCTACAGACAGAGAAATATGCAGCAATTTGCCCAAAACTTCCCGTGGAGAATGAGAAAATTAAGGCATAGTGGTAGGCATTTAAGACTGAATGCCCACTATAGAAAAAAAATTCCATATAGGTTGGACACACCTCATCCAAATCGAAACGAAACATATGATCCTCGGTGTACCTGAACTGAAGGGTCACCTCCTGCAAACTCAAGTTAATTGAAAGTTTACGCCATAAAATGACCAAGCACAAGTTAAATGCTGCTTAATCAACGTTGTAGTGGTGTCCCATAAAGGCCAAGGGGTACGCTAGTTGGCACCCATTGTTTGGGAAATTCCCCCTTATTCTTTTTTGTCCTATTTTTTTCCAAATAAGCCCCAATGTTTATTTTTTACAATAAAGTCTCCCGAACATCTCTTTATTTAATAATTCAAAAAATATGTTTAAAATATTCAAAATGCACACTTCATACTTTTCTCAATAAAACCCTCTGTGGAAAATTAAAGTGCATGTAAAATAAATCACTAAATTAAGATAGTTAAAAAGAAAATGCATCATTTTATATAAGTTTTTGTTTCCGGTACATATAGAAAATAAATAATAAAAAGAAACAAAATTATCGGGATGCAACCCGAGATTTGTCTTAAGCGTAATCTACACTACGAAACAACATCATTGATCATGGTGAGGACGCTTCTCATGACGATGGGAGGAAGAGGGCTCACTCCCAGAGCTCAAGGACAAAACGTAATCATCAATCGCAGAAGGAGTAACCCAGGATTGAGCCATCGTCCGAATCTGCTCAGCTACAGAAGCCATCCAGTGTGGGACGTCACGCACTGCAGCCACATGGTTCGCATAAATACAGTCTATAAATGAAAGAAACAAAGAATAAGATAGAAAATTAGTAATGAGAAAAAGTAGATAAAATAGAATGCAAAAATTAACTCAAAAAAAGACTTGCCCCTAACCGGATGTCATCCACCGGCCTGACAAGAAGACCCTCTAAAACTGCATGTCCGATGAGAAATCTTGATTGTGTTTGCCCCTTCATCTGCACATAGTGAGAAGGCAACCTATAATTTCGAAGTGGAAGAACCTGCACAGACGCTGTACCTCCCTCTGATGATCCCGGCACACAACTACCCCCTGTTTGTTGTGTTACAACTCTAATTCATATATCTACAACTTTCATATTTTGTGTTTTTCCAAGATCATAAAATTAGTACACCTAATTTGGGCTCGAACAGAAGAGTAATAATTTACTCAAAATTTCATGACTTTCACATTTGGCAACCAAACATCGCCACTTTCGCACCAACACTCTAGTTTACTTTTATAAATATAACGATGCATTAAAAAAATATTTTATTATGCATTTAACCAAATAACTAATCATATGCTCTAAACATGTTATCCCCGATCATAAGCTCGATTAGCATCTAATATAAACCGCATATATATCATATGAGCATGCACCCCCTAAACATGATAATTAACATGTTTAACAAACATAACCAATTTATAAATTATAAATCATAACTTATACCTATTCACATAATTAACCATACTAATCATGTTTTAGGGCCTTACAATTCTACCCCTCTAATAAAAATTTCTTCCTAGAAATTTGACGCATAAGAAACTTACCAAACAAATGAGGATATTGCTTCTTCATGTTATCCTCCCCTTCCCATGTGGCATACTCCACATTCTGACTTCTCCACATCACCTTAACTAGTGAAATGGTTTTACTATGTAACACTTGCTCCTTTCGATCTATAATAGCAATTGGTTCCTTCACGTAGGTTAAATCATCTTTAAGCTCTATCGGTTGTGAAATAAACATATGTGTAGGGTCGGTCACATGCTTACGTAACATGGATATATGAAAAACATCGTGTATCGGGGATAATTCTGGTGGTAATTGCAACTTATAAGCTACAGCTCCAACCCGTTTCACTATCTCATAAGAGCCAATGTACCTGGGACTTAACTTTCCCTTCTTCTCGAATCTCATAACCCCTCTCCAAGGAGAAACACGTAGGAATACTCGATCACCTTCCTCAAATTTCATTTATTTCCTTCAGTTGTCTGCATAACTTTTCTGTCTACTTTGCACCACCTTCAAGTGATTATGTATAAGATTTATCTTTTCGGTAGTATGCTGTACAATTTCTGGCCCAAGTAGTTTTTGTTCTCCCACTTCAGTCCAGTACACTGGAGTTCTTCATTTTCTCCCATACAAAGCTTCATAAGGAGCCATATCAATACTCGAATAATAGTTATCATTATAAGCAAACTCTATTAGTGGAAAGTATTTATCCCAACTTCCCTTGAACTCTAATACACAAATTCGTAACATGTATTCGAGTGTCTGGATCGTTCTTTCTGACTGCCCATCAGTCTGAGGATGAAAAGCTGTACTAAATTTCAATTTAGTACCCAAAGCATGTTGTAAACTAGGCCAAAAGTGAGAAGTAAACTTAGGATCTCGATCAAAAATAATAGAAGCAGTTGCACCATGCAATCTAATAATCTCATCCACATATATTTTAGCATATTTATCCATATAGTAAGTAGTTTTAATAGGAAGAAAATGTGCAGACTTAGTCAACGTATCAACGACAACACAAATATAATCAAACCCTCGTGATGATTTTGGTAAACCTATAATAAAATATATAGTAACATGTTCTCATTTCCACTCAGGAATAGGTAAGGGCTGTAGTAAACCACTTAGCTTATGATGCTCCGCCTTCACCTATTGGCAAACTAGACATCTAACAACAAAATCTGCAATGTCGTGTTTCATTCCCGACCACCAATAATATTATTTCAAATATCTATACAGTTTGGTGCTCCTTGGATGCATTGCATATAAAGAACAGTGGGCTTCCTCTAAAATTGTTCTTCTTAAATCAGGCACATTAGGTACACACACACGATTACCGTACATAACAATATCATCATCACGAGTAGAAAATTAATTTTCTTTACCCTTTTTCATATTATCTCTAACTTTCTCCAATTTTGTATCTCCTGCCTATGCTTGTTTTATCGAGTCTATCAATGTGGGTATAACATTTAAATGTGCTACTATTCCATAAGACTCATTCAAAGTTAATCCCACCCCCATTAAAGCTAACTCTCTCATCAGGTCAAGTCGAATACAATAAATACAAGATACTATGCCTAGAGATTTTCTACTCAAAGCATCAATAACAATATTAGCTTTACCCGGATAGTTATGTATCATGCAATCATAATCTTTTATAAGTTCCATCCACCTTCTTTGCCTCAAGTTCAAGTCTTTTTTAGTAAACAAGTATTTTAAGCCTTGATGGTCAGTAAAAATTTCACAACTAACACCATATAAGCAATGTCTCCAAATCTTTAATGCAAAAACTACTGCAACCAACTCAAGATCATGAGTAGGGTAGTTGCGTTCATGTATCTTTAACTGTAGAGAAGCAAAAGCAATTACCTTTCCATGTTGCATTAATACACAACCAAGTCCTTGATACGAAGCATCACTATAAATAACTAAACCTTTTGTACCCATTGGGATAGTTAATACTGGAGCTGATGTTAACTTACCTTTTAAATTTTTAAAGCTTTTATCACAATCACCACTACACGCAAACTTGTTTTCCTTTCTAGTAAGCTTAGTCAATGGCAATGCAATAGAAGAAACCCCGGTATAAACCTCCTGTAATAACCCGCCAATCTCAAAAAGCTACGTACCTCTATCACACTAGTTGGTCTTTCCCAATTCATTACTGCTTCTACCTTCTTGGGCTCAATACAAATACCATCAGCATAAATAACATTCCCAAAAAATACTACCATGTCTAGCCAAAATTCACATTTAGATAACCTAGCATACAACTACTTCTCTCACAAGGTCTGTAAAATTATGCCCAGATGATGATCATGTTCCTCCTTACTATGAGAATATATCAAAATATCATCAATGAAGATGATAACAAAAGAATCCACGTATGGATGAAATATGCAATTCATCAAGTCCATGAATACGGCTGGTGTATTTGTTAATCAAAATGGCATGATAAGAAATTCATAATGTCCATACATGGAACGAAAAGCAGTTTTAGAAATGTCACAGTCTCTTACTTTCAATTGATGATACTCAGATCTGAGGTCGATCTTGGAAAATACGCTGGCTCGTTGCAACTGGTAAAATAAGTCATCAATGCGGGGTAGTGGGTATTTTTTACAGATAGTCACCCTATTCAATTGACGATAATCGATGCACAGTCCCATGGTTCCATCTTTCTTCTTCATAAACAATATAGGGGGCCCACGGTGATACACTAGGCCTCATAAAATCACGATCTAACAAATCTTGTAACTTTATCTTTATCTCTTTTAATTCTGCAGGTGCCATACGATATGGTGCAATATTGGTGTGGTGCCTGGTACAAGCTCAATCATAAATTCTACCTCACGGTCTGGTGCTAACCCTGGGAGTTCTTCTGGGAAGACATGCTCAAATTCCTTAACTACTAGTATATCTGATAATTTTCTAGCCTCTTATCGTGTGTCCACCATGTGGGAAAGATAACCCTGACATCCTTTCCTTAGTAGTTCGTAACATTTTGTAGCAGAAATCAAACATGTCGGAGTGACATTTTGTTCCCCAATAAATTTAAATTCAAGTTCACTCGTTAATCGAAACATTACCTCCTTTCTAAAGCAATCTAAGCATACATGATATGAGGCTAACTAATCCATACCCAGTATCACATCAAAGTCACGCATATCAAGAGGTAACAAGTCAACTAGTAATTATTTTTCACCCACTCGCACCACACACTCCCTATATACCCTCTCAATGAAAACCAACCCCCCAATGGAGTAACAATAGCTAAACCAGAATCTAATGATGATAATGGTTTATTAAGATGCAACAGATAAAGCAAAGACACAAAAGAATGTGTAGAACCAGGATCTATCAACACATAAGCATCTTTATCACCAATAGGAAATATACATGTCACTAGGCGTAACTTGTGCATCTTGTTGCATCAGTGCAAACACTCTCCCTTGACCTTAACTTTGCGATATGCCTCCTCTACCTCCCCTGGGTACATTCTTTATAGAACTCTTACCTCCTACTGCCACACTCCCAACTGATGTTGTAGCTCCCATCATTGGACAATTATTATGTAAGTGCCCCAGTTGATGACAATGGAAACATAAAGGTGTCTTCTTAGCTATTGTACACTCCCAAAACATGTTCCCTTGACCACCACATCTATAATAAAATATGGCCCTTGATACCAACACGGATGCATTTTCTGACCGATTCATCCCATCCCTTCCACCTCGAGTTTGAAATCTTCCACATGCACTTCTATTATTTTTAAATTCTTGGCCCTTAGGTACTCCTCGTACTACACTCTTAGTTGAGTTTCCCGTCTCCCAT
The DNA here is from genome assembly GCA_949130495.1 of Sambucus nigra. Lineage (NCBI taxonomy): Eukaryota > Viridiplantae > Streptophyta > Magnoliopsida > Dipsacales > Adoxaceae > Sambucus > Sambucus nigra. The sequence continues at coordinate 275,412,553 of OX422207.1, read as the reverse complement.
CCATATGATCTTATACCATCGTGTCTAGCTTTCTTCGAGTGTTCAGCTAGCATTTCTTTCATTGACTTTTCTGACACCATGGCCCTATCCACCAAGTCCATATAATATATGATCTTTATATTAGCAACGATTCTTTTTACATCTACACTCAGCCCAGTTTGAAAATGATCACATTTACTTTCTTTCGTCCTCACCAAGTCAGGTGAAGATCTATATAAGGATACAAATAAAGCTTCATACTCTGCCACTATTCGGTTCCCTTGTTTCAACGTGATAAATTCTTCCTCTTTCTCTTTCCTATAAATCCTTGGTAAATATTTTTCAAAGAACACCTTCACAAACCTCTCCCATGTAATTTGTGGAGGATTTATTGGCACCACTCCCACAATTATAGTAAGTAACCTTTTTGTAGCATCCCACCATAACTTTGCATCATCCTCTAACCTAAAGGTTGCTAATAAAACCTTTTGTTCATCTCGCATTTCCATCACATTGAATATTGTTTCCATCTTTCTAATCCACCCCTATGCCACTAACGGATCAGTAGTCTTAGTAAATGCTGGAAGATTTAACTTCATGAATCTCTCATGCAATTTACCCCTATCCCCACCATGTTCTCAACCTCTGGCTTGTTCCATAAGTTGTGCCACAGTACGTAATATTCTTCCCACGTCATCAATAGGTTGTTGTTGCACCTCTGGTTCATCCACTTCAATATGCCCCTGTCCTTACTGACTATGAGGTACATAGGATGCCTCACCCTTTGCTCCATTATGCGGTTCATGTGGATCCATCATTCACTGCAACATAATTAACTTGAACAGAATACAATAGCAATAATTTAACATTAACATTGTTATTCAAAATTCTGACCCATAGCACACTCACTTTCAATCATCCACTGCCAATCTAGACCCTCACACCCTGTTTAGAACCTAATAACCATGCTCAGATACCAAGTTGTGGTGCCCCGACTTAATTAGGTTAAAACCATCCTTTTATTTAGAGATAAATTCCCTTAAACAATACTTTACCTTAAATCTCATGAAAAATATCACGGGATTTTTTTTCAAAGTCATGTTTAGATGAAAACATAACTACATGTATATATAATTTACAAGTACTAAACAACTTTACGTATACAAGTTCCTTCGTTTAACATGGACACAAAAACCTTGTTGATATTCAACCCATATTAGATATTCCTCACTCCCCCGTTTTAAGATCCTAACTTGGCAGTAAACTCCAAATGATAAGCATACCTGAAATAAAATATTATAGGAGTGTAAGCTATAAAGGCTTAGTGAATGACCATATACCACACATATAACCAATTTGAATAACCATTTTCATTTTGTTCTAATGCCATAAACCAACAGGAATTGTGAAACTCTCGCAAGCCTGGACCCACCACAATTATTGGGGACCACCACATCCCTCTATTAGGCCCGAGTACACAAACATTTAAGTTGGATTAACAAGATCGCCACATCCCGTAGGACCCACCACAGTCCTTAACATTAGATAAAGGACCCGCTACAGTTCATAATAACATTGCTTAACATTTTTAATCATATGCATATGTTTCATAAATACCACATCACTCCATAAGCATTCTAACACGTGTATTCAACTACACATTTCCATATGAAAATATAAGCATTTATATTTCATAGGGAAGGTCACTCACCTTGAAGTAGGTAATAAAATCAACACCAAAATCTATTTCCTTTGTATGGTAGTATTAGTCATTTCCGTACCTATCAATTCGACATCATTAGTATATGAATACACCACATAACATTAAACTTCATAACACATCACATCAATTGGTCAATCAGAAATAACTGAAAATAAATTAAATATGAAGCTTAACATTTCTATAAAACCATATTAATTAGGGTTTAAACACATTTATGGAATTAAATTACGAATTCTCTAGACAAAGTTATGCCCATTTTATTACAACCTTTTCCAAATCATTTTTTAAGAAAAACAGTAACACAACTTCAACTTCTAGGAATTTTCATACTTTTTATACATAATAACTTTGCATGATATTCCACTCAATATCAACAAACACATTTAATAATAAAAAATCAATGTTTCATATTTTTTAGGGTTCATTTGCTATGTCGGCAAAACGTCAAACACTTGACGAGCATACTTACTCCTTTGGGGCAGATTTTATACCAGAACTTCAAACTATCACCGAAGGTCCATTTATTGGTATTTTTATATAAATTTTGGATATGTTATACATATATGAGTCTATTTTAACATCCAACTAGAATTACTCAATTTCAATAAGTATTCCATGGTTTATACCATTTTTAGCACAACTACGTCGGAATAGAACATTAAAGTGTAACTTAACATTTTCAAGCATATATAACCTCCATCTCGGTTACAAATTATGGAAACACATACTAAACATGTTTTAGTACATACATATATCATATACATGAATTTATGAAATCAAAATCTCAGTAAGGTGATTCAAATCTAGGATTTTTAAAGTGAACAATTACGATCCTAATACGTGTTCTTACATATGTTCTTAAACCATCCTTGTTTTAACATAATTTGGAAATATGGGTATCATTAAAATATTTATCCAAATCAAAAACAAAAATATACCAAGTGTAGAACTCATCCATGTGACCAACTTTAATAAATAAGTGATTACCTTATGAGAATTCCTCGGTTTATAGAAATTTTCCAAAGGATTTCTTCCTTAACTTTCTTTTCACTCTCTCTCTTTAGGCAAAACTCTTTTTCATGGATGAATTGGATTAACAAGGGGGTTGTTTTAATAAGTTTAAGTCGTACAAACCATCACCCACCCTCTAACCAATCAAAAAATAGCACATGGTGTGCTAATAAGACAAATGTCACTTAAGGGATGGACAGATTTCCTGTGTTTCGTACTTTCGATATAAGTTCTTGTTCGGACCTCCGTTTAACACACCGTTTATTTTGTTACAAACCGAATTCATATATCTACAACTTTTATATTTTGTGTTTTCCCAAGATCATAAAATTAGTACACATAATTTGGGCTTGAACAGAAGAGTAATAATTTACTCAAAAATTCATAACTTTCACATTTGGCGACCAAACATTGCCACATTCGCACCAACACTCTAGTTTACTTTTATAAACATAATGATGCATTAAAAACATATTTTATGATGCATTTAACCGCATAACTAATCATATACGCTAAACATGTTATCCCCGATCATAAGCTCGATTAGCATCTAATATAAACCACATATATATCACATGAGCATGCATCCCCTTAACATGATAATTAAGATGTTTAACACACATAACCAATTTATAACTTATAACTCATAACTTATACCTAATCATGTAATTAACCTTACTAATCATGTTTTAGGGCCTTACAACTTCTATTTCAAATACACCATTTTACATGAAGCATCAACAATTGTCTTTCCCACTACTTACAATTCCCAAACCAACCAGACAACCAAGCCCTCATCCAATAATTATATAAACAACACCCATACTAACAAGACAATAAACCATCACCCACATGCCAATAAACCTTCCTAAAAACCAACATAAAAAAAACACCAAATAAACATATTAAAAATCAACACCTAAGATCTAAACCATCCATTTTCCCTAGAAAGCCTCTGAAAACTTTTCTTAGTTACTAGAGGGATTCAATTCATCATCACATCCACTGTGGTGGTACACCTTGAAAAGTTTGGATGGGACCACGACGCCCCTTTTCATGCAGCAGCCGAAATCCATCTTTGGCTAAATTCCTCAGTATAAACCTTCATCACCAAATCCTCCCATAACCAATTTAGGTAATCGCCTGAAACCACCAAAGCCTCTCCTTCAGACGGGGTCAAATGACGAGCTGGCCTACGAAACTTCCACAAAACTCCCCACAAATATCTTTAATGATTCAGTAAATTCTTCAACGGAGAAGAACTTGCTTATGCGAGGAAGGACAATCTGCTTATAACCTACTCGGTACAAAAGTGGCTAGGAGAAGTAGAAGGAAGTCCTACGAAAACCCACAAGTTGGGCATATTTATAATTATCCAATTGAAGAATGGTTTCTAGCTCACCCATCAAGGCACGATCAATGGAGGCAACTAGGTCCACTTGTCGTCATCTAGTTAGACCATTCATCCACAGACTATCTCCATATTTTACCAATGTTTAGGCTACAGACAGAGAAATATGCAGCAATTTGCCCAAAACTTCCCGTGGAGAATGAGAAAATTAAGGCATAGTGGTAGGCATTTAAGACTGAATGCCCACTATAGAAAAAAAATTCCATATAGGTTGGACACACCTCATCCAAATCGAAACGAAACATATGATCCTCGGTGTACCTGAACTGAAGGGTCACCTCCTGCAAACTCAAGTTAATTGAAAGTTTACGCCATAAAATGACCAAGCACAAGTTAAATGCTGCTTAATCAACGTTGTAGTGGTGTCCCATAAAGGCCAAGGGGTACGCTAGTTGGCACCCATTGTTTGGGAAATTCCCCCTTATTCTTTTTTGTCCTATTTTTTTCCAAATAAGCCCCAATGTTTATTTTTTACAATAAAGTCTCCCGAACATCTCTTTATTTAATAATTCAAAAAATATGTTTAAAATATTCAAAATGCACACTTCATACTTTTCTCAATAAAACCCTCTGTGGAAAATTAAAGTGCATGTAAAATAAATCACTAAATTAAGATAGTTAAAAAGAAAATGCATCATTTTATATAAGTTTTTGTTTCCGGTACATATAGAAAATAAATAATAAAAAGAAACAAAATTATCGGGATGCAACCCGAGATTTGTCTTAAGCGTAATCTACACTACGAAACAACATCATTGATCATGGTGAGGACGCTTCTCATGACGATGGGAGGAAGAGGGCTCACTCCCAGAGCTCAAGGACAAAACGTAATCATCAATCGCAGAAGGAGTAACCCAGGATTGAGCCATCGTCCGAATCTGCTCAGCTACAGAAGCCATCCAGTGTGGGACGTCACGCACTGCAGCCACATGGTTCGCATAAATACAGTCTATAAATGAAAGAAACAAAGAATAAGATAGAAAATTAGTAATGAGAAAAAGTAGATAAAATAGAATGCAAAAATTAACTCAAAAAAAGACTTGCCCCTAACCGGATGTCATCCACCGGCCTGACAAGAAGACCCTCTAAAACTGCATGTCCGATGAGAAATCTTGATTGTGTTTGCCCCTTCATCTGCACATAGTGAGAAGGCAACCTATAATTTCGAAGTGGAAGAACCTGCACAGACGCTGTACCTCCCTCTGATGATCCCGGCACACAACTACCCCCTGTTTGTTGTGTTACAACTCTAATTCATATATCTACAACTTTCATATTTTGTGTTTTTCCAAGATCATAAAATTAGTACACCTAATTTGGGCTCGAACAGAAGAGTAATAATTTACTCAAAATTTCATGACTTTCACATTTGGCAACCAAACATCGCCACTTTCGCACCAACACTCTAGTTTACTTTTATAAATATAACGATGCATTAAAAAAATATTTTATTATGCATTTAACCAAATAACTAATCATATGCTCTAAACATGTTATCCCCGATCATAAGCTCGATTAGCATCTAATATAAACCGCATATATATCATATGAGCATGCACCCCCTAAACATGATAATTAACATGTTTAACAAACATAACCAATTTATAAATTATAAATCATAACTTATACCTATTCACATAATTAACCATACTAATCATGTTTTAGGGCCTTACAATTCTACCCCTCTAATAAAAATTTCTTCCTAGAAATTTGACGCATAAGAAACTTACCAAACAAATGAGGATATTGCTTCTTCATGTTATCCTCCCCTTCCCATGTGGCATACTCCACATTCTGACTTCTCCACATCACCTTAACTAGTGAAATGGTTTTACTATGTAACACTTGCTCCTTTCGATCTATAATAGCAATTGGTTCCTTCACGTAGGTTAAATCATCTTTAAGCTCTATCGGTTGTGAAATAAACATATGTGTAGGGTCGGTCACATGCTTACGTAACATGGATATATGAAAAACATCGTGTATCGGGGATAATTCTGGTGGTAATTGCAACTTATAAGCTACAGCTCCAACCCGTTTCACTATCTCATAAGAGCCAATGTACCTGGGACTTAACTTTCCCTTCTTCTCGAATCTCATAACCCCTCTCCAAGGAGAAACACGTAGGAATACTCGATCACCTTCCTCAAATTTCATTTATTTCCTTCAGTTGTCTGCATAACTTTTCTGTCTACTTTGCACCACCTTCAAGTGATTATGTATAAGATTTATCTTTTCGGTAGTATGCTGTACAATTTCTGGCCCAAGTAGTTTTTGTTCTCCCACTTCAGTCCAGTACACTGGAGTTCTTCATTTTCTCCCATACAAAGCTTCATAAGGAGCCATATCAATACTCGAATAATAGTTATCATTATAAGCAAACTCTATTAGTGGAAAGTATTTATCCCAACTTCCCTTGAACTCTAATACACAAATTCGTAACATGTATTCGAGTGTCTGGATCGTTCTTTCTGACTGCCCATCAGTCTGAGGATGAAAAGCTGTACTAAATTTCAATTTAGTACCCAAAGCATGTTGTAAACTAGGCCAAAAGTGAGAAGTAAACTTAGGATCTCGATCAAAAATAATAGAAGCAGTTGCACCATGCAATCTAATAATCTCATCCACATATATTTTAGCATATTTATCCATATAGTAAGTAGTTTTAATAGGAAAAAAATGTGCAGACTTAGTCAACGTATCAACGACAACACAAATATAATCAAACCCTCGTGATGATTTTGGTAAACCTATAATAAAATATATAGTAACATGTTCTCATTTCCACTCAGGAATAGGTAAGGGCTGTAGTAAACCACTTAGCTTATGATGCTCCGCCTTCACCTATTGGCAAACTAGACATCTAACAACAAAATCTGCAATGTCGTGTTTCATTCCCGACCACCAATAATATTATTTCAAATATCTATACAGTTTGGTGCTCCTTGGATGCATTGCATATAAAGAACAGTGGGCTTCCTCTAAAATTGTTCTTCTTAAATCAGGCACATTAGGTACACACACACGATTACCGTACATAACAATATCATCATCACGAGTAGAAAATTAATTTTCTTTACCCTTTTTCATATTATCTCTAACTTTCTCCAATTTTGTATCTCCTGCCTATGCTTGTTTTATCGAGTCTATCAATGTGGGTATAACATTTAAATGTGCTACTATTCCATAAGACTCATTCAAAGTTAATCCCACCCCCATTAAAGCTAACTCTCTCATCAGGTCAAGTCGAATACAATAAATACAAGATACTATGCCTAGAGATTTTCTACTCAAAGCATCAATAACAATATTAGCTTTACCCGGATAGTTATGTATCATGCAATCATAATCTTTTATAAGTTCCATCCACCTTCTTTGCCTCAAGTTCAAGTCTTTTTTAGTAAACAAGTATTTTAAGCCTTGATGGTCAGTAAAAATTTCACAACTAACACCATATAAGCAATGTCTCCAAATCTTTAATGCAAAAACTACTGCAACCAACTCAAGATCATGAGTAGGGTAGTTGCGTTCATGTATCTTTAACTGTAGAGAAGCAAAAGCAATTACCTTTCCATGTTGCATTAATACACAACCAAGTCCTTGATACGAAGCATCACTATAAATAACTAAACCTTTTGTACCCATTGGGATAGTTAATACTGGAGCTGATGTTAACTTACCTTTTAAATTTTTAAAGCTTTTATCACAATCACCACTACACGCAAACTTGTTTTCCTTTCTAGTAAGCTTAGTCAATGGCAATGCAATAGAAGAAACCCCGGTATAAACCTCCTGTAATAACCCGCCAATCTCAAAAAGCTACGTACCTCTATCACACTAGTTGGTCTTTCCCAATTCATTACTGCTTCTACCTTCTTGGGCTCAATACAAATACCATCAGCATAAATAACATTCCCAAAAAATACTACCATGTCTAGCCAAAATTCACATTTAGATAACCTAGCATACAACTACTTCTCTCACAAGGTCTGTAAAATTATGCCCAGATGATGATCATGTTCCTCCTTACTATGAGAATATATCAAAATATCATCAATGAAGATGATAACAAAAGAATCCATGTATGGATGAAATATGCAATTCATCAAGTCCATGAATACGGCTGGTGTATTTGTTAATCAAAATGGCATGATAAGAAATTCATAATGTCCATACATGGAACGAAAAGCAGTTTTAGAAATGTCACAGTCTCTTACTTTCAATTGATGATACTCAGATCTGAGGTCGATCTTGGAAAATACGCTGGCTCGTTGCAACTGGTAAAATAAGTCATCAATGCGGGGTAGTGGGTATTTTTTACAGATAGTCACCCTATTCAATTGACGATAATCGATGCACAGTCCCATGGTTCCATCTTTCTTCTTCATAAACAATATAGGGGGCCCACGGTGATACACTAGGCCTCATAAAATCACGATCTAACAAATCTTGTAACTTTATCTTTATCTCTTTTAATTCTGCAGGTGCCATACGATATGGTGCAATATTGGTGTGGTGCCTGGTACAAGCTCAATCATAAATTCTACCTCACGGTCTGGTGCTAACCCTGGGAGTTCTTCTGGGAAGACATGCTCAGATTCCTTAACTACTAGTATATCTGATAATTTTCTAGCCTCTTATCGTGTGTCCACCATGTGGGAAAGATAACCCTGACATCCTTTCCTTAGTAGTTCGTAACATTTTGTAGCAGAAATCAAACATGTCGGAGTGACATTTTGTTCCCCAATAAATTTAAATTCAAGTTCACTCGTTAATCGAAACATTACCTCCTTTCTAAAGCAATCTAAGCATACATGATATGAGGCTAACTAATCCATACCCAGTATCACATCAAAGTCACGCATATCAAGAGGTAACAAGTCAACTAGTAATTATTTTTCACCCACTCGCATATAGGTAAAAATTCCATATAGGTTGGACACACCTCATCCAAATCGAAACGAAACATATGATCCTCGGTGTACCTGAACTGAAGGGTCACCTCCTGCAAACTCAAGTTAATTGAAAGTTTACGCCATAAAATGACCAAGCACAAGTTAAATGCTGCTTAATCAACGTTGTAGTGGTGTCCCATAAAGGCCAAGGGGTACGCTAGTTGGCACCCATTGTTTGGGAAATTCCCCCTTATTCTTTTTTGTCCTATTTTTTTCCAAATAAGCCCCAATGTTTATTTTTTACAATAAAGTCTCCCGAACATCTCTTTATTTAATAATTCAAAAAATATGTTTAAAATATTCAAAATGCACACTTCATACTTTTCTCAATAAAACCCTCTGTGGAAAATTAAAGTGCATGTAAAATAAATCACTAAATTAAGATAGTTAAAAAGAAAATGCATCATTTTATATAAGTTTTTGTTTCCGGTACATATAGAAAATAAATAATAAAAAGAAACAAAATTATCGGGATGCAACCCGAGATTTGTCTTAAGCGTAATCTACACTACGAAACAACATCATTGATCATGGTGAGGACGCTTCTCATGACGATGGGAGGAAGAGGGCTCACTCCCAGAGCTCAAGGACAAAACGTAATCATCAATCGCAGAAGGAGTAACCCAGGATTGAGCCATCGTCCGAATCTGCTCAGCTACAGAAGCCATCCAGTGTGGGACGTCACGCACTGCAGCCACATGGTTCGCATAAATACAGTCTATAAATGAAAGAAACAAAGAATAAGATAGAAAATTAGTAATGAGAAAAAGTAGATAAAATAGAATGCAAAAATTAACTCAAAAAAAGACTTGCCCCTAACCGGATGTCATCCACCGGCCTGACAAGAAGACCCTCTAAAACTGCATGTCCGATGAGAAATCTTGATTGTGTTTACCCCTTCATCTGCACATAGTGAGAAGGCAACCTATAATTTCGAAGTGGAAGAGCCTGCACAGACGCTGTACCTCCCTCCGATGTCTGAGTCGATGATCCCGGCACACCACTACCCCCAGTCCTCGCCGATGGAGGTGGAGCTCCCTCCATATTGTAGATAGACGTCGGCATCAACCAACTGGTCACCAAGTCTCGATTGTCGGTTGCCACTGTTGTATCTGTATAGGTGGTGTAATTCTCCGCTATCATCGTCACTGCCACCTACCCCTCCAATATCTTCTTTGGGTCTCTCATAAACTACGGAGGGTTCAACAGAGGAACCGTTGCCTTTTCCTTCAACACCTGCCACACCACATGCTCCCCTAAGCACCAGTTGTACTAAAACTCATGCAATAACAGTTGCCACATCTGAGCATATAAATTGGTAACCCCCATCTCCTTAATCGGTCAGATCCAAGGATTAAACGAAGCCTGTCCAAATCAATTAACTCATTAACATGCAATCCAAAAATAAATAAGAATAAAAAGTAAAATCCAAAAATATAAATAACAAAGACAAACCTAGCCTCTCGTTAAAGAGTTCATAGAAACTCTCATGTCCTTGAAATACGATAGGTTCTTGGAGGACTTGTTCTCATTCCTCCCCATCCTCATCCTAGACCATGTGTCGGCCTCCTCCCGCTTCAATAACATCAATTGGGTGTTATTCCCAATCACCTCATAGAACTAAACCTAAAAACAATAAAAAAAATCAAATTATTCAAAAAAGGCTATCACAAAAAGAATTGAAGAATAAGAGTGAAAAAGCACAAAAATAATGTTACCTGTAAAAGTTATGGTGCCCCCGTGAAAGTCGGCCAACAACAATGGCTAAAAGCCTCTAAAGACGCATACAATGTCACCAACGTCAGGCTCCCCCCGTCGTAGGTATCTATTCGCGAGATGTCTCGCGGGAAGGGGAGGAATCATAGGTGGACGTCATCGCTGCTTTTTGTCAGTAACGTACTCCATAAAAGAAACAGAACGAAGAGGTGCATCGCCTGTTGCACTTGCTCTACATCGGCCATATTTATCACTCGCCCTAACAAGGTTTCTTTAATAAGGCCACCTTTATCGACTCTCCCGATACCACCCTCGTTATAGGCCCCAACGCTACTCGAATTGCCTCATCCATCAAATCAAGTAATCGGTTCACCATAATCTGTGTCCCTTCACATGACATTTGTGATCTGATGCACGGAGTCAGCGTCATCTCACCAACGCTAAAGTGAAAGGTGTGGGTGGTGTCCCACCATCTCTCCCCGAAAGGGCACAACACTGCCATAGATCTAGATGTCTCGTCCATGGCCCCTATAAAATCACCAAAGCCTGTAATCTACACTAGGCTCTTCACCTCACTAGGGAGGTGATCCCAAACTGCCTTCACCCCAGTCGACCCCCGAGCGTGAATCTTCACCGACGGTACCTCCGTCTGCAAAATACACATACCAAAAAACTCAAAAAATAATAATAAATAAAAAACAAAAACTTCAAATAAAAACAAAAAATAATAAAAATAAACTTGCATAGCCTCTCGGGTTGTACAAAGTGGCAGAAGGGTATGTCTGAGGATCGCTCAAAAGAACCCGTTCTTTTGTCATTGACTTGGGGCGATAATACACGGTCTTCGTCCCCACGAGCATCCTCCCGAGATGGACCCAATCGACATCGGCCCAATCATCAACATGTGCAACATTTTCCATTTCATCAAAAAAATCCGCAACGCGCCAAAAAAAATTCTAGAGAGAATGGGAGAGAGAATTCGAATTGGGATAAGAATGAGCGTTGTCCTCACCCCCTTTATATAGGGGTATGTCGGCTCAGACCCCATTGCCTGCCAGTCGAAAGGTACCCCTTGAAACTTGCAAAACCCATTGTATTCGAGCCACCCGCCAATAGTACATGCCACCCCTTGTCGGGAAACACCCCCTTTTATTTTTGTTACAAAAATTCAAAAAAAAAACAAAAAATTCATAAAATCTCAAATTTTGCAAAAAATCTACACTTTTCATAAAAATCATCATTAATTCAAAATTACACAAGCATTCCAAAAAATGCCTCGAAAAATAACAAAAAAATCCTAAGAAATCACAAAAATCTCAAAATTTGCAAAAAAAAATGCACATTTGTCATTGAAATCATCAAAAATTCAAAATTACACAAGTATTAAAAAATCATGAAAAATATCAAAAAAATCCCAAAAATCATAAAATATCATATTTTGCAAAAAAAAATACATTTTTGTAAAAACAATCAAAAATTTAAAATTGCACAAGCATTCGAAAAATCATGAAAAATCTCAAACATTCCAAAAAAAATCACAAAATTCCCAAAATCATAAAATCTCAAATTTTGAAAAACAAAATGTATTTTTTCATAAAAATAATCAAAAATTAAGAATTAAACAGACATTCAAATAATCATAAAAAATCACAAAACCTCTCAAAAAAATTCAAAACTGCCCAAAAAATTCTCACATCATCACACATAAGAGTGGTAATTCGTGTCTTTGGGTCGTGTTTCGAGCCGACACGACATAACGCAACAAGGATTTTTCAAACGTGAACATGATACGACACGACATTTACGCTAAATTAAACATATATAGACACGATAACCTGAACAAAAATACTATAGACACGACAAGACACGATAACACGACTAACACGGGTCATAATTTTGGCACGATAACACGACTAACCTGAATAAAAATGTGTTATAATGTCGTGTCTAAAATTGCCACCCCTAATCACACATCATTTCTAAAGATATCAATCACTCTTTAGGTCCTCATAATTGATCTTGGCTCTCAAAACCAGGTTGTGATCCCTGTATTGATCGCACACAATCTTTAGGTTCTCAAAATTGACCTTAGCCCTCAAAATCAAGTCCCGGTCTCCATATTGGTCGCGCACACTCTTTAGATCCTCATAATAGACCTTGACCCTCGAAATTAGGCCACGGTTCCCGTATTAGTCGCACAAACTCTTTAGATCCTCAGAATTGACTTTGGCCCTCAGAATTAGATCGTGATCTCTGTATTGGTCTCACACACTCTTTAGGGACCTTGCCCCTAAAAATTTATATTGATCGCATACACTGTTTAGGTCCTCAAAATTAACCTCGAATCTCAAAATTAGGCCTCGATCTGTGAAATAATCTAATACACTGATGTGTCAAGATTTTATAAAACTCTTTTAACTCTTTGGTAGAAACATTTTTATATTTAAGTGGTTGAAATACACACAAAAACAAAATTGTTTACTGGTTGGTGTGATGTCCTTTTTAACCAACAAGAGTTGTAAAAGAATGGGATGAAGAGAAGAGGCAAATACACAATATTTGTTAACGAGTAAACTAACTAACTGAAAAACCCCGGGTCCCTTAGTTCCAGAACCACGCACACACCCAAGTCCACTAATACCAATGTTTAAGTACAAATTACAAAATATCATATGTAAATGAAATAGCTTACCCAATACAATAAGTACACCAAGTGCTAAACAAAACAACCCCACAAAAGTTAAACCTTACTAAACAACTAAGGCAGTGAAAACTTAGGAACCCACACACAGCTTCACACTCAACACATAATAACCAGTGAAGTTGCACACAATAACAATAATTAATAAGAGGTTGGTTTCACCAAAACAGAAAAAGGATTATAAACTCTAAATCATAAGACATATACAAGGTCTTCTTTAGAAGTTTATATTCAACAGTAATAAGTAAAACCCAAATGTAAAACCAGTTTAGTGTAAATTCTAAAAACGTTATAGGAGAGAATGTCACCCTAAAATGTTTTACACAACTCAATAAAACAACCAGACACCAGTCTTAGGATAAGAATTGCTTAAACGAGTATTAGGATTCCATAACCAGTAATAGTAAAATGAGCAAAAGATATAGGTGTAGAACTCAACTCATAAACAGTTTACACTGGATTTAGATAACCAAAACAGAATGATTTAGTGTTACGTTCAACATAAGAATTAGTTTGAATATTTTTTACAAAAGGAACACTAACTCAAACAAAATCACCTAAGTTCCGTTTTAAGTATAATAAACTCAAACAGAAAATTAGGTTCTTTAGGGACAGATCTTAATGAAATATGGAAGGATAGTAAAACTCCTTAAAAACAGTTTTGTAATAGTTACAACCCAGTATAGATCACCAATTAGTTCAAACTTAAAACATGCACATGGTTTGATAATTAAATGTAGCACATACAGAGTATGTCTCCAAGCGAGTAACAAAATTCAAAATAAGGTGTTAAATAATTGTTGTTTTGGCAGAACAAAATTTGGGACAAGAAGCACATGCACTAGTCCCAAGTTTTGTTAAAATAATTTCTATACATAATTTTATCTAACAAAGAAAAGGTTAAATTTGAGGTAGATCAGAAAACGAGTGTTAAAAATAAACAAGTTTAAAAAAAATTAGATCTAAATGTTTGAATTGGTGTTTGAAACATGCAAGGCCAAATACCAAACTCCAACACGTTCTTTATCACAAAAAAAAAACTCAGTTTAAACCAAAACAACCCAAATTAATTTTAGATCTAACAAACTTTATTTTACGTTTAATACAACAAAGTTAAGAACTAGAATAGGCTCAAAAAGAATATAGGTATATGTATCTATAAGAGTATGAGAAAAATACCAAGTAATGAACGAAAACCACATGCAAAAAGTCAAAGGACGCAACACATCTTCTCCAAATGCCAAACGATGAACCAGAATAGCGAAGTAACTACATCAAAACTTCCTACTTGTCACGGTAAAAAACCATGACAAGACAGACTTATCATGGTAAAAAATCGTGACATGTTTGAGGGTGACATAGAAAATTATCACGGACTTGTCACGGTCAAAGTCCGCGACAAGAATTAACTTGTCACGAACTTTGACCGTGACAAGTCCATGATAAAGGAAAACTTATCACGGTCAATGTCCATGACAAGTTTGTGACAAATAAAAAAATTTCAAGGACTTTTACCATGACAAGTCCGTCATAATTTTTATTTTTCACGGACTTATCACGGTCAAAGTCCGTGATAAATCTGGGCATAATTAGAAAAAAACTGTGGGGCAGTTTGGCCACTGTCACTGCCCAGCAGTATATTAAAACCTGTTACATCATATTTAAATATGTTCAAATAGTATATATATCAAGAAACATTTAACAATTCATAACCAACCAACATTCAATATTCAAATCAAATAAATACAAAAAATGTCAAGGGTTTGGGTTTTGAATACGTTTGAAAAGGAAGGTAGGCCACACTGCATATGAATTTATACATCCATCAATTCGTCGAATGTCGCATTGCTCTTCCAACCACAAAGGTGCATTCTCTCTTCCCGGCATAATATGCATGATGAGAACCTTTGGCTCAATATCTTGCAACACAAGTCCATGAACCACAATACTTGGTTGTGTGTCCAAGTTCCTCAACCCCTAGCTATAGGTGTGCCATCAAAGAGGTCTATTAAATACACACTCGGCCAATCCATTGTTGATATAGACCATTTGAGGGGGTGAAGGTGGAAAATGGATCATATGGAAGCGGCGAGTGGGTGCGTATCGGCGATGAGGGTGAGAGAGATGGAGCAGTGGCGTCCTCATCTACCGCCTTCCCCTTGCCCTTAGATGAGGTGGACCCCAACTAATTCTTCATGTACACGAACAAATTGAGGATCGTTGTCTTAACTATTTTAACTTATCGTCATGGATGTCCACCTTATGAGCCAACCCGATGTTTCTCGACTCAATACCAGTGAGCCTTGACTTCCCCATTCGAGATATCACCCTCCTTGTCCTACCCTTATGATCTTCCTTGAGAACATGGGTTAGTGCATCCGTAGCCAGAGATGACTTGCCAACATCAGACTGGGAGTTGTACATTTTCTTAAGCTTTGCCTAAAATGACAAAA
The DNA here is from genome assembly GCA_949130495.1 of Sambucus nigra. Classification (NCBI taxonomy): domain Eukaryota; kingdom Viridiplantae; phylum Streptophyta; class Magnoliopsida; order Dipsacales; family Adoxaceae; genus Sambucus; species Sambucus nigra. The sequence continues at coordinate 275,396,604 of OX422207.1, read as the reverse complement.
ATACACGATTAGTTAAGTTAATAAAGAAATTATAATGTAACTAAAAAATAAAATAATTGTAAGATGTTTTATAACTTATAATCATAGCTGCCACGCTTGGGGACACCGCCTTATCCTTGCCCTTCTTCATCTGAATTGCCACATAGGCATCGAGCCTATGTGGCCTACCCATAGGGCCACTCCCCTTCTCTTGAAAAAAAATAATGAAAAATTAGTAAGTAATGCAAAGTAATGCAAAATTAGAATAACATAAAACTAACATGAAAGAAAATTAAAAAACTTACCATTATGTGCTCTACCTTGGCGTAAGACATACGCTCGGAGTAGTGCACGTCGACCTTTTTCGCTCGATTTTCCCTCCCGGATTGACGAGATGTAAAATGTCATTCATGGATCTCATTGTCGATAAATTATTGGGACTGTACTAATGAGATCAGATCCTTCGACGGTACGGTGTCACGGACCCTCAATATGGACTTCCGATCCTACCCAAAGTACCATATCTGCATGTTTTTCTTCCATGTTTTGAATTGATCTCTCAATTGTTCTAATGTGGAGTCGTAGACATGTAGGGACATGCCGAATTGTTCCGGTCAAAGAAATATAAATCGAAAAGAAAGTAAGTGTTAGTTGTATTTAAATAATAAAATATAAATATAAATATAAACATAAATATAAATACAAAATAAAAATAAAATGAGTAACTACATGTAGCGCCCCCCTAATGGCCATCTTGAGCTCCTGTAGCATCTTCCTTCAATTCGTGTACCCCGGGACAATGATCGTCTTGAGCAACTCCAGGGCTCTAGCTAGTAAGGTCATCTTGTTCTCGACGACGGACCCCAATTTTCCTCATTTGGGGGGCCTAGTGGCAGACGAACCTTCCTCGCCTCCACTACCGTGATGCCCTGATGAAGTCATTTCCTGCAAAAAAAAAATTCATTAGTATAAACATGTATATGAGAAAATTATCAAATGCAAATGAGCAAAAGCATTAAATTGACTAAAATCCAAATGAATTAAGGCACTAGACGAATACAAGTTAACGACATTATAAGAATACAAATCCATATCATCAACCAAACTAAGCATTGCTTCAAATAAATGGATTACTTATTACAAATCTAAAAAAAATTCAAATTCGGGTCATGTCACGTAATAAGAATTAATGGTTAAACTGAGTAAGATCCAAATTAACATATTCAACAACCAACCAACCAATTTTGATTCAAATCCACATGAACTGATCAAATCTAAATGAATAAAAGCATTAAAATGTCGTCCGATATTAATAAAGCATTAGCATAATACACGTTAATGACATTATAAGAATACAAATCCATATCATAAACCAAACTAAGCATTGTTTCAAATAATTGAAATAGTCATTACAAATCTAAAAACTGTTTCAAATTCAGGTTATCATCTTAAATGGATTGATATTCTGGAGGAGCAGTCAAGTCATTCACACTACTTGTTAGACGCTTTGGCGCATGTAAGACGATTGACCACAACTCATTGTGATATTCTCCGAGTAAAACACTTGCTTAACCTTTTGAAAAACATAAACAAACAGCTCATCGCTCACATGCTCGTTGCTCTTCAACTTGGATAAGTGAACCATTATCAAATTGGAGTCAGGATCAACTTTACAAGCATATTCATCCTTAACTCTTACCCAATCACAGTAAAACACAACCTCTTTGAATCTTATGTAGTCCAATTCAAATTTATTTCGAATGACACTATAGTAAGTCATTTCTTTATCTTTCGCGCTTGCTCATAAAAAGGAGGAGCCTTGTATAAAATGCTCGAATTCTGTACATTTGTATTTTCCTCATACACCCTTGCACCAAATACGTAACCGTTCAAACGATAATTTTTGTACTCGTGTGCCATGAACAAGGGTCCAGTGGCTAGACGAGCAAGTCTTGATGTTGCGTCACCGGTCTTTAAGAGATGATATTATAGATAAATTAAATAAGTTAGTTTTAATGCTTTCTTATAATGTGACATTTTATAAGAGACAATTTGATTAAAACTAGGTGTAAACCCGAGCGATGCACGAGTTAGGCGATTACATATGCGAGGTAACATGGTTTTAAATTATAACAATATTTGTATATACATACTTTCACCATAAATGAGGAACATGGGTTTTTTTGTTTTAGCAACACAAATAACTAAATATTATGTGGAAACATTATTCATTAAAATATTCTAAGGAACTACATAGTAGCACTGCTAAAAAAACATTATATCATTTAGAGTACCTCTAACACGCTATCAAGAAGAAAAAATATGATGCACTAATTTCACTACATGTTTATAATTAACACTAATAAAGACATACACATATGTATATGAAAAATATTATCTTTATATTAGGTGAAATGCCAAACACATATACACTAACTTCATGATACTTTTTATCCGTATCAAAATATGAGCCAAAAAATAAACTTTAAGGCCACCAATTTATGAAAGTATTAAATATAAAAGCACATAAAAGACTTGTCAATTTTTATATTCCTGTGCAACCAACCATGTGACACAATAATTTAGCAACTACAAAAACCATAACACTTCACATTAATGGCGGAGTTAAATGTAATACAATGAAATTAAATATATCGCCATCCATTATTAAGCATCCACTTCAACTTTACAATCAGTCAATGGTTTGGAGGGATAGTAAAGAGGGTGAATAAAACTATTTTTTAGTAACACTGGGAACTTAACGCATGTTAAATATAAAAGATGGAAAAAGAAAAAAAAATCATGAAGATTGCAAAGTTAAAATTTTATATTTTATGTGTTTTATAGTAGTTGAGTAAAAATATGAAAAATAGTGTACAATAAAATTTTACCTTGAATTTTTTTATTTGGGTTGGAAGTAAGAAAATAAAAGTTGAAAAAGGAAGAATTTTTAGTTGTACATTCTTACTGAGTTAAAATTTCAAGTCAAACTTATGCAATCAAATACTTATAAAGTAATTGAAATCTTTCACAGTTGTCATAGCGAAAAATTTCTATTAAAGGTGTGTATGATTGAGAATATTTGTCACGTCCAATGTGTTAAGATTTAGTATTGTCCAAGTTTGGGGTGTTTGGTATCACAAATTTGATCAACCCATAAAGAATGAAGAACCTATCAAAGCATGAAAACTTGCATTGTTTAACGTTTATTTTCTCACCTCCCCTCGAAAAGAAAATTTTGGAAAATTTTTGTTACTTAGGACTATATAAACTCACTATTTGTAGCTTTTTTGCAACTTCAATAAAGCACATAAAACGAACATTTTCACGTTGGTAAAATTTTAACTCGAAATTTTATGTCTTTTCCATATTTTCAAACAACCATCCTTGGCCCTAGTATCATGAGCAATGTATAATAAAAACCAAACCAAATATCATGAAGACTCTTAGGTTCATGATACCCAGTTAGGAAAAACATTATTATGATACATAGTTAGGAAAAGAAATTCCAAAATGGCATATAAATGAGTTCACAATAAAATAATTATAAATAAAAACATTACACTTCCTAAACTCCTACCCAAATCTTGAATTAAAAACATATGTTCCCTCCATGATGACTATGAATGCGCTACTTTTGTATAAATTCAAAATCATCACCCAATTTGATTTAAAACAAAAGCAAATCACCTAAGCGAAATTAATATGATCCCTCATTCCCAAAGGACCAAAGGTATGTACACAGAAACCTTGCTCCACCAACGTATGTGGACAATATTGTTGTTCAAATTTAGATTTGATAGGAATCCAAACATCTTAACTTCAACATATGTCATGGTCTGACCATTAAAATTCATCTTTACCATTTAACAATTGTGCTCTACTGAAACTTCTACCAGTGCCAAATTTATAAAACAAATATCATTAACCACTATTTAGATAACAAACAAAATATAATACGGTACCCAAGAAAAAACAATGTATTTCAATTGACATTCCCATGTAAAAAAATTAAAATATGATGCATTGAACATAAGAGGACAACTCCCTCTATTTCGAACATGTCCTACAGATGTATATCCCATAGCTTATCAAAAAATTTGAGGTACTCTATAGTCAATGAAATATACTCGTCGGTTATAGAATATTCTCATACATACACAGTGTACATGATTATCATAATTTTAATATTATCAAAATCTTAAAAGTATTCACTTTAAAATTTCATCTAGGAGGTCATCACACCTAAAGAATATATTTTTATCCCAAACATATGTACTTTGAGAGTCTTTACCCAAAGAATAAATGCATATACATGAACCATTAATTATAATATAGAAAACTTATCTTTCCTTCACCTCTGAATCTTGTTCCAAGTAAAGTTTACAATCACCCAAACCCAATCAACCCAGATGCCACGTCTCATCACTCGAACTGGTTAACGGCCTGCCTTTCCTCGAAGCTAGAACCTTGAAATTAGCTTATTCTGATCCTGATCGTGATTCTAGCAGCATGAATTTTAGGGTTTCAAAGGCAGAGATGGGAGATAATGGCTCCCTTTTTCTGGGTGTTTTGGATCTTACTAGGTTTCCTACAAACACATGGGAGTTGAGGCTTATTGACATTATTCTCGTCCTCGATATCACGGTTCCAAGATTCTCTACTTCACTCACTTAAAATGCTTCTTCAACCAAAATCAACATCCATGGTGTCCATTTGGTACAAGAGTTTTTTGAAATTTGTAATGAAAATAAACAAAAAAATCTCATCCTAAATATAAAGCCCATATATATAAAGAACAAATTTCAAATTTAGATGTAAATATATGACAAACAAAATTAAATTCAGAAGTCTTTTTATAATCCCATAAACTTTGATAACTTATCTATAATTTTGGTAGCTTTTGATGGATGAGAGGAAATAGGGGAGAAAACATTGAGTGGGTTCTCCATTATAGGGGCAGAGACTATAAAATGAAGAGAGAGAGAATATGGGAGTTTTTAGATTGTAAATGTAGGGCAGGTGGAGTAACATACGCGTGATAAATACAAAGACATATGAAAGGTTTGAAGAAGCAAAAGGGATAGGTTTGGAAAGGAAACAGATGGAGAGATAAAGGGTTGGACGTTTGGGTTTAATAGTATGAGAAATGAAAGGTCAGTTGCTCTCTTATTAAGAAAAAAGAGGCGTGCAAGAAAAACATTATGGAGGTGCCATGTGGACACCTTAATTGAGAGGGAGTCTTAATTCTTGTATAGAATTTTAGAGTATATAGATATTACCTCGCGTGATACCCTCAACCTAAATTCGCTGTCTAATTTTCCATCGTTCTTTGTCTTTTATTATTCCCACACGCATCATATTTTCTGCATTGATCGTGATTATGAAATTGATCATATATGAAAATTATAATAATGTAAAACTTAAAATAATATAAACTTACTTTTTCCATTATTCGACATCTTCATGTGTGTCAAATAGATAACGAGCTACTTGTTCATGTTATAAACTCATAAATTTCACTCGCTTGTCCATCTCCTGACCACCCTCGTCGATGAACTCATCACTGTTATCCACGGTGCTTGAGTCAGTCATATACTTCCGAGTGTAGATTTATGACTCCACTGTGATGTATTCCTCTGTAATTGATCATTCTATGTATTATGTATTCTTAACGTAATCTTTGAAAACTTTCATCAATTTTTCAAATAGATACATACACCGATATCTTACTGGGCCGCAAAGAAGTGACTCATCGCATAGGTGTACCAACAAGTGAACACTTACATCAAAAAATATGGAGGAAAGTACTTCTCCAACACACAAACTGCTTCAGTTACCGCTACTTTTGTGACCACTATGTGACCTCGATTGAATTCCTTCTCACATAAAAGTGAGAAGCAGATGTTAATTTTCATAATATCCTTCAGCAAATCATTGTGCTTGGAGAAATAATTCTTAAACAATAGAGGAACTAATTTCATGATCACATGCCAATCGTGGGACTAACACTTATGTAAATCATGGGTTAAATAATTCTCAATCCTTTGTAAGTTGGATGAAAAATAAGATGGAACCTTCAAATTATATATTGTATCTAAAAGCACCTTCCTTTCCTCACTCATTAAAGTAAACGCACTAGGGGGAATTATTTTCCTTGCCCTACTATTTTCTTTCAACCATAGTTGTGGCTTAAGTTTCAATGATTTAAGGTCTTTTCGTGCATTTTCTCCATCCTTCGAATGACTCTCCCAAGGCATGTGCCCAAAATATGTTCAGTGATGTTCTTCTCTGCATGCATCACATCCAATATATGGCGCACTGGATTATTCTTCCAATAAGGCAAGTTAAATAAAATTAGCCTCCCAGACCATCCCTTTCTTGTCTCTGTTTCATTCCCACTTAGGGTATTATTATGCTTGACTTTCTTGAATTTGGCATTCTTACCTGGAATATTAGGGCCACAATTAGAAGAGTTACTTTTGAATTTCTGAACCTGAAAGTTTTCTCGGAGGTAGCCTATGTTCAACCCCGCTCGATAAAAAATTGGATCCTTTCTCAAATCTAAAACGATGATCGGGGAGTAAAAACCTCCTATGGAAATGGTATATATTTTTCCACTATCGATAAGACACAGAGATTCAGTCTCCTATCCACAAATAGGACACCCCAAATAACCATTACTACACAACCGGATAATGTCCCATAAGCTGGAAAATCATGAATTGCCCACATCAACATAGCTTTCAGTGTAAACTTTTTTTTCTTAAATAATTCAAATGCTTGCACACCCTATTCCCATAACTCAATTAATTCATCTACCAAAGGATCCAAGTAGACATAGATGTCCTCACTTGGTGCCTTGGCCCAAGTATCAACAAAGACAGCATCAAAAATTCGGGTCTCATACACTGTGAAGGAGGGAGGTTTAGTGGTGCTAGGATCCATGGCCATACACTCTGATTAGTTCTTAGATGTCCAAATGGATTGAAACCATGTATTGATATTGCCAAACGAATGTTACGCTGTTCTCAAGCAAAATCAGGATACTCATAATGCATCCTCTTCTAAGTTGTAGAATCAATAGGATGACGTATAAATTATCCCTTACTTCTTCCATAGCATGCCAAGTCATTGCCTCTGCTATCCATGAAACTACAAAAAATCGCTTCAATCTAGGCCCAATAAGAAAATATATCAACACTTTTTGAGGCATTTTTAGCTTGTGTCTTCCTTGCTAGTAGATGCATATATCTAGGTTCATCGCGTACTGGACACCGATCGAGATTTTCATACTGCTTTCGATATAGTATGCAGTCATACACACAAGCATGAATTGATTTATACTTCATTCCCAAACCTTCAAATTGTTCTTCATAACAGGATAGCTATTTGGAAGTGTATTCTGCTTGGGTAGCAAGCCCTTCACCCAACTCAAAATTCTTATCATGTTATTGCTAGACAAACCATATTGGGTCTTACAACTATGAAAACTAACCATGGCATGTAAAGTTATTTGATCTTTGTTACAGTCAGAGTACAACGGTTGGGTCAGCTTAAATTTTAAACTTTGGTAGTCATGTCAAGGTTTATCCCGATATCTTTACGAGCACCTGAACTTTGTATATTGTCATTGACCTTATTTTCTTCCATATCATGAACTCCATACGAATCATCAACTAATTCCTCTAGCATATTATGATTAACATTGTACTCATTTCCTTGTACATCTATCCTACCTTTTTAAGGTTGCTCGGGGACGAAAGGAACTTTGATTCCTCATGAAAAAATAAAAAATGATTACTATCTTGAATACCCCATATTAACAAATGTAGTTTATTTTTTTTCCCCTCAAACACCTTACCATTCCTACACTTAGCACAGGAACATGGAAACTCTTCATCATTACAAAATCTTTATGCGTATTTTACAAATTCATTAGCACCTCTGCGAAATACATACCCTAATTTATTTGTCTCACCCATCCACTCTTTGTATTTAGGATATCCCATCACAGATACTACAAACAATCACCTATTATGGGTAAGAAGTGTATATTCATCGATTAGTATAAACAAAAGCGTAAATTTATTTATTCGGTAGTAATGTTTAAAGTGATGATTTATGCATAGTTATGCTTCATTTTGCATTATTAGTTGTTTAACAACAAGATTTTACAATTTATAGTATGTTTCATTTCTATCTTATTTATATTTGATAGAATCGCAACACTAAATGTTAGAAATGCCTAAGGCCAACTAACTCAATGCCCATCTAAATATTCAAATCCACCAGTCAATAACAATTTAAGAATCCCAAACAACAATTCAAATAATAATTCAAAATATTAGAAATGCCTAGGGCCAACCAACTCGGTGGCCATATAAATGTTCAAATCCACCGGTCAACAACAATTCAATAATCCCAAACAATAATTAAAATAATAATGTGAAATATTAGAAATGCTTAAGGCTAACTGATAAGCACCCAAAAGTTTTTATTTTATACCTCTAATAGATGCATTTTAGTCGCTCGTTTCTAATAAAATTGGCCTTATGTTCGTATTTTATAATTTTACAGGTCAATACGCAGTTGCGGTACAAAAAATGCTAAATCAGTACAATTGAAACTCAATAGCGGTCAAAAGCTTGTAAAGAAGAAATCAAGGAGATCGCGAAGTCTGGAGTCCAATCTGAGCTTGTCCCGATCTGTTTCGATGCTCCGAACCAGTCCCGTAACCTTAACCTAGCCCAGACCAAGCCCAAACAATTCCCCAAGCCCCGTGTGTTTTGAGTTTCTACCTTTATTATTTTTCTAGATTTTTATTTTTAGGATTTATTTAGATTTAATTAGAATTTTTTAGGATTTATTTTCTATTTTTCTAATTCTTTATTTTTTATTTTGATTTTTATTAGTTTTTAATTTATAATATTTATTTAATTTTATTTTTCTTAGGACTAGTTTTTAGGAATTTATTTTATTTAGTTTTTAATTTTTTTATTTAGTTAGGATTTTTAATTTTTTTTAATCTTTATAGAGTTTTATTTATCTATTATTATTTCTTTTTATTTTTTTTAGTCTCTTAGTAATAAATTAAATTTTTATTTCTAGGTTTTTATATTTTTTATTTTTTTTAGTGTCATTTTTTAGGGGTGCAAATTAAACACACACACACAAAACTCACACACACCCTACTCTCATACACTTTCCTACACCCAAACTTTCCTATACTCACACCATAACAATACACCCACACACACACACACAATAATCCTCTAACCCATCTTCAACCTCTCACATTTTCTCTCCTCTCCCTCCATTAACAAACATTAAACCTTACCCTCTCTCATCTCACCATCACCAACCAACACAACCCCTACATAAACCCTCCAACCCACGCCGCTACCTCCTCACCCACCGGCGCCAACCTACCCCAACCCCGGCTGGCGTAACCGCCGCTGCCACGACCTGTCCGCCCAGCAACCGATCCGAAACCCTCGCCTGCCTCCACTCCAAACCATCTCGGGTTCTACCCAAAACCGATCGGACCTGTCATGGTCCGGTTCGACCACAGCAACCCGAGACGAACCCGTGCTCCAAACCTCAACCCGATACGGGTATACCCAAATCCAAACTTAATAACCTCCTACTATATTCGAATCTTCAACCAAAATCCCTACAAAATAGGAGCTTCCAAATCAATCCTAAGCCAAAATCAAATCCCTCAAATCTCTCAACTAAACAAAGAATCGTGGGTAAATCAAAAGAAAGGGGTAAAGCTTATAAGAAGAGACTCTCAACAACAAACAAAAAGAAGGAGATACGTAGAGAGAGAAAAAGACAGTGTATAATATGTATATAGTAGGTTCATAAAAAATTTCAGAAAAATACAAAAAAATTAGTTTAGTTTTAGAATAATTTTTAGGTTTAGTTTTTAGTCTTCTTTTTGTAATCAAGTGCTAAAAATTGTGACGAAGTTGGACGCGTGTCAAGGCGCTTTTCAAGACAAATTTGGAAAAAAAATTGCGTATTGTATTTCTACCTTCTCTTTTCAATTTATTTCCTTCTTGACATATTATCTGTTGTTGTTTATGCACACATGAGAATGTTTGGCTAAACACCCCGTTCAAGGGGTGGGATTCACTGCGTATGATGTTAATTTAATTAATTGGTTTCATTAATTTTATATTTCTAAGTAAATTAATTTTTAAAGTGTCACCAATTAATTTATGTAACGAGAGTTAGTAAATTAATTGAACGAATCAATTTTTAAATTTAGGATTCGAACTAGAGATAGGTTTTTTCGATATTTGAATATTAATCCGGTGTTGAAATTTGAAGATTGCTATTGTTTTCGTTAAATTGATCCTAGCGGGTAGTTTTCTGAAAATAGTATTAGTCCTAATTTTTCATCGTGTGACATTTTTAAATTAATTTTCTGAAAAAGATTTTATTAAATTTATAATTTTAACGAGAGTTAGATTATCGATTTAATATTATCTCGAAATATTTCAAAATTAATAAATTGAGAAATTAAAATAATTGAAAATGTAGTATAATCTCATCTCTTGACCTTCTCACATTATTTGACACTCGGTTGCACATTTTTTTATTATTTAGTAAATTTTATAATTTTTAAGCATTTGTTAGTTAATTTTTCCCTTGAAATTGTTTAAAAAAAATATTTTCATTAAAAAAATTTGGAATTGCACATTTTCACATTAATTGTTTCACCTTGAAAGTTGGATTGATACCCATACTTACCGCAATACGAGTTATTTTTAGACAAGTTTTGTAGGTACTCAAGGGAATTTTGAGAGTGACTTTTGCACAACAACGATATACATACGTAGAAAGCTTTTTATCAAATGGCGCCGTTGCCGCTTTCTTGACTTGGAGACATGATTGAAGACTTGTAATTTTATTTATCTTTTTTTAGTGTAGTTCTTCCTCCTCCCTCCTCATTAGACTGATTGTATAGGATTTTTAAAGCTTGGTATTTATTTTGGTGCATTTTGACACCGATTTTTTGTAATAATTATTCATAAAAAAAAGTGAAAAGGGAAACCTGACAAGGTAGAGAGAGAGATTCCAAGGCGAGGATTTTTGTAACCTCTCTACTTTGGGTCAGTAGGACTCCCGAGAAAGACTGAGATAGGCGAAATCTCCCCCCGGTCGACTCAACTCGGTCTTCACCCCACGTGTGTAAAAACCGTGGGAGGTACAATTTTTTTATCCCTCGCGAATCACCTGCAAGCGAGTTCATTTTTTGTGTGATTAATTGCTCCTATGTGCTTTTAATTTCTGCATCGCACTTAAATTGAATGGTTTGATGAATTAATTTACCTAAGACCTGGACCCGATCATCGCAACGAGAAGGGATTTCATCACCCGACTCACTCACTTATCCATTGTGTGCTACCCTACCTGTCATTAAATTTAAAATCCATCAACTAGCTAGCCCCACAGGAACACATTTTTGCAACAGGCGATAACAAAGATAAATTCCGTGAATTTTCATTGCCCGTGGACTTAATTAAAATTTGACTACCCCTTTCACTAATTTTGAAGATAATAATTGGCTATGTGCTCGTTAGGAATTTTTTCTTAACTCGTGTGTATCCAATTCCATTCTTTAGGTAGTTGGTTTTAGTTAGTTCGACCAAATCCAGAGTCCAATTTTTCCATTTTTCGAAAAAATCCCCAAAATATTTTCCTTTCTTGTTTAAAAATATTTTCAAAAATCCCAAAAAGATTTTTTTTCCATATTTAAAATACCAAAAAGATTTTCCTTTTCTTATTTTCAAAAATCACAAAAAGATTTTCTTTTCTTTTGAAAAATATTTAAAACCAAAAAATATTCCCCTTGTCATGGCCGAAGAACGTCCTTTACGGGAATACTTTGGCCATTTCACATTCTCTCAAAGTTTGTTTGATGATAAGCCCGAATCGACCCTTGATTCATTAATTCAGGGCTTTAACTCTCAAACGCACACCGTTGATACTCGTGTGTCGTCCACGCCCACATCTCCTATTCCACCGCCTCCGGTGATGAGTGTCAACTCATCCCATTCTTCACCATGCACACACTGCTTTCTTCGCGATCATTTGTCCCATGAGTGTCCATTTATATTCTCTCCATCTGACCCCACCATGGAACATGTGCGTCCCTATGATACTGTTTTGGAACCACCCTCATCGTATTCTCACGACTTATCCAATGCCAAGGGGTATGTATACCCAAGCTATTCATGGCAGCCTGATCACCCTTCCATGCAATATGAATCCCAATGTCATGTTGCGGATCCTTATGGCAGTCGTCATCGCCACCTTGTGCACCCATTCACGATCAGTTCTCTCACTACGCACCCCATGAGCCTCAACCATTCGTCCATCACGAAGGCGCTCCTTTCGTGTATGATGAACTTTACCCTGCTCCACACACTTCATTTGAGTATTATCCACAACCTAGTGTTTCTAGCGAGTTGTGTCCAGCTCACCCACCACCGCCACCCACCGCCATCTCCCCACCACCTTGCACATCCGCTCTCGAGAGCCTCTTACACAAGTTCGCGCACACTCTTCAATCTCAAACTGAATCACTTCAAAGGCTTGAACAATGATTATATGATTTTGAGTGTGCGAACAAGATGGATTCCACCCCAAGTCAACCCATTATTGACCCCGTGTGGGACGATGATGTGTCGTCTTGTGCCACAGATTTTGAGTGTGACCAACCCTATATTCCTGAGAATCTCGACATTGAGACCACCCCGTGGTCCGGGCCCCAAGTTGATGATTGTGTTGACCTATCCCTTGATTGTGATACTGATCCCACACCAACCCATCCTCTCGAACCCAACATTGAGGTTCATCTTTCCCCTTTCATAGAATCCTTACTTATGCCCGAGCCTACACCTATTGAGCCCACTGCGTGTCTCCCCGAGGAACCACTTCATCCTAGGGTAGCTCCGGCTACGAATGCTCACCATTTTCTTGATATTAACTCCGAGATGATTTATATCCCTCTGGATATGGATCCTATCCCACCATGCTTTGCTCCCGTTGAGTCAGATATTACTGTTGATTCATTTATCTCGGATTTGGAAGCCTCGTTAGATTCTACCACCACTGCTGGTGACACATTAGTGGATAAGTTGCTCACTCCCTCGTTCACTTTCACACCTCCCCCTACGCATACCCTTGAGGGTCACTCAGTGCCTCATGAGGAGTGTGTGTCTCCTACTCATCAGTTAGATCATCTTCCCCCACCCTTTGTCCCACCCGACCCACCCACTGTCCCTTCCACCCCACCGCCTAGTTTGGACCTTGTTATTTCTCCTCACTTGTTCACATCTAAGCATTTAGGCCCTCACCTACACCCACTCTCCACCCTAGTGCTCCACGATCCCATTTGTGCACTTTTCATTAACCCCGCCATCTATGAGAGTATTTATGATACTCTAATCTTTCGTGACACCGGGTTTATTATTTTATGCACACCACTACCTTGTGGTGTTGATTTTTTCCATCTACCCCTCCTTGGCATGTCACGGCGTGACCATTATCATCGTCCATTTATAGAATGGTCGTGCACTATATATGAGGTCCCCCCCCATCCTTATTTTCAAACCATTTTGCCTCCCCCGCCAAAATTGAGCACCATTCTTATAGGGCCCTTATTGCCCTCACATTTATGCTCAATAAGGCCCGTGATCGGTGCCTGTTCACCCTCACCCTTGCCCATATTTGTCTTACCCTCCTACCCACCCACCCCTGTTCCACCGATGCTTTACATCGAGTGATGCACTTTGCTATACAAGTGCATTGACTTCTTCTAGACTTTATCCAACAATACTTACGCTTCAGTCTTGTTTGGGGGTGATACTTATCACCCTATTTTTCTACCGCCCCGCACTTTTATAGATCTTATCTTTAGGGTGAGATTGGTTCGGTCTGGCTGAAGATGTTAAACTTAGCGCTACCGAGAGGCAGCCCGTCATTCATTGTTTCTGAGTATGAGTCTTATCCTGTTTGGGGGTGGTGTTTCACACCACCCAATTATTTTCACATGCTTTATAGACTTGTACATATTTATCTCGCCTCTGTTCTTCAGGTTTTATCCCTCCATCATGCGGTACAATTTTATAAGCGGTTCCTTATGGTAATATCTTTCCTCCCTTGTGCTTTTTATTTTTATATATGGTTTTAAACATCGAGGACGATGTTCTCTTTTGTTTGGGGGTGGGAAATTTATCAAAATCGTACCTCCTTTGAAAATTTTCAGAAACAAGTGATTTTAAAAATTTTGTGCAGTTAAATTTAAATTTTTATGATATGATTTGTCTATCATCCCTCTTTTAGAAATCTCGGAATACCTGTGTTTAACCCAAAAATTACGCTTTTAACCTTAAATTAATTAATACCTCTTAAAGCGTACTTTCACCATGAATTCCTAAACTCGACAATTTTACACTATCACGTTTACAATCAAAACTTGAAGAGTAAATATATTCTCAAGAAAACCTTAAAAGATCACTAGTGGCGACTTAAACCCGTGATATTTGAGCTTTTCACCTTTTTGAAGGTTTTACGTATCTCCGAGTCACTAGTTCACTCAACTTTCTTTGGGTACCACATTTAGTCGTTGCATGATCTCATCATTTTTTCAAATTTGGCTTAATTACTGAGAGTGACATTACTTTCGAGTTTTAAGAAACATGTGTCTTGTAGTTGTCCCAAGCACTAAACCGATCTTTCCATACACTCATCTCTTTCCCTATCACATTATCATTTTTCATATTACCCTTATCCATATGTCCCAAATACCATCCATCATTGCCATCGTTTTTGAGAAAAAGAGTGTTTGAAATGTTCCATGTAAAATGTTTTCATTTTCATTATGAAAAGGAAAATGTATCGCAATAAAAAAAATATAGAAAAAAATAGAAAAATGAGCAAAGAAAGAAAAAAAATAGAAATGTAGAAAAAGAAAGATGTGATCATAAGTTCAAAAGATGAAGACAATAGTCAATCAAAGTGTGTCACACTCTTCTCAAAATACTCCATCATATCATTCACCTTCTTCATTTTTCCTTCATACCTTACATAAACACCATTTTCACCATTGGTAAAGTGTTCAGGCAAACGAAAAGATTATATGGTAAATAACTCGACATTCTCGACATAGTGGTTAGCATCCCTTCATGAGATCAGATTTCTTCATGTATCCGTCCTTTCTTATAAAGTGTGTGAGACGTTTGAACTTGTTTACATTTACTCACATCCTCACACACTAGAGAGATACACTTACCCAATTCTCAGAGAGTTCGATTCAGAGAGATATTTCCAGTGAGAATTGAAGTCAAAGCGTTGATTATATAAAGGCGATCTTAGAATTACTCTAATGATACTTAAGATTACTTCACACTACACATGCTGAGTTTTAGGAAGGATTACGCTTTTGGTATTAAGTAATTTTAAATCTTATTGTGATAATTGAATATGGTGTTCCTTGATGTTCTTTTAAAGTTGGGTTGTATAGCGTTTCATCATCTACTCAGATACTGCATTTAAATAAGTTTTTGAATTTTGTGGGTATATTCACTGCAAACCCTCACAAGACACCACTCGTCCTGTAGGGCAACCTACAGGTTTAACGGTTTGTTGCACATGCTAAGTGTAATCGCCAGTGCCTGTGAAAGTGGCACACTTTTGGTTACTTATCTCTTTTTTCTCGAGGACAAGTAATGTTTTGTTTGGGGGTGGTGTGATAAGCACCCAAAAGTGTCTATTTTATACCCCGAATAGATGCATTTTAGTCGCTCGTTTCTAATAAAATTGGCCTTATGTTCGTATTTTATCATTTTACAGGTCAATACGCAGTTGCGGTACAAATAATGCTAAATCAATACAATTGCGACTCAATAGCGGTCAAAAACTTGTAAAGAAGAAATTAAGGAGATCGAAAAGTCTGGAGTCCAATCTGAGCTTGCCCCGATGTGTTTCGATGCCTCGAACCAGTCTCGTAACCTTAACCTAGCCCAGGCCATTCCTCGAGCCCCGTGTGTGTTGGGTTTGTACATTTATTATTTTTCTAGATTTTTATTTTTAAAAATTATTTAGATTTATTTAGAATTTTTTAGGATTTATTTTCTATTTTTCTAATTCTTTATTTTTGATTTTGATTTTTATTATTTTTTAATTTATAATCTTTATTTAATTTTATTTTTCTTAGAACTAGTTTTTAGGAATTTATTTTATTTAGTTTTTAATTTTTTTATTTAGTTAGGATTTTTAGTTTTTTTTAGTCTTTATAGAGTTTTATTTATCTATTATTATTTCTTTTTATTTTTGTTAGTCTCTTAGTAATAAATTAACTTTTTATTTCTAGGTTTTTATTTTTTATTTTTTTTAGTGTCATTTTTTTAGGGGTGCAAATTAAACACACACACAAAACTCACACACACCCTACTCTCATACACTTTCCTACACCCAAACTTTCCTATACTCACACCATAACCCATACACCCTCACACACACACACAATAATCCTCTAACCCATCTTCAACCTCTCACCTTTTCTCTCTTCTCCCTCCATTAACAAACATTAAACCTTACCCTCTCTCATCTCACCATCACCAACCAACACAACCCCTGCATAAACCCTCCAACCCGCGTCGCTACCTCCTCACCCACCGCCGCCAACCTAGCCCAACCCCGGCCGGCGTAACTGCCGCTGCCACCACCTGTCCGCCCAGCAACCGATCTGAAACCCTCGCCTGCCTCCACTCCAAACCATCTCGGGTTCTACCCAAAACCGATTGGACCTGTCATGGTCCGGTTCGACCACAGCAATCCGAGACGAACCCGTGCTCCAAACCTCAACCCGATACGGGTATACCCAAATCCAAACTTAATAACCTCCTGCCATATTCGAATGTTCAACCAAAATCCCTACAAAATAGGAGCTTCCAAATCAATCCTAAGCCAAAATCAAATCCCTCAAATCTCTCAACTAAACAAAGAATCGTGGGTAAATCAAAAGAAAGGGGTAAAGCTTATAAGAATAGACTCTCAACAGCAAACAAAAAGAAGGAGATACGTAGAGAGAGAAAAAGACAGTGTATAATATGTATATATGAGGTTCATAAAAAATTCCAGAAAAATACAAAAAAATTAGTTTAGTTTTAGAATAATTTTTAGGTTTAGTTTTTAGTCTTTTTTTGTAATCAAGTGCTGAAAATTGTGACGAAGTTGGACGCGTGTCAAGGCGCTTTTCAAGACAAATTTGGGGAAAAAATTGCGTATTATATTTCTACCTTCTCTTTTCAATTTATTTCCTTCTTAACATATTATCTGTTGTTGTTTATGCACACATGAGAATGTTTGGCTAAACACCCCGTTCAAGGGGTGGGATTCACTGCATATGATGTTAATTTAACTAATTGGTTTCATTAATTTTATATTTCTAGGTAAATTAATTTTTAAAGTGTCACCAATTAATTTATGTAACGAGAGTTAGTAAATTAATTGAACGAATCAATTTTTAAATTTAGGATTCTAACTAGAGATAGGTTTTTCCAATATTTGAATATTAATCCGGTGTTGAAATTTGAAGATTGCTATTGTTTTCGTTAAATTGATCCTAGCGGGTAGTTTTCTGAAAATAGTATAAGTCCTAATTTTTCTTCGTGTGACATTTTTTAAATTAATTTTCTGAAAATGATTTTATTAAATTTATAATTTTAACGAGAGTTAGATTATCGATTTAATATTATCTCGAAATATTTCAAAATTAATAAATTGAGAAATTAAAATAATTGAAAATGTAGTATAATCTCATCTCTTGACATTCTCACATTATTTGACACTCGGTTGCACATTTTTTTATTATTTAGTAAATTTTATAATTTTTAAGCATTTGTTAGTTAATTTTTCCCTTGAAATTGTTTTAAAAATAAAAAAATTCATAAAAAAAAATTTGGAATTCCACGTTTTCACATTAATTATTTCACCTTGAAAGTTGGATTGATACCCGTACTTACCGCAATACGAGTTATTTTTAGACAAGTTTTGTAGGTACTAAAGGAAATTTTGAGTGTCTTTTGCACAACAACAATATATATACGCAAAAAAGCTTGTTATCACTAACCAACTCAATGGCCATCTAAATGTTCAAATCCACCAGTCAACAATAATTCAAGAATCTGAAATAACAATTTAAATAATAATGCGAAATATTAAAAATGCCTAGTGCCAACCAACTCAATTGCCATTTAAATGTTCAAATCCACCATTCAATAACTTATGAAGTGAACATGAGAGTACAAAAACATTATGTCATGTTACAGTACCGTTATGTCATGCATTCATATGAGATTACATGCATGCATGACTGCACCCCCAAAGCAAGTGTTATATAACAAGTAAAAAGGGTGAAAAGGTAATAAGTAATCGTATACAGGATGATTTAATGTAAATTTAAACATGATTAGATTATAGTAATGAGAACCGCAATAGATAACCATTAGCTCCTATTTCACTCACTTATTTGCCATCATCTTGTTTATGATGGCAAATAGGTGTGTGAAATAGGAGCCAATGACTACCTATTGCGGTTCTTGTTACTATAATCTAGGTAGGTATAAATATACACTAAACCAACTTCTATACGATTACTTATTACCTTTTCACCCTCGTTACTTGTTAGATAACACTTTCTTTGGGAGTGCATGAATGCATGTATTCTATTAAAATTTATGAGCACATATATATATATATATATATATATATATATATATATATATATATATAGAGAGAGAGAGAGAGAGAGAGAGAGAGAGAGAGATGATCGCCGAAATATGTGAGGAATAGGAAAAGGGGTCACCGCTATTGCAATTAGAGAGAGAGAGAGAGAGAGTTGTAAGGGCAAACAGACTATAAATCAATTTATACTAATTACATTAATTTATCAATTTATACCAATTACCAATTTCAATACACAAATTTTAATTTTAAAATGCCAATTTCAATATACAAACATTAATTTCATAATACACATATTGAAGACTGCATATTTCCCCCCATCTCCTCTAAAGGGTGAGTGGTCCTATCTCATTCAAGACCGCATATTTCTGTAATATACTTAGCTCATCATGCACATCGTTTTAATTCAAGGAAAATTCGACAGGATATCCCTATAGTTATCCAAGTACACGACATAGATTCGCAAGTGTAAGTGTTATTTCAATTTGCCAATTGAAACAACACTTAACACCGCATAATCTAGTATGTACCCAGAGAACATTAAGATATGGCAGTAGAATGTCCCCCAAAAGTAACAAGTTTAAGCCACTAAGTATATTATTATACTGAAATTATGCCGTCCCAAACTGTCTAAATGGGATAATTTGAGAGATCTCATTATAGGGGTAATGACTCTCAAACGGGTCTAAGGGTTATTGAATGCGTACGCACAAGAACTAGAAGGCTAGTCTCTATGAGCACTATATGTAATTCAAAATAGTTATAAATTACCATGGTAAGTATGTTTAATTTATTCGGTAGTAATGTTTATAGTGATGATTTATACATAGTTATGTTTCATTTCGCATTATTATTTGTCATATACGAATACCAATTTCAATATACAAATACCAATTTCAGAATACTAATTTCAATATACAAATACCAATTTCAGAATACCAATTTCAATATACAAATACCAATTTCAATTTATACCAAATATCAACTTTAGAATTGAATACCAATTTCATTTTATACCAAAAACCAATTATACACTACATACCAAATACCAATTACAATTTCAATTTATAATACCAATTTTAATTTATTCACACACACACACACATTGAAACACATGCACTATGAAACACACACACATACACTGAAACACACACGATCACATGCACACACACACTAAAACACACCCTACCACACACATACACTAAAACATACCAGTGAGAGGGGGAGAAAAACGTACCGGTGAGAGAGGGAGAAAAATGTACCAGTGAGAGAGGGAGGAGAGAGAGAATCACAGAGAGAGATAGAGAGGTCCCACAAGAAAGAGAGAGAGAGAGAGAGTAGTGAGGGAAATAAAATGAGGGAAAGAAAAACTGAGCGACTAGGGTTTTAAGTTATTAAAGTTGTCACCGTGACAACTTTTTCATTTTGTCACGGTCTTTGACCATGACATGTCCGTGATAACTGAGTTGTCACGACTTTTTCCCCTGACAAAAAACGCTTTCTTTTTTATCACGATTTTTTACCGTGACAACCTTGGTCAAGTAAAGAGGGACATTTTTACCAATTTAGTGTAGTGAGTCCAAAAACCAGTTGAAACCCATAGAATGTTGAAGAAAATTGAACAACCATCAAATCTCCCAAACGTGAAAGGTTCAAAGAAAACAACCTCAAATAAAATCACTAACTCACAGTTGTTTATGTGTTTGAGATATAGGAAATAACTCTCATAAATTAGAACGTATGAGAAAAAATTGAATAAAGAAAAATCGAGAGGTAATTTCAGCATTGTTTGTCCAAATTTTGTAAATAAAATCTCACCTTTTACAAATGACCCAAGCCTTGTATAAATATTAGTTGATGGAAGGATCGAGAACAGCCACGATAAACTCGTAAATACCAGCAAAAATAAGGGTACATACGTAAACAACCATAGACGGCTGAGGGCAACATAGGAATCACAAAAGGGCACATGCATAATAAACCAAGGCCAGACCAGGGGCAGACTCGTAAAAGACCACAAGACACAATGGTCAAAAAATAGAGCCTTTGTCAGTGCACACGTGGTCAAACAGCATGAGTTGCACACTCCCCACTGATTAGCCCAAATCAGTTGCCCCGGATCTACCCAAAATAACACCATATAAGTTAAAACATTATCATTTATTTTTGTTTAAAATGTTTAATTAAACAATTAAAAAGTTTAATTAAAAGGTATTTTAACATTTTAAGGTTCAAAAAATATATTAAAAAAATATTTGAAAAATATTTATAAAATTCTGGAAATGTGATAAACCCAAATAAAATATAATATATAAAATATTTGAGTTAAAAAACATATACAATGTATTTTTACAAAAAAAATAGTTTAAATATTAATATATTTAAATAAAATTGATAATTTAGGTTTTCAGAAAATATAAAAAAATGATTTTAACCAAGAAAAAAATGCAAGGGCATAAAGGGATTGAAAAGAATAATTTGTCTCAAAATTAAGCCAATAAAATTTGGGGTATTATCAATCTCTCCCTTTGACCAATTTTGAGACAAACTACGCTGAGACTCAAAAGAAAACAAAGTTAAGCAAACAAGTACATAAGTCAACTATACTCATCGGTCCTAAAAATAAAAGGGTACATAACTCGACAAATAATATGCGTCCTAAAAAAGAAGATTACGTAACTTGAACTAACAACATGTGTCCTATATGACTCAAAATACACAGCAAAAATAGATAATAAAAGGCGGGAGTAGATGAGTCTTAAATTCTCCTCCTATCTGTCTCAATGGGACAAAGGATAGGGAAGAATCCTACAAAACAATATTAGTATAATATAATGAAAATAAAAGTATTGTAAGAATAAATTTCCAAATAGTCCCAATTTGTATGTATTGGCATTATTCCGGATAAAAACCAGTTTGAGTCACAGATAGATTTTATCTTATCACGATTTTCACATAGTCTATGACGTTGTTTTGAAGACGTAGCGGCCAAGCTTCAAAGATAGATCATGCCGTGTCTATTGGTGTACGTCTCATGTCTTTACATCATATTGCATTCTGAGATACTCTCAGGTATCAAAACATAATGTTTATGGGACTCGAAAAATGTTTTAAGGATGTTATTTTATTCAAAAATGATTTAAAAAGGTTTAAACTTCGTTTTTCTGAGATAAATACACTTTGAAGTCGTGTAGATCTTTCCCTTGAGTTTTGGAAGATCAAACAACATCTACAGTCGTTCTAATGACATGTGGAAGTCGTTCTAATGACATGATTATCTCATTTAAATGATATTTGCATGTTCATTCAAACAACGGGCCAATATCGTTCTGACGACTTGCCCACTTAAGATTTTTTCTCAGAATTTCGAGGTGTGCATAACTAAAATTACAGAACAAAACCCTTTCATTTCTCTGCACTTGTTTACAAAGGTTTCCAAAGTTAAAAACATCCTTTGTGTTTCAAGATTCGATATTTCTTACATATATGCATTAGAGATCTTGTGGTTAGCACCATTTGGAGTTTGTTCATCTTTGTTGAACAAAATTGTTTCGTCGAGTTTTGCGGTCAAGAAGCAATGGACTCTGGTTTCTAAATCGTAGGCAGTTGCCAAAGCTGTTTGGTGGATACCGAGACATATGTGGACTAGACCTTTCATAGGTGGACTCCTACGTTGCACTATGGAGGAGCAGTTGACGCATAGAAGAGCATCAAGACTTGTAGGGCATCGAGTCATCGATTAAGTCTACTTTCTATACTTTGTAAAATCGTATTATAGTGATTGTCTAGCTTGGGTCGTCCGATATTTTTTTCCCCTTAGTGGTTTTCTTGTACATCGGCATTGTGTGTTTTGTGGACTTGATTTATTTTACTTGCTTAATCACACTAGATGCATGTTTAGTATTAACAACATAAAATTGGGATAAGTAAAATTGGTTCACAAAATTTGTGCATATTAAATTGGAAAAAGTTTTTGGAAAAATTATTTTCATCTAAAGCTCACATAAAAAAGGGACCTACAAATTGGTATTAGAGCTAGAAACATTTTATTGTGTGAGTGATCTTGTTGATATAAATTTTGAAAATTTTGATGCTTTTAGAACTCCCTTTTTTATGGAACTAATTATGATTAAAGGAAAACGCGAATGAAAGTGCACTTAAGGCTATAAATGAGCATGTTTGGTTAGTGGTAGAATAAGGGTGGTCAACACCGATCACGAGAAATGGAGAGGCCACTAGTTTAAAACCTATTGAGCCATGGACTGAGGCCGAATATAGACTTGCACTTTATAATTCTAAAGGTTTAAATGTTATTTCCTCGTTTGTCACCCTGAAAGAGTATAATCATATTATGATGTGTGAGATGTCAAAAGAGGCTTGGGATGTTCTTACACTTACTCACGATGAAACTAGCACGGTTAGGGCGTCTAAACTTTAAAACCTCATTACCCAATTCGAGATGATTAAGATATTAGAGAGCGAGATGTTTGATGAGTTTTACACTAGATTGTCCCATATTGTCAACTCATCGTTTAACTTGGGAGAGACTATACCCAAAAATTGAGTCATTAAGAAAATCTTAAGGTCATTGCCTAGTAGATTTGATCAAAAAGTGATCATTTTAAACTCCTTGGGTATGCTTGAATCAATTAATCTATAAGAGATTATATGTGACTTACAAACCTATGAGCTTAACATGTTTACCTCCGAGAAAGAGCCAAATAAAGAAAAGGGCATTATTTTGAAAGCTCAAAAGAAGCAGACAAAAGTTTCAAATGATGAATCCGGCACCGATTTTGAAGATGTAGCTTTGTTGGCAAAAAAGTTCAAAAAGTTTCTTAAGTTCTAAAAGCAATCAAAAGATGACAAAAGACTTAAGAAATTCAAGAACAACAAAGACGATCACGTCCCTAAGAATTGAAGTGAGAATGATAATAGAGATGAGTCAGATAGGTGTTTTGGTTGTAAGGGTTATGGCCATAAGGTATCGGAGTGCCCCACTAAACTTCAGATGGAGGGAAAAAAACCAATTGCATATAATGCGACCTTAAGTGATAGTGAATCGGAAGAGGAATAAGAATTTCCCATTGAGCGCAACTTTGTAGCATTTCTGGCATGTTATGTGACCGATGACGATAAATCTTATTATGAAGATACTCATGTGAATAAGACTTTCGAGGCCGTTTTGTGTGAATCCCAAGTGAGTGAGGGTGAAGTTACTGAGCAGGAGGAGATATATGTGAGCGAGTTGCAAGTTTCCTTCAATGATTTATATGAGTAAATATTGAAGGTGAAGAAGCTAACTTGAAGTTGCAAGCTAGGTTGAAAGAGTGTATCGTTGAAAATGACGATGCATTGATTGAATATCTTAGGTCACGGGAAAAGACTCTTAGGGAGAAACTAGAATACATTGAGGTTGAGAGAGAATGTCTTCGTGGCTTGATGAAGTCTTTGAAGAAAGAGATTCTAGAGTTTGAGGAGCGTAGGAATTTTCTTGATTCTAGGATTAGTGAGCTTGAGGAGAGATTGAGAGACTCAAGTAATGTGAAGTTTGATTTGGAGATTAGGTCAAAAAAGTTGGATAGGATTTTAGGCACTATCCAAATCAAGGATGATAGGTGTGGTATAGGCTTCGATGATCGTATGGCACCCATTCCCAAATCTAATACCAATCATGTGAGAAATCCAACTAGGAACGTTAGGAGAGGTCCACATTTAGGTTACATTTCTCGTCGTATTTATACTTGCACTCATTATGGTAAGAAGGGTCACCTTATATATTATTGCTATGACCTTAAAAATGCTCCTAGGAAGTTTATATATAAAGTCGTTTCGATTCCTAAAATCCCCATGTGTCGTTACACACCTACTTGGGTTAGGAAATCGAATTTAGAGGCTTTAGGAATTAAACTTCACGACTCTCGTTTGGTTGCACATGATACTTCTCATGATATTTCTTACAGATGATTGCGTTAGCCATATTTTTCATACGCTACTCTTTGCTTCATGATATATATCTTGCTAGTGATATGGAATATGTAACTCTTTGTATTATATTTTTCTTTTATTTAAGTCTTATTTGGAAAAATACAAAAATATTTTGTTTTGATAAAAAATTTTGAAAATACAAAAAGATTTTTGGTTTCAAATATTTTTTAAAAAATACAAAAAGATTTTGATTTTTAGTCAAAAAGATTTTTTAAAAAACACAAAAAGATTTTCGGATTATTTTTATATTCCATGAGTTTACATGTTTGACATGGCATATTGGTGTGCTTGGACCCTCATAATTTCTTTATCCATGTGTCTAGGACATTTGGTCATAATTATAGATGCTTAGAATGATCATAACCATTGATTAATGGGTTTGTTTCGAAGTTGATTTGCATTTGGATTCGACTTGTATATATGTCATCTCATACACGCACGAGCTTACATGAATATTTGACTTCTATTGCATATTTGAGTTGGGTGAGATGTTTTACTCTTAAATTTGTCATCTATGTGTAATTAGATGTAAGGGGGTGCATGTAAGAACCATTACCGTGAGGATAGATATTGCTTAAATTGAAAAAATGATGAGTACGCACAGGGAAGGGCTGCGAGAGTATAATAAACTCGTCGTGAAAGCCACCGTTTAAAAGATCCCAAGAAAAAATTAAGGCAATAAAAAGATACATATGCCAAAAATGGGGCCACTAGGATTTATCTAAGGTGAGAAAAATAAAAACCTCAAAAGAGCTAGAAATACGAAAATGTGAATATATGAAGGAGTTTGGATGGAAAAATTACAACGGGTTTGCACCACGAATCATAATGTTTAAAATTCGTGTCATGATGCTATTTTTTTGGTAGAATCGTCAAAATTATTGATTTGTGTGCATGTTTTTATTTTAGTTCATTTAGATCAATATATTAATTTTCACATATGGCTAAAACTTAGTTTGATGACATTTAGCTATCAATTAAATCTTCTTGATCATTTTGATGTGTTTATTTTATGATTCATTTGTTGTAGTTCATGATCCTTCACTCCGTATCTATGTTTGAGCACATTGATACTATGTTAGCATGAAACTCATATTTTCTTTTTTGAGTCAATTGGGCTACTGTTTTGTATTTTCCATTGTTGTATTGAGAAAAAAAAATCACTGGGAAAATCTTGCACATTTTAAGAGCTGGAATACAAAGTTTTTGAAGTCGTTCAAATGACTTCTGCATGTTGTTCAAATGACATACCCATGTCGTTCGAAGAGTGGATCTCACGACATTGAAAACAAGATGTAAAAAGTGTTAGATATGATCGCAAGATAGGTAGTTTTTAAGGTTGTTTCTAGATGCTTCGCACGACATCATTCTATTTTGGATCATTTCTTAGTCTGATCGAACGAGATCCTTATATCGTTCAAATGACAGTGCATCGTCATTCGAAGGACCTACGTTGAATTTTTTACTCTTTGTTCTGTTTTTGTACCTGCTTCGTATGTATGCTGATATTACACTGTATTGGTACTTCTGGGTTATTTTGGACAGTTTATATGCAATCAATTGAGATTATTCATGCTTTGATCCATACACTGCATTGATTTGATTAGTCACGTCATTCCTGATATTGATTATTCATTTTTATGACTATTTGCTAGCTACAATTTGATATCTTCTGACTATTATTATCTGGTTTCATCGTTTATCTAGATATGCTTCAAGTGATTACTTTAATGATAGATATGATGGATGTTTGTATATCTTTTTCACTAGTTGTCTATTCGAGAAAAAAGGGGGAGAGATAGTATGTCATATAGGGGAGTTTTTGTTTGATGAGCACTTATGTTTTTACATGCTTATATATTGATATCATCTTTTGATCATTTTCTTTACATATTGGTATCATTGATTTGAGTTATATTGAAAAATGTGTATACAAATTGGTATCATATGTTTTTCTCACATATTTAATAAATGGTTTGTTTTACGAATTGATATCATAAGGTTTTATATCATTTTTACCTCCATACTTCACATGGTATTTGTTTGTTTCGTACGTGTAATAACTATTAAGATATTGGAGGTTTTGAAACTACATCATATGGAGGCATTTCATGTTGTCGGTCCAACATTTATTTACTAGATTGTGTCCTGTATTTTCTTTTTGGGTTTATAGGATGGTATTTAGGTCATACTGTCTGACGGCCCGACTTAGGTATTTCACTTTTTAGTTTTGTCATGGAATATCCAAAGGTGGAGATTTGTAAGGATAAATTTCCAAATAGTGTCAATTTGTATGTATTGGCATTATTCCAGACAAAAACCAATTTGAGTCATAGATAGATTCTATCTTGTCACAATTCCCAGATAGTCTATGACGTTGTTTTGAAGACGTAGTAGCCAAGATTCAAAGATAGGCCATGTCGTGTTTATTATTGCACGTTAAATGTCTTCATATCATATTACATTCTGAGATACTCTCAAGTACGAACACATAATGTTTATGGGACTCGAAAAATGTTTTAAGGATGTTATTTTATTCAAAAATGATTTTCAAAGGTTTTAACCTTGTCTTTCTGAGATAAATACGTTTAGAGTCGTGTAGATTTTCCCAGGAGTTTTGGAAGATCACGCGACACCTACAGTCATTCTAACGACATGTGGAAGTCATTCTAACCAGATGCTTACTCGTTCAAATGAGATTTTCATGTTTGTTCGAATGACAAGCCAATCTCGTCCAAACGACTTGCCAACTTAAGATTTTTAGAATTTCGAGGTGTGTAGAACGAAAATTACATAATAGAACCATTTCATTTTTCTGCACTTGTTTACAAAGGTTTCCAAAGTTAAAAACATCCTTTGTGTTTCAAGATACGATCTTTCATACACATATGCATTAGAGATTTTGTGTTTAGCACCATCTGGATTTGGTTCATCTATGTTGAACAAAATTGTTTCACTGAGTTTTGCGGTGAAGAAGGGGTGGACTCCAATTTTCAAATTGCAGGCAGCTGTCAAAGTTATTCAATGGATACCGAGGCATGCATGGACTCGTGTGTTGTGGACCTTGCATAGGTGGAATCCTGCGTTGCACTGTGGAGGAGTGGTTGAAGCATAGAAGAGCGTCAAGACTTGTGGGGTATCGAGTCGTTGAGTAAGTTTACTATCAATATTTTATAAATTCGTATCATAGTGATTGTCTGGCTTGGGTCGTTCGAGTTTTTTTTCCCTTAGTGGTTTCATTGTACATCGGCGTTGTGTGATTTGTGGACTTCATTTATTTTACCTTCTTAATCACATTAGATGCATGTTTAGGATTAACAAGATAAAATTGGGTTAAGTAAAATTGGTTCATATTTAATTGGAGTACTAACATAAAAAATCCTACAAGTAATAACATAAAAAACCTAAGAAGTAATTAACTTGGATAGGCACAAACACCAATAGACATTCAAAGTGTTTCAAATCGATGATTGTCTAAAGGTATTGTAAATAAATCACCTAATTGATCTTTCGTATTAAGATATGCAATATTCATTTCCTTTTTCTCGATTACTTCATGAATAAAATGTTCTCTCATTTTAATATGTTTTGTTCGTGAATGAAAAATGTTTTTTTAGAAATACTTATTGCACTCTGATTATCGTAAATAATTAATGCAAAAGATTCATTTAAACCGTAGTCACTCAGCATTTGTTTCATCCACAGAAGCTGAGTACAACTACCAGTGGAAATTTACTCGGCTTCGTCCGATGAAAGCGAAACGTAGTTTTTCTATTTAGAGGACCACGAGACAAGGTTATGTCCCAAGTAAAAATATCCACCTCATGTAATTTTACTATCATCGGAACACCCTACCCAGTCAGCGTCTGTATAACAAATTATTCTAGAGTTGGTGTCAAAGGTGTACAAAATACCATAATTGATTGTTCTATTTACGTATTTCAAAATGCGTTTAACAACATGTAAGTGGGACTCTTTAGGTTCACATTGGTATCTAGCACAGACACATACACTATGCATAATATCGAGTCTACTAGAAGTTAAATAAAAAAGACTTCCTATCATACTACAATAAAACGTAACATCAATCTTTTTACTGGAAAGATCTTTAGAAAGTTTAATAAACGAACTCATAGGCATTCTAGAAATTTATGTAGTAGTCAAACCAAAGTGTTTAATTAATTCCAAAGCATATTTTGATTGACAAATAAAAATATATTTAGGTTTTTGAGCTACTTGGAGGCCTAAAAAGAATTGTAACTCCCCCATCATGGACATTTGAAATTAAGATTTCATAATATTAGCAATGTTTTCGGCTTCAGTAGGAGAATTAAACCCAAAAATGATGTCGTCAACGTAAACTTGAGAAACTAATAAGTAACTTGTGTTACGTTTAACGAACATTGTTAAGTCTACTCCCCCCCGATTAAATCCAATTTCATTATAAAAAAAAAAGTTGTTAATCTTTCATACCAAGCACAAGGGGCGTGTTCTAAACCATAATGTGCTTTCTTAAGTCTAAAAACATGATTAGGAAAGAATGGATCAAGAAAGCCTTTCGGTTGATCTACATAAACATTCCTATTTAAAATACCATTCAAAAACGCTGAATTAATATCCATTTGATATAGCTTAAAGTTTAAATAGCAAGTAGCAATCTAATAGATTCTAATCTAGGAACAGGAGCAATCATCATCAATTCCATCAATTTGAGAATATCCTTGTGCCACTAATCTAGATTTGTTTCTTAAAACATTTCCAATTTCATCACACTTATTTTTAAATATCCATTTTGCTCCTATAACATTAGTGTGAGTGGGACGAGGCACTAAATACCACACATCGTGCAGTTTAAATTGAACTAGTTCCTCTTGCATAGCAAGTAACCACAATTCATCTATTAAAGCTTATTTTATGTGTTTAGGTTCAACTAACGACACATAGGAGGAAAATAAGGCATTTATAGATTAAGGTATAGTCTTAATTAGTTCTCAAACATCTCCTAAGATTTTTTTTTCTCCTGGTGATTTGCCTTAACTCAGTTGGATTAGATGGAAGAGACTCGGAATCACTATCCGATGACTATTTTTATAAATCTTCTTTTTCAAAACCGTCAATGGGTAAAGGATTATCACTTTCTTCCAAATGAGGGGCAACATCATCATTTACAACAACATTTATAGATTCCATGACAGATTATATTTTTAGGTTAAATATACGATATATGCGACTAAACTGAGAGTAACCTAAAAGGATAGCTTTATATCCTTGAGTGTCAAATTTCGAAAGGTGTTCTCTATATTTACAAACATAGCATCCACTACCAAAAATCCTAAAATATTTCAGATTTGTAAACATAATATCAATCGAGTTTGCAAATCTCCAATGGAATCAGACACACTTATTGTTCAACCAATGGAATCAAATCTCCAATGGTTCACTAGATTTTGTAATTTTGACACTTTAACAACGATTTTACCTTCGCGTATCAATATTAAAATATCCCTGCCTCTTTAGACGTGGTGCACGTCATAATACAACGGAATTCGTTGGGAGTGATGGATCCATAAATAGCACTCAACCCATGAGAATTAAAGTTAGACTATCAATAATCGTCTTCAGTCCAGTTTGACATAGGTTTTAAAGAAGTGACATCCAATAGGCATAATTATCTCCGTAAAAAATGGGCACCCGATTATATAAGTGATCCATTAAAAAACTTGCAACAAAATCAAATTTTTCAAAAATAATTGATATCACAAATTTTTTGCAGAAAATAGGAATTCACAATAAAAAAGTGAATCCTGCTCTGATACCAATTTGTAAATGCAATATCAATCGAGTTTGCAAATCTCTAATAGAATCAAACACACTTATTTAATTAGGCGTCTAAATTTGAAAAAAACCAAATTCAATTTTAATTCAGCCCCTATGCATATATCTAAGTGTCATAAAGCATTAAATCATTCAAATCATGCATATAAAACAAAAACGACAAATTAAGGGAAAAAACCTTTCGGGTAAAACCTTTTTAACACTTTGAAAAGTTTACAAGACCATTGACTTACATACTACCTGATAATTGCCCACAAGTGTAACGCACAGTGTCTTCGCCAAACCTTCAAAGCTACGCCTCAGCCCGCAGTCCAACTCATCCACACGCAGTAGCTCTACACTCGGTGTCCACCAATGAGCAGTGAGTTTCCTCCAGGAATCACAAGTTATGGAGATGCTTTCTCCATAGAGGTTGAACAATAGCAAAGTTGTTCTAGGATTCCAAATGATTCAAAAAAGTAATTGGGAATTTTATGTGTGAATTAAAAATATTTTTGGGACATAAAAAAAATAAAGTCTTGTTGTGTTTGAAATCTCAAAAATGTTTTCTTAAAGATTTTCCAAAATACACCACTGAAATAGGTATATATAGGTTTTTAGAAAATTTGAAGCGACGCAAAATATATTGACCGATTCGATTTTGATCATTATTGGATCGGTCCGATCAGACAGAATTGTCTGCGTAAAAATGACAGTCGAATTGGTTCGTTTTCTTCTTAAACGGACCGGTCCGGTCGATAAAAAATTATTTCTTCCTTAACTTGCCTCGGATTTATAAAAAACATTTTAGTAAAAATTTCCCAATACTAAAATGAAATGCAAAGGAACTCAAAACCCAACCTTACCAAAGTTAATCCCGTCGAGGCTTGAATATTTAATAACCTTGAATGTGAGCTTGAACTTCAATGACGGTGTAGTAATGGACAAAAATGTCCTTACAAATCTCCCCCCATGTCTATACCGGTACAAAATAAAAACATCTGAATTATCAATCAAAAAATTACCTATACAAATCTACCCTCCCATGACCCCAAGACTGAAAAGGTAAATGATAAGTCATTATCTTTATGCTTCAAATCTGCAACATCAAATCTCAAATATTTTCTCATCAAGCTGTGCAAATATTGATCATCAATTTTCACCTACACACATGAGACAAAGCAAAACCACGTGACGTATCAAGTTTGAAATGATACAATCATATAAACATCAAAGCATAATCAAATCTCCCCCATAATAAAACAAATCGAGGTGTCACAGTAAACAAGGCAAACAAACTATTTTTGATTTTTCAGATTTTTCATACAAAAAATGCAAAAAAATGATGTTACAAAAATCACACACCATGAATTTACACTAAGATAACCAAATCGAGGAAATGGAATGAATCGGTGTGAACAAATTCGATAGTAAATTTAACTCAACCATGTCATATGTACACGATGCATAAATGTAATCCTAACTAATGACATCAAAAATAGTCCTTAGGTGTAAAAATGTTGAATTTAGATGTCATCGTCTTAATCATATAAACAAATCAAAGTATAAATGATTTCCACACCAATAACGTCCAAAACTATGTAATGCTTTTTCATGACTTTCAAGGACGTGCAAACCATAGAAATTTCATCCAAACTCCCTCATTAAAAGATAATGATTTTTAGTTTTTCTTGTAAGGTGATGAAACTAAAATCTATTGGCCCATTGTTGCCATATATTTCTCTTTATTACCTTTCTGTTTTTTGGGCTCTTTTAAACCTCATTGAACCCCAGATAATTTTCAGTTCCTCACTTTTTAGGTCCATTTAAACAGTGGCTTTATCGCAAAGGAAAAAATGAAATACCTTTCGCAACACTTTTTCCGTTTTTCAAAATAAATCACACAACCTCATAAATGGTTTATAACATGCACTACTTTTTGTCAAGTTTTATTCGCATTTGGTTCATTGTATAGACATAATTGAGATGAAAACACTCAACCAACAGGTGATAAACAAGCACAAAAGTCGAACAAATCTGTGCATGTGTGCGATAAAGGACAAATGATTCAAACATGTAGGTAGCAATCACTATATCATCTCAAAGACTCCAAACTTGGTAAAGCACGTGAATGACACAACATATTGTCTCAAAACACTATCAAACAGTCACATTGATATGGAATGAATTTGTGACTCAGTCATCCTAAGTGTCCATTCATATACAGTGCAAACAAAATACAAAAATCTTTTTGGGTTTTTCAAAATATTTCTAAAAAACAAAAATCTTTTTGTATTTTTGGAAAATATATCCAACCGGGAAAATATAAATACAAAAAGATACATACTAGCAATAGGCAAAAATGCCATTTTGGAAATCATCCTATGCTATCAAAAAGTTTAAAACTCATCCAGTAGGCGCGGAGGAGTTTTTCAAAGGAGGTGACATTCTATGAAAAATTTCCATTAAATCATGTGAGGCCTTGACCAAAAACTTTACTTGCTCCCGAATATATGCAAACTCTCTATTATTATGTGCAATCAAAGTATCATGAGTGGGTGCATGTGCGCGAAGATGTGTAGAAGCAAAGCGTGACACATTACCCAACTTAAAACAAAATTCCCTAAGATGTCCTCTCTTTTTGCAATGAGAGCAAACATAAATTGGCCTAGGAAGACCTTTATCAAAAACTCTAGGACGTTCTCTCCTAACAAGACGCCTATGTGGGTTAGCATGAGAACCGTGTAAATCCGTCACTAAAGTGGGAACCGGCTCGGGTGTAATAAAAGAAGTTGATACATCGTTATGACATTTTCCTAAACTCTCACCACCACCCAAAATGGGATTGAGAACCATATTTTCAACTTTCTTAGACGCGTTCTCTAAACGGATTTTGACCTCTCAGGTATGTTTGAGATCACTCTTGAGTTGGGATACACGTGTCATCATACTAGACACCATGCCGGTCAAATCACACTTTTCCCTCCTTAAAACTTCTTTTTCTCTCTCCAAATCTAAAACTCGATGACGTAAATCCTTATTATACTTCTTCGTTTTCAAAGTCTTGGTGTATAAATATCTAAAATCTTTTTGGACCTCACTTTCATCTTCACACTCAAACTCGCTCTCATCTCCACTAGAAAAACTCAAGTCATCAGTGTAGCTCTCGTGAGCCCAATCATCGTGGAACAAAGTGGGTGTGCTCATACGACTCGAAAAATCTACACACATCCCATTTGCTAAACCTTTATCGGACTTATCTCCCTCATATTCCTCATCTCCCTCACTATCACTAAATATGGCGGGCATGGTAGTTTCTTTGCCCTTTCTCCTTATCCTAGTAAGACACTCTTTAGCTATGTGCCCTCTACCCTCACACTCAAAGAACATGATCTCATCCACTTTATCACTTTCTTTAGCCTCCTTTTTTTTTTCTCAAAATATCTCTTTTTAATGGAAGAATTTTCTTTAGACATTTTGAGGAAATTTTAAAAAAATTCGCAAGTAAGGCCATGTCAAAATCAGACTCATTCTCAGACTTGAACTTACATAAACTCACTTTCTTTTTCTTATCTCTCTTCCTCGAAACATCCTCACTCGATCTCGACTATGAACTAAGTGCAATCCTTTTATCTTTAGGTTTTACAGTTTGGGGAAACATATCTAACTCGTAAGTCTGAAGATCACTGACCAACTCTTCAAACTTAAGTGTGCTCAAATTTCCTATCGAGGTTAAAACAGTGACTTTCAGAATAAAACTCTTTGTAAGGGATCTCAAAATCTTTTTCACAACCAGCATGTTATCAATTACCTCACCCAAATTAAAACTAGTGTAGACAATGTCTGACAAATATGCGTAAAACTCATCAAAAGTCTAGGACTCTAACATAGTAATGGTCTCAAATTGGGTCTCTAGATTTTGCAATTTTGACTCTTTAACAACGATTTTACCTTTGTGTATCAATTTTAAAACATCCCATGCCTCTTTAGACTTGGTGCACATCATAATACAGCGGAATTCGTTGGGAGTGATGGCTCTATAAATAGCACTCAAACCATGGGAATTAAAGTTAGACTATCAATAATCATCTTTAGTCTAGTTCGACACAGGTTTTAAAGAAGTGACACTATCAACAGTCACAGTGGGAGGAGTCCAACCATTTTCAACCAACAACCAAACTCGCTCATAAATGGCTTTTCAAACAGATTTCATACATGCTTTCCAATAGGCATAATTATCTCCGTAAAAAATGGGCACCCGATTATATAAGTGATCCATTTAAAAACTTGACAAAATTAAATTTTTCAAAAATAATTGATATCACAAAATTTTTGCAGAAAATAGGAATTCACAATTAGATAGTGAAACCTGCCCTGATACCAATTTGTAAATGTAATATGTCTCGAGTTTGCAAATCTCTAATAGAATCAAACACACTTATTTAATTAGGTGTCTAAATTTGAACAAAACCAAATTCAATTTTAACTCAAACCCTATGCATGCATCTAAGTGTCATAAAGCATTAAATCATTCAAATCATGCATATAAAACAAAGACGACAAATTAATAAAAAAAACTTTTGGATAAAACCTTTTTAACACTTTGAAAAGTTTACAAGACCATTGACTTACTTACAACATGATAATCGCCCCCCACAAGTGTAGAGCGCGGTGTCTAAATCAAACCTTCAAAGCTACGCCTCAACCCACAGTCCAAGTCGTCCACACGAAGTAGCTCTACACTCGGTGTCCACCGATCAACAGTGAGTTCTCTCCAGAAATCACAAGTTATGGAGATGCCCGTGACACCCCGCCTAAATTAATCCCGGGTGATCAGTCCTAAATCAAGTTAGAAAAGGTTTCTCAGTTGGTCCATTCTTAGCATCACTGTCGTCTTTTTAATTACTAACCACCTAAGTGAGAAAAGTAGACTGGTGCCAATTTTATCTTCCAATTAATTAAATAAAACTCATGCGGAACATAAAATAATACACAATCACAGTTAACTAAAATAACCATCCACAAATAAAATACTTAACCGAATAAACCATCGGTCCAACAAATCCAATACAAGTAAAGATAAGAAGAGAATCTTAACAAGTCTAATACATGAACTGTGAGCGACATGCTCAGATAACTACTAGAGAATTCTACATGAATGAAAGAAGGAGGCGTCTATCAAAACCCCGCGACATCCAAATTTGCTGTAGCAGAGGATACTTGGAATAGATTCAAGCCTGGCGCCCTTGTGGTTGGACACCTAAAAGGTTTTCAAAAATTTTATAGCAGGGGTTAGTACCCAAAAACATTTCAAAACATTTAACAAATGATTAACTTGCAGTAATAAATAAATATGCATGCTCTTCATATTTTAGTTAGTGTCGCACTCTCTCGAGGACTTCCTCACCCCTCCTCTAATGTGCACTACTAACGCTTTCATTTAATTTACTAGGTCCTGCGCCCCTGACCCAATACTTATTTTAACCCTTGAAATTTACCTACTCTAACCGAGTATGCCTTAATTCATGATTTTTAAGTGATTATAACCGTCAAACTTAGTTAAATCATTACTCTTTTTAATGTCATATAACATTCACATCTTTTATGCACCTAATACATTTTTCACTATGAATTAATTATCACATATATAATTATTTACCTAATTATATATTTAATCATATTACAGTAATCACAACCATACTGAAATAACATTTAATACAACTTTTGACCGAGTAAAAATACTCACAAAATATAAGTTTTCCCAAGTGCTATCCCACTAGGTGTATTCACATAACCTAGTTATCCAAGTTAGATTCACTCACCAACTTAGTTAAACATACGAATTGGAGGCGGTCATATTCCTTCCCTGAAAGTGAGATACCCCTCACCCATATAACGGACGCTATGACCTGGGAATATACTCGCCTTACTCCTCAAGCTAGGGGATTCATCCACTACGCGCAACCTCCCCCTATAGCACTAGAGTATATATTAATAATATTCAATCACTGATATTAATGCACACACACACACACACTATATATATATATATATATATATATATATATATATATATATATATATATATATATATATATATATATATATATATATATATATATATATATACTGTCACACTCCGTACATATATATAAATATAAAATGTCCCGGCTACACCATGTACACAATCCGTAACATAAGCCTATTTCATTTATTAAGAGTTTATGGTCCAACTCTAATCATTAATTAATTCGCACATTAATTAATTAAGTCACCTTTGGTGTCGCCCCCACCATAAAATTGGACTTACTCTCGTAGTCCGAATCAACC
Source organism: Sambucus nigra (assembly GCA_949130495.1). Taxonomy (NCBI): domain Eukaryota; kingdom Viridiplantae; phylum Streptophyta; class Magnoliopsida; order Dipsacales; family Adoxaceae; genus Sambucus; species Sambucus nigra. The sequence goes on along the minus strand of OX422207.1, from coordinate 275,359,725 downwards.
TCACGCGAGTCTAAATTCTCGATTCCCAAATTATTTAGCCTTTACCTAAATAAGATTCATCCCTCGGTATTCCTCTACCATTATCCCCAGACTTGTTCTCTAACCATATTTAATCCTTTCGAACCCTTCCCAAAAATTCAACCTTAGTGTATCACACCTAATTTCTCCAAAACCCAACACATTTAAATTATGATGTCACACTAAGTCGTCTCTAAATTCTAATTAATTTTATTCACCATTAATTTGATTTAAAACCCATGTATAAATTTCTCACCAAATTAATTCATGGAAAAAGATTAAATTAAAATTTTCTCCATATAAAAGAAAACTGGACGAACTGTCAAAATCTGCCGACCTTCGATCGATCGACCCCAGACCTTCGATCGATCGATCGAGCAGGTCTTCGTCTTCTTCGCGAAGACAAATTCAGCCATGGACGATTTTTCCCAACCCTAGTTTTCTCTACCAGCAACCTTAAGCCCTCTTAACATTAATACATGTTAGAAACCTTATTAGGGACCTCCAGAATGTCCACCAACATTATTAATTCGTCCATTAACTACAATTTTTGTATTTGGGGAAAATCCATCTTTAAATTTCTTACCCATTTACATCCCAAATTCCTTCACCAAATTCGTTTCTAAATATCCAAATATCATCCTACCAGATTCGTATCAATTTATCATATCAGATTTCTGCAAGAATTCTCATTCAAATTCGTAAATCAAATTATTATTTTCAAAACCTCATATTTATGCCATGAACACCCAAAACGAATTTTGATTAAACACATCACATGAATATGAATTGAAATATAGATTCAATGCTATTGCAAGTTATCCAGTTGCCTTAGGTTTTGTAGTGTCTGATTCAGAGATGAATTTCCAAGGTTGAAGATGACCCTTGTTGGCTCTCTTATGATCCCCAAATCTGCCTTTAACTACTGTTAGGGTTCCTTAACACACTAACCCTCTTCCTAAACTCACATCAGCCGTTTTATTATTTCTTCTAATTCCTTAATTTACCTAAATCCCGTTTTTTGCCTAATGGGCCAAGCCCAAGTGACCCAAATGCCCCCGTGTGGGCCCGACTATGTCTAAAAACGCCCTGTGACCCGTTTACTACCCCCGGGTACACTTTTTCGACTATCTCAGCCCACTCGGACTCAACCGTACACTCAGAATTGGCATCCGAATTAATTTATAAAAATACTTATCTCCCCAACCCTTTAGTCTATACCAACTCCCGGTTGAGATAAGTGTATACCCTGTCATTAATACTCGAAATGACTTAAATAAATAATTACTATTCACTTAGTAAATAAATTCCCGTAATTATTAACCATTTACTCCCCGATTAATATTTAAATAAAATTTCCCTAATTAATTCAATTAAAATTACGACTCACAAGTAATTTTTAATTCCCGAATTAATTAAATTTTTAAATGCATGAAAGTACGGGGTGTTACATACTCCCCCCTTACAAAGGAATTTCGTCCTCGAAATTAAGTCATACCTGTGATGAAAAGCTCTGGATATTGTTCCCGCATATCCTCCTCCCGCTCCCAGGTAGACTCTTCAACGTTATGATGACCCCACTGTACTCTAACTAGTGGAACAACCTTGGATCATAATTTCCGCTCGCTACGGTCTAGGATAGCCACCGGCCTCTCCTCATATGAGATGTCTGGCTGTAAATCAATTTCTTCGAGTGGAATGTGCCAGAATGCCCTCTCGCTCCTGCGATATTTCTTCAGCGATGCTACATAGAACACATCGTGTATCCGCTGAAGGTGCTCCGGTAATCCCAGCCTGTAGGCCAGAGGCCCCACCCTCTCGATAATAGGGAAAGGTCCCACGTACCTCGGTGCTAGCTTACCCTTCTTGTCGAACCTCATCACCCCTTTCATGGGGGATACCCTGACCAATACCTGATCCCCAACCTCTAACTCCACGTGTCTCCGTGAATCATCAGCATAACTTTTATGCTTATCCTGAGCTATCTGAATCCTCCCTCGGATCAGCTCTATCTTGGCAGATGTCTCCTGAACAATCTCCGGCCCCAACAGTTTGTTGTCCCCCACCTCTAACCAACAAGCGGGTGAATGACAAGGTCTCCCGTATAATGCCTCGAATGGTGCCATGCCGATCGTGAATTGGTAAGAGTTATTATACGCAAACTCTACCAGAGGAAGATATTTCTCCCAACCTCCCCCAAAGTCTAGTATACACATTCTGAGCATATCTTCCAACATCTATTGACTCTCTCGGTCTGCCCGTCAGTCTGTGGGTGATAGGCTGTACTCAAACGTAACTCCGTGCTCATGGCCTCCTGAAAACTCTGCCAAAAGTGGGCCACAAAGATCTTGTCTCTATCCGATACAATATTAATCGGTACCCCATGCAGTTTAACAATCTCCGCTATGAATAGCTGTGCATAACGCATCGTCTCAAAGTCTGTACGAATCGGTAGGAAGTGGGCCACTTTGGTCAATCGATCCATAATAACTCATATGGAATCGTGACCCTTCTGTGATGTCGGTAACCCTATAATGAAGTCCATAGAGATTCTCTCCCACTTCCACACGGGAATTTCAAGTGGCTGTAGCATCCCCGATGGTCTCTGATGGTCAATTTTCACGAGCTGACACGTGGCACATTTCGAAACAAACTCTTCTATGTCCTGTTTCATACCTGCCCACTAATACTGTCTCCTCATATCCTGATACATTTTATCCCCACCGGGATGGACCGCAAATCTCAACCCATGAGACTCTGTCATAACAGCGTGCCCCAACTTCGCATCCTCTGGCACAATCAATCTCCTATTATAGCGTAAGCCCCCCTCCGAGCTGATCGAGTAACCCTCTGCTCCCTCAGCTAGCAACTGGCTCATCCTATCCCGAAAGGTCTGATCCTCCCCCTGAGTCCTCACAACCCGCATAATGATCTCAGGTGTAATGGATAATGCTGACATACAAGACCTTTCTACATCATCCTCGTATCGAAGTTCTCTCCACTTCGCTTTTCAGACTTCTGATATTTCCCCAGTCAGTCTCCGATTCAATGCATCTGCTACCACATTAGCCTTACCAGGATGATACTGGATATCAAACTGATAGTCTTTCACGAATTCTAGCCATCGCCTCTGTCTCATATTCAGATCCTTCTGAGTGAAGAGATACTGAAGTGATTTGTGATTCATGAATAGCGTGAACTGCTCCCCCAGAAGATAATGTCTCCATATCCTCAAAGCAAAAACGACTGTTGTTAACTCTAGGTCGTGAGTGGGGTAGTTCCTCTCATGGGGATTTAGCTTCCTGGACGCATAAGCTATAGGCCTTTCCTCCTGCTGAAGCACACCCCCAAGTCCCTGTAAGGATGCGTCGGTGTAAACCCGATACTCTAATCCTCCTTTCGGCAATGCAAGCACGGGTGCATATGTCAACTTGTCCTTTAACTCGTCGAAAGCTGATTGGCAATGATCATTTCAAGAGAAAGGTACCGCTTTCCAGGTAAGCTTCGTCAAAGGGCCCGCAATCTTTGAGAATCCTTTGATGAACCGTCTCTAATAACCGGCCAACCCAGAAAACTGCGCACTTCTGTCGGTGTCGTGGGCTGTCCCCACTCCCTCACCGTCGATCCTTTACTTGGATCCACCGCAATACCCCGGTCTGACACCACGTGGACAAGGAACTGAACCTCCCGTAGCCAAAATCCACACTTACCGAATTTGGCATAGAGTTGGTGATCCCGTAATGTCTGTGTAATACCCCGTATTTTTATGGCTTCTAAATTTAGGGATTTATTAAATTTAATTGAGATAAATTAATTTAATTTTAATCCGGAATGTTGTTTTAAATATTTACTAGCGTGACGAGAGTTAGTAATTATTGGAAATTTGTTATTTGTTGAATGTTATTGGATGAGTATAGTAATATATGAGATTTATTTTTATAAAATTATCACGTGTGAATAAAATGACAATTATGGAAATTTAAGTCGGGACGCGCCTGTGTCGTGTCGGGACTAAACGTTGATAAATAAAAGTGAATATTTTATAAGTTATTCATATGGTCATTTTGAGTGCGCCAAAGTGTCCGGAAGGGTCGAGATAGTCAGAAAAGTGTACCCGGGGGTTTAGTTTGGGTCTCGGGGCGTTTTTAGGCTTAATTTGCACCCCGGGAGGGCGTTTTGGACATTTCGTAATTATGGGTAATTAAACCCACGAATTTTATAGGGTTATATCAGATGGAAAGTGTCATCTTTTAGGGTTAACTCAATGAAATACAAATGACGGCCATTGGAGAGGAAGAGGAGAAGCTCTCCAAGGAGTTCTAGGCCAAGAACACCTCCAATCGCACCGCCGTCACCACCAATGCGTAGATCGCGCGACGAGGAACGCAACCACACCAAATTCGTCCACAAAGCAGAGACTAAATTTTCAGGAAAGTATATATCTTGCTTTTATCAATTTAATGCATCCTTTTATATTAGTCTTCGATTGATTAGAATTAGTGTTCTTGAAGAAAAATATTAATTGGAGACACAAATTGCATGTTATAATGATAGGGATCATATTTCTAGAAATCCATTTCACATGTAGAGGTTGAGCCACGAATTTCCATGATATTAGAGATATAAAATCTGGAAAAAGAATGAAAGAAATTACGTTAAAGGAAATATTAGGGCTCATGAGAATTTTGTAGAGTTTGGCCCTTTTAACCCATGATTCTTGATGAAAATTCGCATGTGTTACGTAAGAGATTGTTTATATGGGTATAAAACACTTATAGTATAATTGGTTGGAAGTTTGGGACAGTAATATGATGGTTTGGAGGAGTTTGGGGTACCAATTCCGTAGCTGGGTTTTCTGCAGTTTCGCCATAACTGCTTGATCGATCGATCGAGCCCAGAGCATCGATCGATCGAAGGTTCGATCGATCGACCCCCTTTCATCGATCGATCGACCCTCCTGGGAAAACTGCATTTTTTCTCGTGTTAGCTTAATCCGATTTTATGCGTAGTAAACCTTGATTAGGGTTGTTAGAATATAATGGAACATAAAGAGGACCGGTAGGATCAAGAGAATTCCCATAAAGTGGAACTTTAATGTGAATGGAAATAAAGGGTAAACGGAGAGACTTTCAGACTTAAGAAATCATACATGTGTTGATTAAATAATTGAAACATCTAATAAGTTGGATTAGAAGGCGAGAGAGGACCTACTGAAATTGTACTTAGATAACGAAAACACTTCGAGTGACAAAAAGTGAGTTTAGAATAAATTAATTACGAGAATAAAAAGGAATGAGGCCGTTATACGATATAATTGAGTAAAACGTGTAATAACGGATAATGAAAATTTTGGGTCGTGAGAGTACCTAATTTAATAATGTGGATGTGAATACATATTTATATATGACGTTGTGATTGTGCATATATTATTTCTGTGTAAAAATTGAACCCGCGCTACTTGTTATCCCTGAGGTTACCACGCTGGGACAGTCTTATATCGATGTGCCTTTATGGGGGATATTGACTCGTACCCTAGGAGATAGATATCCTTGGTACAGGCTATCGAATCGATAGTTCAGACGGTCCTAAGAGACATGAGGGTATGTACTGACCTCTTAGAGACTTGGAATCTATGCTTCGCCTCAATGTTGTTTGTGTTTGTGTTAATACAGTTCGAGAGTGATTCCGAACTAGTATATCACTTAGTTTGTGTGATACAGGGACTTCATAGCAGAGTATGCCAGCACCATAGATTTTATGTGGGGTGCCGTTAGTATATATATAATTTATGAGTGATTGGTATATATATACTTATATATGGAAGTCTAGCACCATAGATTTTATGTGGGGTGTTGTTTGTATATATATTATACGAGTAGTTAATATATATACGTGTAACTATATGAGAACTTTCTACTGAGTAAAATAGTAGTTAAGTAAAGTATGAAATTCATCAACTTCACTGTAAGTATTCGGAAACGTTATAAAAAATACGGAATTTTTCTAAATAACGTAAGAAATCTTGAAGAGTTAGATTTTCTAAAAGTGAATATCATAACCTTAATTTCACGTGATATAACTTATGGAGAATCAGTTAGAGTGATATATGGGGTTCGTTAGTACGATAGACGTGCACACTAGATGAGAGGTGGGAATTCTCAAGAGAGTGTCGCGTACTAATATGACTGTTGCATTAGCCAGTAAGCATTTTAAATACTTGCTAAACTATTTTTTAAAACGGTTTTACATTCGGGCTCGGACCCGTTTGCTGTTACCCCTTCTCTCTTGTGTATATATATATATGTGTTATAGGTGCCCAGCCACAGGGGTGTCTTACTTAGAATTCTTTGGATGGAACGCGCTGTAGCTTTTGTGGGAGTTGCAGGCCATTGCTTAGACGACCTCATTGTTGACTCTACTTCTGGTTCAGCTTTATCTAGATGGGGCATGTGTCGCCCTTTTCCATTATTTAGTTGATATTATCAGAGACTGTAATTCTTTTTACTTTCATCATTTTTATTTCGGGATTTATTACTGTCAGGATGTTTTCCTTTAGTGTTGTAAATGTTGGGATTATTTATTGATGGTTAAATTCTTGAATGTTCATTTATATTCTCATCCTTAATGTGTGACTCTTAGAATGTAAATGGTTAAAGGTTTTATAATTAGATTTAAATAAAATGGAAATAAAGTTTTAAGTGGTTTTGACACTTAGCTTAATTAATTAGGGTGTTTAATTGGAAAAGATTTTCATTTCTGACAGTGATGCTAAGAATGAACCAAATATTCACCTTGATTTTAATTTAATACAGGAGTGATCTCCCGGTATTTATTTAGGCGGGGTGTCACAGGTGATATCAGAGCATCAGGTTCTAGTGTCCTTAGGATCTGTACGGCTTATTATGCTTTCAGTGTTGCTTTGTTTGATATAGAGCCCTATGTTTAGTATTGTCGATTTCTTTGACGAGATTTCATTATCCTGCTATAACGTGTATACATTAGTGAATTCTAATTTCCTTTGGATGTGTGCGTGTGCCGAGCAATGGCGGATATCAGAAGAGGATAGTTAAGCGTACATCAGGAGGCAGGGCTCAAATAAGATTATAAAATATATCTGAGAATGATGATAGTAGTCGAGGTCACCTCCATTAGGGCACGAGAAGCCATGACTAGAAAGGCAACTAAGGCGTAGCCATGATTTCCAAAATGCTGCTATAGTCGAATGAGGTGCGAGGGTAAACTTACCCAACGTGTTACAAAAACGGGTAGAGAATTGTCTCTGAAAATCCTAGAAATACGGTAATTGTGTGTGTTTACCTAAGGAGGTAAAGTATCCAAGGTTGAGATATAGGACGGAGTGTGGCTAACTGAAAGTGAAAATTTAGAGAAAATTTTCTTGACTTTCGGGATGAAGTTATAATGATGGGAGTCAACCACCAATTTTAGAAGTAGAATGCTATGCCTATAGGAGAACCTTACATACAGTATTGACCGTATGTTCCTTCCTCAACTGTTCAGAATTAGAAGCAAACGTGGTTCTGAACTCATCGCGGGAGGGCGTTGCAGGGAATCCATTTGTGAATATGAATCTTAACTGCCAACGAATTTTGTATCGGAAGATGTAGATACGAGTGGAGGAAACGACTCCAAGTAGGAGACCAACTCGTAATAATAGTTGATAATACTCAAAGAGGAAATTCTAATGGATGGCTGATTCAGAGGTTGACAATGTCGTATTTTGTCAATAAAGATGATAATGCTCCTTGTGTGGGAAGCTTAAAGGAATCGAAGAATTTAGTCGAGAATAAGACTGAATACAATGGTGGTGGTATAACACCACAAAGGGATGTGTATATACATCAGGGGACCCATTTAAATGATTCGGATAATTGAATTCTTACGAAGTGATGGTAAATTCAGTAAGTACTATTATAGATAGTAACATGATCTTTATGGCCTAAAAATCTAAGGGAACAACCAGGATGGCTAACAGGAATCGAGTCTACTAAAGTCCGAGAGAAGGACAATCCTAACCTAGTTAGTAGGACAGGTGATAAGTGAATTATGTGTTGGGGCATTTTTGTGCGGAGTGAGATCGCTCACGATAATATGTTCCGAAGTGAGAAAAAGGACAAGAATACGATGCCTAGCAAAAGACAACGATTAAAGTAATTTTGGTTGGTTTGAGTAGACGTGTTATGTCTGGAAACCATTTGCGCAGTCAAGACGATTGACAAGGTGGAAGTATAAGTTGTATCCTCAGAGGATGAGGCGTGTTTATGTGACACGAACGAGTCACTATAGTTGGTTCATTCTTAGATTTGCATGTGAGATGAGTTTAATGCATATAATTATAAAAGTTATTAAAATGTGAATATTTTTCCCTAGTGTAGCAGAATTTTTCTTTAGTGCTATCTGCGAAGGATGAATGTGTATATTAACAGTGTTGTGTATGTTATTGAGGTTACTCGTCGTAGTGATGCGATATACGAGTATGATATTATCTTTGTTAAAACATTATAGAAATGGGTAGTACGATAGTGGGCATTTATTGCAAGGCTATCGGAGTAGTTGCATTAGTACAGCATGTTTTGTTTTGGCGAGGCTTTACCTGTAAGAAGGTTGGACTCGCACTTATATTATCTATCCTAGAGACTTCAGAGGAGGTAGTGGGCTCGAGATATTCGATACCAATGTATGTATAGACTTTGCCAATATGATTCAGTATGTATCGGGATTTACCATTGGGCGAAAAGATTTGACTCAGTATTATGTTTAGCACTCCGGACTTAGTGATAGGAAGAGCGCATTGTTATATTTATCCTTTAGAGATGTGGGAGTTAAGAGTTATACCCCTATTATTAGGGAAGCGAATTTCGAGAATTCCGATTGTATGTATCCGAGGTTTATCGAATGTAATTACCATCAACCAATGCGGGACGATAGTGAAATTGGTGAAACGTTCTTTGTTAAGCATAATTACGGGAGAAATTATAACTTTTCTGTCAAGAGACGGAATAAAGGGGTACATGCCACAGACGGAGGACCTAACAGATTTTGATAACCGACAATGCTAGGTAGTAGTGTATCGGGGGGTTCCTTTATTGGATTTCTCTTTGCGAGACATCCCACGCATAAAACTTAGCGTAAGGTTGGAAATAGGGAGAAGTTTGGTCACTATTTCATGAGTTCGGTACCCTGGTCGAAATGGGATCGAGTAATTATGTATGTAATTTGGAAGTTGAATTTTGTTTTAAAGCCATTGGAGCCGTATTTTGTGGTAAGAAAGCATTAAAAGTTATCCCCACGAGTTGAGGGGTGGAACGATGATAAGGGGAATTTAAAAGTTTTGATTTCCAAGGTAAATAAGGAGTTGGAATGATTTTTTTTTAACATGGACTATCTGGAAAGAACTTTATTATACAAAAGAGATGACTTGTAATCATTTTGATGAATAGAGCGTTAGTGATTTATTTTGTTGTTGTACCTATTTGGAAAAATTGTTGTACTTATCTAAAGAAGTTTGAGATTTGTTATTCCTCTTTTATGGTCATGGAATTTGAATGCCCTGTTCCTTGAACTTTGTTAGATTTAATTAGTTTCACTGATGAGTAGCACGTCGTTAGCTCTCCTAGGGCGGTCGGGGTGTTACAAAATGTGGGCATCTGGGTTAGTTGTTGTTAAAATAGTCTGAGTCGAAGGGACGTGGTAATGGACGTGTGAAATAATCCATACATAAGTGTACAATTAGAATAACACACCCTAATTTGATTGGAAGGCTGTGGGGAGCCATTTAAGAATTGGTATTCCTTGAATAGAGTAGAATTTAATTGTTATGAAGCACACTCAGAGTGGAGTTGTTATTAGTCAAGTGTGAGAGCGACTTGCGCATACAAAGAGTAATGATGTTAGTATGGTATAAGAGATCCAGAAATGCACTTCGTGGAGAGAAGAGCATAGGTTGAAACTTTCGGCATACTCCAAGGAAGGAAGGGGAGTATTACGTGTCACTTAATGTGAGACATTTCAAGGGAAAAATCGATGTTTAGCGGGACGTAGTGAGTAGTCTCTACATGCACCGCCCATAGGTAAGGTTTGGTTGAAAGAGGAGAATCAATCGAAGAATTTTGTGTTTATCAAAAATTCCTGAAATTGGAAGAGGTCAATAAAGTTCTTGGATGGGTTGCCATCCTCAAAACAAGATCAAGGGTTCATCCCGAACATGTGAATTATGTCGCCGAGAAGGAAGTGATTGATATTCCTTTTAGCTAGTTTACAATATTAACTAGTAGACCCAGACTTCCTTTGAAAGGAAGGATCGCACCAGTGCATGGTCCGACACAGTTTAAACTTCTAAATCAGGATGAGATTTGTGAATCCCACCTTTGATATGGGATTTCAGGAACCAGTGGAGATGAGGTTTCATTTCGAGTGGGATGTATCACCCTTAGCCAGGGAATAAGCGCATGGTGATTAAAGATTAGTGGAGTCACGTGAAGGAGATTTTGGAATCTTGGTATGATGATTTGAGGAATGCTCTGTAGAAGCACTCGTACCTGTTTGTCGCGTACGAGGTACTTATTAAGGTTTTGGTATGGAAGAACCTCGACTATTCTCCTTCTGTATGTTTAGAGGAGAGTAGATAATCAGAATTTTTGGATCGGTCGAGAAAATATCCGATAACTATGGTAGAATTCCACGACTGTTTTAGGCAAACAAGAGTGGTCAAAAGTTCGTATGATTTTCTCAGAATGAGAGTTTTGTATATGAATAAATCCAAGTAGTTGTCATATAGTGAGGTGCGGCCTCCTAATGATAATGAGAAAATGGAATTTATAACGTATGGGTGTGACCTATGTGAATGTTGTCAGTTGGGAGCGCAATGTGAAGTGTCTCCAATGAGAATGTAAAACAAAGTTGTTGTGAGAAAAAGCTATAGTGATTGAGCGTCGTACTATGTAGATAGTTTGCGTACTGACAAGGATATCCAGAATTGTGCTACCTGGTAGGCCTTATTTTCCGAATTTCGGGACGAAATTTCGTTATTAGGGGGGAAGTATGTAATACCCCGTATTTTTATGGCTTTTAAATTTAGGAATTTATTAAATTTAATTGAGACAAATTAATTTAATTTTAATTTGGAATGTTGTTTTAAATATTTACTATCGTGACGAGAGTTAGTAATTATTGGAAATTTGTTATTTGTTGAATGTTACTGGATGAGTATAGTAATATATGAGATTTATTGTTATAAAATTGTCACGTGTGAATAAAATGACAATTATGAAAATTTAAGTCGGGACGCGCCTGTGTCGTGTCGGGACTAAACGTTGATAATAAAAGTGAATATTTTATAAGTTGTTCGTATAGTCATTTTGAGTGCGCCAAAGTGTTCGGAAGGGTCGAGATAGTCATAAAAGTGTACCCTGGGGTTTAGTTTGGGTCTCGGGGCGTGTTTAGGCTTAATTAGCACCCCGGGAGGGCGTTTTGGACATTTCGTAATTATGGGTAATTAAACCCACGAATTTTATAGGGTTATATCAGATGGAAAGTGTCATATTTTAGGGTTAACTCAATGAAATACAAATGACGGCCATTGGAGAGGAAGAGGAGAAGCTCTCCAAGGAGTTCTAGGCCAAGAACACCTCCGATCGCACCGCCGTCACCACCAACGCGTAGATTGCGCGACGGGGAACGCAACCACACCAATTCGTCCACAAAGCAGAGACTAAATTTCCAGGCAAGTATCTATCTTGCTTTTATCAAGTTAATGCATCCTTTTATATTAGTCTTAGGTTGATTAGAATTAGTGTTCTTGAAGAAAAATATTAATTGGAGACACAAATTGCATGTTATAATGATAGGGATCATATTTCTGGATATCTATTTCACATGTACAGGTTGAGCCACGAATTTCCATGATATTAGAGATAGAAAATCTGGAAAAAGAATGAAAGAAATTGAGTTAAAGGAAATATTAAGGTTCATGAGAATTTTGTAGAGTTTGGCCCTTTTAACCCATGATTCTTGATGAAAATTCGCATGTGTTACGTAAGAGATTGTTTATATGGGTATACAACACTTATAGTATAATTGGTTGGAAGTTTGGAACTGTAATATGATGGTTTGGAGGAGTTTGGGGTACCAATTCCGTAGCTGATTTTTCTGCAGTTTCGCCATAACTGCTTGATCGATCGATCGAGCCCAGAGCATCGATCGATCGAAGGTTCGATCGATCCCCTTTCATCGACCGATCGACCCTCCTGGGAAAACTGCATTTTTGCTCGTGTTAGCTTAATCCGATTTTATGCGTAGTAAACCTTGATTAGGGTTGTTAGAATATAATGGAACGTAAAGAGGACCCGTAGGGTCAAGAGAATTCCCATAAAGTGGAACTTTAATGTGAATGGAAATAAAGGGTAAACGGAGAGACTTTCAGACTTAAGAAATCATACATGTGTTGATTAAATAATTGAAACATCTAATAAGTTGGATTAGAAGGCGAGAGAGGACCTACTGAAATTGTACTTAGATAAAGAAAACACTTCGAGTGACAAGAAGTGAGTTTAGAATAAATTAATTACGAGAATAAAAAGGAATGAGGCCGTTATACGATATAATTGAGTAAAACGTGTAATAACGAATAATGAAAATTTTGGGTCGTGAGAGTACCTAATTTCATAATGTGGATGTGAATACATATTTATATATGACACTGTGACTGTGCATATATTATTTCTGTGTAAAAATCGTACCCGCGCTACTTGCTATCCCTGAGGTTACCGCGCTGGGACAGTCTTATCTCGATGTGCCTTTATGGGGGATATTGACTCGTACCCTAGGAGATAGATATCCTTGGTACAGGCTATCGAATCGATAGTTCAGATGGTCCTAAGAGACGTGAGGCTATGTACTGAACTCTTAGAGACTTGGAATCTATGTTTCGCCTCAATGTTGTTTGTGTTTGTGTTAATACAGTTCGAGAGTGATTCCGAACTAGTATTTCCCTTAGTTTGTGTGATACGGAGACTTGATAGCAGAGTATGCCAGCACCATAGATTTTATGTGGGGTGCCGTTAGTATATATATAATATATGAGTGATTGGTATATATATACTTATATATGGAAGTCTAGCACCATAGATTTTATGTGGGGTGCTGTTTGTATATATATTATACGAGTAATTAATATATATACGTGTAACTATATGAGAACTTTCTACCGAGTAAAATAGTAGTTAAGTAAAGTATGAAATTCATCAACTTCACTGTAAGTATTCGGAAACGTTATAAAAAATACGGAATTTTTCTAAATAACGTAAGAAATCTTGAAGAGTTAGATTTTCTAAAAGTGAATATCATAACCTTAATTTCACGTGATAAAACTTATGGAGAATCAGTTAGAGTGATATATGGGGTTCGTTAGTACGATAGACGTGCACACTAGATGAGAGGTGAGAATTCTCAAGAGAGTGTAGCGTACTAATATGACTGTTGCATTAGCCGGTAAGCATTTTAAATACTTGCTAAACTATTTTTTAAAACGGTTTTACATTCAGCATCTGACCCTTTTGCTGTTACCCCTCCTCTCTTGTGTACATATATATATATATATATGTTACAGGTGCCCAGCCACAGGGGTGTCTTACTTAGGATTCTTTGGATGGAACGCGCTGTAGCTTTTGTGGGAGTTGCAGGCCATTGCTTAGACGACCTCATTGTTGACTCTACTTCTAGTTCAGTTTTATCCAGCGGGGGCATTTCTCGCCCTTTTCCATTATTTAGTTGATATTATCAGAGACTATAATTCTTTTTACTTTCAGCATTTTTATTCGTGATTTACTACTGTCAGGATGTTTTCCTTTAGTGTTGTAAAAGTTGGGATTATTTATTGATGGTTAAATTCTTGAATGTTCATTTCTATTCTCATCCTTAATGTGTGACTCTTAGAATGTAAATGGTTAAAGGTTTCATAATTAGATTTAAATAAAATGGAAATAAAGTTTAAAATGGTTTTGACACTTAGCTTAATTAATTAGGGTGTTTAATTGGAAAAGATTTTCATTTCTGACAGTGATGCTAAGAATGAACCAACTGTTTACCTTGATTTTAATTTAATGAAGGAGTGATCGCCCGGTATTTAATTAGGCGGGGTGTCACAGTCTGTAACACTATACACAGGTGCTCTGCCTTCTCCTCCTCGGTACGCAAGTAGATCAGGATGTCATCAATGAACACGATAACAAACTGATCGAGAAACTCCCTGAAGACTCTGTTCATGAGGTCCATGAACACTGCTGGTGCATTGGTGAGCCCGAATGGCATCACCCTGAACTCGTAAGATCCATACCGCGACAGGAAAGCGGTCTTCGGAACATCTTCCTCTCGGATACGTAGTTGATGATATCCTGACCTCAAGTCGACCTTAGAGAAATAAGACGCCCCTCTCAACTGGTCAAATAGGTCGTCAATCCTAGGCAACGGATACTTATTCCGTATCGTGGCCTTATTCAGCTCTCTATAGTCCACGCATAACCGTAGTGATCCATCTCGCTTTTTCACATATAACACCGGTGCACCCCATGGCGATGTAATCCGTCATATGAAACCCTGACCCAGAAGCTGCTGAATCTTCTCCCTCAACTCACGCATCTCTGAAGGGGCCATACGGTATGGGGCTCAAGCAATTGGCCTCATCCCCGGTGCTAAATCGATCATAAATTCGATTTCCCTGCTAGGTGGCAACCCTGGTATCTCCTGAAACACATCCTCAAAGTCTCTCACCACTGGGATTGAATCCAACGGAATAGACACCTCCTGTGAGGTTTCCTCCTCAATGTAATACAAGTGTGTGCGTGACCCTCCCTCGGGTAGTGGCATTGCTATTAAGAACATCTCCTGCCCTGGAATGGAGAACACGATGGTCCTTTCATAGCAATCCACCGTCGCCCGATAACCTGCCAACCAATCCATACCCAAGACGACATCGTACCCTTCCATCTCTAACACTAATAGGTCCGCTGCTAAACTAAGTCTCCCAATCAAAATGTCCACACCTCGACAAATCGAGTGAATAGTAGCTTCGCTGCCAACTTGCGACTCTACAAACATCCAAAGACTACCCGCGGTCTCTAGTAGTCCGGCCCGTTTAGCAAAATTTAATTTAATGAATGAATGTGATGCTCCCGTATCAAAAAGAATACTACCCTCATAACCATGAATGAGAAACATACCCTCAACTACTGGCGGTGCTTGCTGCGCCGGGGGATTAGGAACATCCCGGACGTTATACACACGCCCGTAGTGCATCTGCCCCTGTTGAGTGGGGCTGGTACGGCTGGTGGTAATTGCCCCCATTGCCCCTATTGGGCCTCCTGCTGTTGACCTCTACCCCTCTGTGGGCACTCCCTCTTGAAATGTCCTGGATGGCCACACACAAAACAGTGTCTCTGACCATCCCCCTGTTGTTGGCCCTGACGCGGCTGGCCCTGCCCCTGCCCCTGCCCCTGCTGGCCTCCCCCATTGTTCCCTTGGCCCTGATGTCCCTGAGGAACCTGCTGCTGCTGATTTGGGCCCGGCTGCCCCTGCCTGAACCCCTGTCCTCCCTGCTGAGCACCACTTGTGTCACTACTAGTAACGGCCTTGCCCGGTTGGCTCGGCTCCCCTGTTCGCTTGCTCCCCTTTGCATGGAAGCGATGATCCATATAGTGTACAAGTGCGGCATTAACGACGTCTGTATACGTCACTAACGCCGGATTCCCAATCAAGTGTTGCCTGATCCGCCAAGCTAAACCGTCCATAAACCTCGATTTCTTCCGCTCCTCATCGCTCACCTCATTTGGCACAAAGTTTGCCAAACGGGTGAACTCTTCCTCATAGTCTTCCACTGATCGGTCACCCTGAACTAAATCACTAAATTTCTTTCTCATCTCAGTCTCTATTGCTGGTGGAAAGTATTTGCGGTCGAATCGCACCCAAAACTCTGTTATC
This sequence comes from Sambucus nigra, assembly GCA_949130495.1. NCBI lineage: Eukaryota > Viridiplantae > Streptophyta > Magnoliopsida > Dipsacales > Adoxaceae > Sambucus > Sambucus nigra. The sequence goes on along the minus strand of OX422207.1, from coordinate 275,343,717 downwards.
GGCATCAAGTCTCGCTCCTCGGCGGTGGTAACTGACTCCCACCACTGTAAGGTTGCCCCCGACAGACGAAAGGTAGAAAGCATTTGTTTCTGTACCTCGGTACACTCTAGCATGCGCAGATGGTGCTGAATGTTCTTCTTCCAGTCACAAGCCTCTATCACATCTCTACTACGCCGGAACTCAGGTGGGTGACCTTTCTGAAAGGTCTCCCTAACTCTCTGCCAGGATGGTGGCCCCACTGGAGCCTGAACTGCTGGTGCCACTGGAGGTGGTTCTTGGGGCTGTGGAAAGTGAGCTTCCATAGCTCTCATTACTGTTTCGACCTCCTAGGCCACTATCACTGCCACCTGAGTAGTGGAAATCAACTCGGGTGGGGGTGGTGCTGGCGGTACCTGTGGCTCCTGGTGAGCCTCCCTGATTTCATCCCTAGCCTCATCCCTCTCTGCTCTCAGTCTCTTCGGTGGCATCTAAAATAGATTAAATCGCATAAGTACACAGTTTACACAAAAATATTCACAGCAGAAAATACTATATCTCACAAGCGAAAATGAGTCAACAGTCCTAATAATAGGGCTCTACATCAAACGAGTGATATGCGGAAACGTTGAAAGCCGCACAGATCCTAAGGACACTAGAACCTAATGCTCTGATACCATCTGTGACACCCCACCTAATTAATCCATGGTGATCAGTCCTAAATCAAGTTAGAAAAGGTTTCTCAGTTGGTCCATTCTTAGCATCACTGTCGTCTTTTTAATTACTAACCACCTAAGTGAGAAAAGTAAACTGGTGCCAATTTTTATCTTCCAATTAATTAAATAAAACTCATGTGGAACATAAAATAATACACAATCACAGTTAACTAAAATAACCATCCACGAATAAAATACTTAACCGAATAAACCATCGGTCCAACAAATTCAATACAAGTAAAGATAAGAAGAGAATCTTAACAAGTCTAATACATGAACTGTGAGCGACATGCTCAGATAATTGCTAGAGAATTTCTACACGAATTAAAGAAGGAGGCGTCTATCAAAACCCGCAACATCCACATGTGCTGCAGCAGAGGATACCTGGAATAGAGTCAAGCCTGGCGCCCTTGTGTTTGGACACCTAAAAGGTTTTTAAAAATTTTTATAGCAAGGGTTAGTACCCAAAAACATTTTAAAACATTTAACAAATCATTAACTTGCAGTAATAAATAAACATGCATGCTCTTCATATTTTAGTTAGTGTCGCACTCTCTCGAGGACTTCCTCACCCCTCCTCTAATGTGCACTACTAACGCTTCCATTTAATTTAATAGGTCCTGCGCCCCTGACCCAATACTTATTTTAACCCTTGAAATTTACCTACTCTAACCGAGTATGCCTTAATTCATGATTTTTAAGCGATTATAACCGTCAAACTTAGTTAAATCATTACTCTTTTTAATGTCATATAACATTCACATCTGTTATGCACCTAATACAATTTTCACTATGTATTAATTATCCCATATATAATTATTTACCTAATTATATATTTAATCATATTACAGTAATCACAACCATACTGAAATAACATTTAATACAACTTTCGACCGAGTAAAAATACTCACAAAATATAAGTTTTCCCAAGTGCTATCCCACTAGGTGTATTCACATAACCTAGTTATCCAAGTTAGATTCGCTCACCAACTTAGTTTAACATACGAATTGGAGGCGGTCATATTCCTTCCCTGAAAGTGAGATGCCCCTCACCCATATAACGGACGCTATGACCTGGGAATATACTCGCCCTACTCCTCAAGCTAGGGGATTCATCCACTACGTGCAACCTCCCCCTATAGCACTAGAGTATATACTAATAATATTAAATCACTGATATTAATGCACACACACACACACACTATATATATATATATATACTGTCACACTCCGTACATATATATAAATATAAAATGTCCCAGCTACACCATGTACACAATCCGTAACATAAGCCTATTTCATTTATTAAGAGTTTATGGTCCAACTCTAATCATTAATTAATTCGCACATTAATTAATTAAGTCACCTTTGGTGTTGCCCCCACCATAAAATTGGACTTACTCTCGTAGTCCGAATCAACCTCACCCGAGTCTAAATTCACGACTCCCAAATTATTTAGCCTTTACCTAAATAAGATTCATCCCTCGGTATTCCTCTACCATTATCCCCAGACTTGTTCTCTAACCATATTTAATCCTTTCGAACCCTTCCCAAAAATTCAACCTTAGTGTATCACACCTAATTTCTCCAAAACCCGACACATTTAAATTATGATGTCACACTAAGTCGTCTCTAAATTCTAATTAATTTTATTCACCATTAATTAGATTTAAAACCCATGTATAAATTTCTCACCAAATTAATTCATGGAAAAAGATTAAATTAAAATTTTCTCCATATAAAAGAAAACTGGACGAACTGTCAAAATCTGCCGACCTTCGATCGATCGACCCCAGACCTTCGATCGATCGATGGAGCAGGTCTTCGTCTTCTTCCCGAAGACAGATTCATCCATGGACGATTTTTCCCGAACCCTAGTTTTCTCTACCAGCAACCTTAAGCCCTCTTAACATTAATACATGTTAGAAACCTTATTAGGGACCTCCAGAATGTCCACTAACATTATTAATTGGTCCATTAACTACAATTTCTGTATTTGGGGAAAATCCATCTTTAAATTTCTTACCCATTTACATCCCAAATTCCTTCATCAAATTCGTAAATCAGATTATTATTTTCAAAACCTCATATTTATGCCATGAACACCCAAAACGAATTTTGATTAAACACATCACATGAATATGAATTGAAATACAGATTCAATGCTATTGCAAGTTATCCACTTGCCTTAGGTTTCGTAGTGTCTGATTCGGAGATGAATTTCCAAGATTGAAGATGACCCATGTTGGCTCTCTTGTGATCCCCAAATCTGCCTTTAACTGCTGATAGGGTTCCTTAACACACTAACCCTCTTCCAAAACTCACATCAGCCGTTTTATTATTTCTTCTAATTCCTTAATTTACCTAAATCCCGTTTTTTGCCTAATGGGACAAGCCCAAGTTATCCAAATGCCCTCGTGTGGGCCCGGCTATGTCTAAAAACACCCCGTGACCCGTTTACTACCCCCGGGTACATTTTTTCGACTATCTCGGCCCATCCGGACTCAACCATACACTCAGAATTGGCATCCGAATTAATTTATAAAAATACTTATCCCTCCACCCCTTTAGTCTATACCGACTCCCAGTTGAGATAAGTGTATACCCTGTCATTAATACTCGAAATGACTTAAATAAATAATTACTATTCACTTAGTAAATAAATTCCCATAATTATTAACCATTTACTCCCTGATTAATATTTAAATAAAATTTCCCTAATTAATTCAATTAAAATTATGACTCACAAGTAATTTTCAATTCCCGAATTAATTAAATTTTTAAATGCATGAAAGTACGGGGTGTTACAATGGCTTCTCCACATAGGTTGAACAATAGCAAAGTTGTTCTAGGTTTCCAAAATATTCACAAAAGCAATTGGGAATTTTATATGTGAATCAAAAAGATGTTTAGGACATAAAAAAATGAAATCTTATTATGTTTGAACTCTCAAAAACATTTTCTTAAAGACTTATCAAAATACACCACCGAAATAGGTATATATAGGTTTTTACAAAAATTTGAGGCAGCACAAAATTTATCAAGTCCGGGCCGGTTCAGTTTTTATCAATATCGGATCGGCCCGGTCAGACGGAATTCTCTGCATAAAAATGACTACCAGATTGGTTCATTTTTCTTCTTAAACGGATCAGTCCGGTCTGTAAAAAATTATTTCTTCCTTAACTTGCCTCGGATTTATAAAAAACATTTTCGTAAAAATTTCTTAATTCTAAAATGAAATATTAAGGAACTTAAAACCCAACCTTACCAAAGTTAATCTCACCGAGGCTTGAATGTGTAAGATCCTTGATTATTCGGATCCATCTTCACGTGAATGTGAGCGTGAACTTCAATAACAGTGTAGCGGTATACGACATACTAAATGGTAATGGACAAAAATGTCCTTACAAGATTTTATTGTTTACCGTACCAAATTTCATAAGAGTTCTATTTGTTATTCTTCCTTAAATACACCCTATTGATAATGTGACACGTAGTTTGAGTAGCCTCAACCTAAAAATATATTTGTAGATTTTTAGCGTGAAGTAAGACACGAGCCATTTCTTGTATGGTTCGAATCTTACTTCCTGCAATACCATTTTTTTGGGGAGTTTTAGGAGCGCTAAATTCATGTTGATACCCATTTCCTATACTGTATTCTATAAAAACCGTGTCCTTAAATTCTCCACACTTGTCACTACGGTTCCTAGTTACTTGGATATTTTCCTTATTTTCAATTTTTAAAAGAATTCTTAGAAAGTTTTGAAATCTGTCGAATTTTTCTTTCATGAAAGCTACCCAAGTAAATCTAGTAAAATCATCTACAATGACAAGAATGTAAAAATTACCACACAAACTAGTAGTCCTAGAAGGACCCATTAAATCCATATGTAGTAATTCTAAAGGTTGAGAGGTTAAAACGTCTTTAACTTTCTTGTGAGGGATTTTGTGCATTTTACTAACTTGACATAGTCCACAAATAGAGTGTTTAACTTTAGGAATTTTAGGTAGACCACATAATTAATGTGTCATAGTCTTTCATGCCACAAATCTAAGTCATTTAACCTAGCAGAAAAAAAAATTTAGATAACTTTATTTTTAATAACGGCATAACATTTATCGGGATTTCTTTCCCCACAAAAAATAGGTTTACCCTATAAATTAACAATTTTGCACTTAGATTTAGAAAAAATAATGGTGTGGTCTGCATCGCAAAGCTGACTTATACTAAGAAAGTTTTCTTTAAGTCCATCAACGAGTAAAACCTCATCGAAGTTAGGGAACCCATCAACCTTAAGCGTTCCTTTGCCCATGATCTAGTACATTTTACCATCTTCAAAAGTTACATTTCCTCTAACAAAAAAATTTAAAAAGGATATTTTTTCTTTGTCTCAGGTAATATACCTAGAACAGCCTGAATTTAAGTGCCATTGAGAGATTTTGTAAGAAGTATTTAATGCTGATATGTCAACATTATATCTCAGTTGGCAACTTAAATCATTTTTCCTAATCCAAATTGCCTTGGGTTTTGGAAAAACAAATTTACATTCCAAAGGCACTGACTTAGTAGGTGTAGGCTTCTTAATAGATTTGGTCTTAAGAAGGGCATTGGGCCAGTTAACTTTATTACCATTTCTATTCAAATTTAAGCATTTGTAGTAGAATTTCTCTAAATGAATAGCTTTACGGCAGAAATCACAATGGTGCAGCGGCTTATTAACAAGTTTAGTTTTAAAAGGCATCCTCGGTCTATTATCTTTAGAACATAATATGTTTTGATATAATTGTTTAAAATATATTTTTTCTAAATGACCCAACTTAGAGAAAAAACTACAGCGATAAATCTACTTAGCAGAACAGTTGCCTTGAATATGATTTTGATTTTTCTCGTGAGGAATAGACATGCGAATAATGGATGGTCCTGGAAAGTCCTCAATAGAGTTGACAAAATTTATTTCGAAAAAGTTTCACCATTAAAACCAATACCCTATCTTTCCATATGAGCCTTTCCAGAATTGGCCATATGTTCAACCAAAAGACTAGAAGTCACATAGGCGTTCCATTTCTTAACAATTTCTTTCAATTCAAGTTGCGATTCATCAAAGTCATTTAAGACAGCCTTATGTTTGACTTCTAATTTTGAAATATTTTTCCCAAGTAAAAAATTATCAGATTTAAGTTCTTCGATTTGCATAGCTGAATCATATGAATTACGATGAATTTGTTTATTTAAAATGTCAATTTTAAATAGTAACCTAGCATTGACGTTGCTAAGTGTGTCCACTTTTTCAAACTAGATTTGTACAATTTTTTAAAATTCAGATCCTCATCACAGTCACTATTACTAGAATCATTATATGAATTAGTTACATCATCTAAAAGAAAATTACAACCACACGACGATTTAGATGTAGTGTTAGTAGTGTGTTTGTGTTCATGAGTTCTAATAGGTAAAGCATTACCATTTATAGATAAATCATAGTTGCCTACTAAAAGGTCAGAAACATCAGACACAATAGACAGCTTATCAAACTCATGTTCACACTCATTAACACACACAGAAGTAAATGTTATAAGGTTGTTATATTCTTCACTATTATCACTATCTGAACTGTCATTTTAAGTTTTAAAAATATGGGCCTTATTTGAGGATTGCCATTTTGATTTGGAAAAACACTTATTAGCATAATGATCAAATTCATTACACTTCCTACATTGAATATGACTAATGTCTTTATTTGTGTCATGTTTTTCAAAGAGTTTCTTATCAAATTGTTTTTCATGAGGCCAGTTAGTGTAGTTAGGTTGGCATTATCTAGAAGCAAATTTACTTATATATTTAACAAAATTCCTAAAATGATTAGACAGCAGGGCTATTTCATTATCTAATAATCAAGGGAGATAGACGAGTCATCTAAATTAGATAAAGAAGATACAAACGCAAGGATATTAACACTGGATATATAAACCAAAGATGGTTATGAAGTATGTGCATTAGAATTGCCTCTTTGATTTTTATTTAACATAGTTTGCAACATATGTTTTTAATTTGCTACATAGAAGTTGAGGAGTCATATTATTATTATCTCCTTCATCTATAGCATGTATTTTCATATCAAAACTAGTAGGTAGAGACCTAAGTATCTTAGAGCATATTTCAGAATCTGCATATTCAATTCCATTAGCATGTGACTGATTAACTGTGTCTTGCAGTCTAAGATAAAAGTCATCAAACTGTGACACCCCGCCTAATAAAATACCGGGTAATTAGTCATATACTAAATTAAAAGAGAAATCCCAGTTGGTTCACCTTATCATCACTGTTGAAAACCTTTTTAAAACTTACTAACCACCTAGTATTCCAAAAAGCTAGTGCCAAATGTTATCTTTTTAATTAAACAACCAATAACATGCGGAAATAAATATAATTCATTCACACAACTGAATTAAATCAACTGAATAAATAATGACTACATGCCGAATAAACCATCGGCCACCAAAGTAAAATAATCCAATACAAATATTCAACACCGGAATAAAATAAATCTGAAAACTGAACTGAAAGTCTTGGCGACATGCCCCAAGTAAAACTGGAATTGATAAATGATTCTTACTCTAGGAATGAAAGAACTATGTGTCTAATACAATCTCCTACTAGCATCCACATATGCCGCAGCTCCGTGTCCCTGGAATAGAATATCAATCCTGGCATCCCTGTGGGTGTACACCTAAAAGGTTTTGAAAAATAGTTTTATAGCAAGGGTTAGAACCCAAAACATTTTGAAAATATTTAGCAAGTGAATTAACTGCAGTAATTAAAAATATATGAATGCGCTCCATATTTAAGTTAGTGTCACACTCTCTTGAGGACATTCCTACCCCTCCACTATTGTGTACACCTAACGGTTACCTTAACCCCACCTAGTTTTACTACCCCGTCCAACTAGTCCTTGTAATCCTCCCTTGCCTTTCCACTCTAAACCGAGTATTATTATCCATGGGTTGTAAGTTATCTCACTAATTAGCTACATTAATCTCCTTTAAATAATAATCATATAACTGTGACACAAGTTATATAAACAATTACATCACACACTGTATTATTACCCACATATAATACTTACTACCATTATATACGTACCTTTACCACAACATCAACACATATATATATATATATATATACGGATCCATCCCTCCGAGTATACCCTCACCGGATGATTCCCTCTAAAATGCTATCTCACTAGGTGTACTCACATAACCTAGTTCCCCAAGTTGGAATCGCTCACCAACCTGGCCCAAAATATAAACGTAGTGGAGGCGATCATATCCCTTCCCTGAAGTGAGATAAATCGCTCACTCATATACCGGACGCTATGACCTGGGGATATACTCACCCTACTTCTCAAGATAGGGAATTCACCCACATCACGCAACCTCCCTTGATAGAACTAGAGTATATAAATTAAATAAATACCTAGTCACTGATATTTAATAGCACACATAATATATACACACACACATATATATATATATATATATATATATATATATATATATATATATATATACTATCACTACACCGTATATATATAATATAAATCCCAACTTTACCGTGTACTCAAAATCCCGTAACACTAGCCTATAATTAACGAGTCTGTGGCCCGACTCAACTTAATTAATTTTCTCACTTATTAATTCACACGTCATTTAATATAATATTTCTCCGAGTCTATGATCCGACTCTTATATAAATATTCTGAACATTAATTCATATAATATATACTCGAGTCTATGATTCGACTCTAATTAAATTAATTTGCACATTAATTAATTAATACGAATCCGAGTCTATGGTCTGACTCTAATTTAATTAATTTACACATTAATTAATTAATACTAATCCGATTCTATGGTCCGACTCTAATTTAATTAATTTACCCATTAATTAATTAATACTAATCCGAGTCTATTGTCCGACTCTAATTTAGTTAATTTACATATTAATTAATTAATACTAGTCCGAGTCTATGGTCCGATTCTAATTTAATTAATTTGCACATTAATTAATTAATACTAATCCGAGTCTATGGTCCAACTTTAATTTAATTAATTTATACATTAATTAATTAACACTTGGTGTCGCCCAACCATTATACCCGGACTCCCTCACTTGGCCCGTATCATCGTTAACATCCGATTCTATATTTACCCCCATAACTAATTAATTACACCTCGATTCCTTTAATAATGTAGTGCCACTCAACTACAATACCCGAATATTTTCTCTCGGTCCAAAATCAATACTCACAAATAAATTTCCGAAATTCAATCGTCCCGTGACATACAATTATCACCCTCCTAACATCCCCCTATAATTTTTAAGGAATATGTGTCACATATGCATTTATCACTAAATAAAAGTAGGGGATTAAATTCTAAATTAATTTCCCTTATATATATAAACAGGCCGAATTGCCAAAATTCTGGGACCTTCGATTGATCGATCCCTTGGGTCGATCGATCGATCGAACAAGGATTCGTCTTCCCCGGCTTGCTGTTTCAGCCATTGATGAACCCTTAAGCTTTGGTTTCTTCCCAAAACTTTACCCAAGTCACAACCAACATATTCTCCACACAAGAAAAGGTTCTAAACACCCTAGAGACCTTAATCCATCATCAAATTTATACATAACCCTAAGTATATTCGATTTGGATTTTTCACTCGGGTCTCGTTCTATCGAATTTGACCTAACCATTTTCAGTCCATTTAATCACTAATACATATTGTAATCCACTCTACAATTCAATATTAACAGTCCCAAATCATAACTTAACCTCCATTGAGTAATTAAATATGTCCATTACTCTAAATTTAGAAAACTCAATTTTAATTATGGTTACACACCCAAAATGAATTTTCATATACACATACTATAATATGAATTGGTTATCACCTATTTTAAGAATCACAGCAGTTAACCACTTGCCTAGAATTATTCGTAGAGTCTGATCCGTTCGTGTAGTGAAGGTGTTGATGAAAAACACCTCAATCCGTCCCTTAATTTGGCTCCAAAAGACCCCCAATTGGCTTCTTGATTAGCTTCCTCTAATCCTCTCTCAAACCCTAGGTTTATAATTTTCTATAAAATTAGGTTTAAAACCCTTAATCCCATTTTTGGACACATGGGCCTAATTAAAATGGCCTGAACCACCCTGTGTGGGCCCGACTATGCCCAAAAATACCACGAGACCCAATTACTACCCCTGGGCACTCTTTTCTGATAATCTCGACCCATCCGGACTCAACCGCGCACTCAGAATTGCCATCCGAAATACTTTTTGACATTTCCAAATTTGACCTAAGAATGCGACGCATATTAATTCAAACAATTTAACTTAAAGTCTCTAATTAAGAAATAACTCTTCCCACTCAATTAAATTCTCCAAATCATAAATTTAAGCTTCTCCGATTTAAATATTTTTACTTTCTCCCAAAAATAATTAAATACTAAATTCTCAAAATTACGGGGTGTTACATAAACTTCTCATCGTCTTTCATAAACATAGAATCATAGAAGTTAACTAAAAGTTATGATTTAGCCTTTTTAACCCTAATGTCCAGTTCATGGGCAATTATGAGAATGTCCCAAGATGACTTCGATGTAGTGCGGGCTGTGATACGCTTAAACTCAGACTCACCCATCGCTTGAAAAATAGTATTTTTTTCCTTTATAATTATATTGTGAATTTTACTTCTCCTCTTTTGTCCATTCACTGAGGGGCTTTCTTATGAAAAATATAGGCATCACCTTCACCAGTAGATTTAATAGGGATTGTAAAACCAATTTTTCAACCATATCCTATACCTTATCTCCCACTTGTTGGATATGTGCAACCATTCTAACTTTTGAGTGAGCAAAGTTAGCACACCATCAAACATGGGAGGACGTACAGAACTACCATTAGGGTCTTCCATTTAGAAAAGGTCTTAAAAGATTTCGGGACCTTAAAAAACACTTCTTTTAAAAACAAAGTAATCTTGTTTCACTGATACCACTTGAAACAATCTAATACACTAATGTGTTAGGATTTTATAAATCTTTTTTTAACTCTTTGGTAAAAACATTTTTAAATCTCAGTGGTTGAAATACACCAACACACACACAAATAGTTTATTGGTTGGTGTGATGTTTTTTTTAATCAACAAGAGTTGTAAAAGAATCGGATGAGGAGAAGAGGCAAATACACAATATTTTTTCACGAGGAAACCCGCTAACTAAAAAATCCCGTTCCAGGACCACGCACACACCCAAGTCCACTAATACAAATGTTAAGTACAAACTACAGAATAACAAGTGTAAATGAAATAGTTTAGCCAATACAAAAAGTACACTAAGTCCTAAACTAAATAATCCCACAAAAATTGAATCTTACTAAACAACCAAGGTAGTGATAAATTAGGAACCCACACACAGCTTCACATAGGGGTGTAAACGGGTCGGGTCTGGATCGGGTCTGGGTATATCCAGATCCGATCCGGGTATATTTTTAAGGGATCGGGTCTTACCCGATTACCCGACGGGTCTCAGAAAATGGATCCAGACCCGGATCCGTTAAGGACCCGGAGACCCGATCCGAATACCCGACCCGATTATATATATATATATATAAATAAAACTGTTTTTATATAAATATAACTTATATTTATATAAAAACAGTTTTATATAAAAACAATATAAAAACTGTTTTTATATATATATATAAGTTATATTTATATAAAAACAGTTTTATTTAAAAACTGTTTTTATATAAAATAAAACTGTTTATATATATATATATATATATATATATATATATATATATATATATATATATATATATATATATATATATATATATAAACAGTTTTTTATAAAATATAAGTTATATATATATACATATATATAAAAACAGTTTTTATATAAAACTGTTTTTATATATAAATATATAACTTATATATATATATATATATTTATTATATTATATATATACACATTCGGGTCGGGTCCTTATCGGATCGGAGTCATGTATATCCAGATCCGATCCATTAACTAATCGGGTAATCGGGTAATCGGGTAATCGGATAATCGGGTCTATAAAATTTGCTCAGATCCGTTAATTTAGGTCGGGTCCGGATCGGGTCCGGGTCCAGACCCGGTCCATTGACAGCCCTAGCTTCACAATCAACACTAAAGTACCAGCGAAGTTACACACAACAATAATAATTAATAAGAGGTTGGTTTAATCAAAACAAAAAAAAGGATTATAAACTCTAAATCACAAGACACATTCAAGGACTTCTTTAGAAGTTTATATTCCACAGTAATAGATAAAAACCCAATTGTAAAATTAATGTAGTGTAAATTTCAAAAGCAGTACAGGAGAGAGTGACTCCCTAAAAATATTTTACACAACTGAATAAAATAACCTAACACTAGTCTTAGGATAAGAATTGCTTAAACGGGTATTAGGACTCCATAACCAGTACTAGTATAATGAGCAAAAGATATAGGTGTAGAACTCAGCTCATAAACAGTTAACACTGGATTTAAATAACCAAAACACAATGATTTAGTGTTAAGTTCAAATTAAGAATTAGTTTGAATATTTTTTATAGAAGGAACACTAACTCAAACAAAATCACCTAAGTTCAGTTTTAAGTATAATAAACTCAAACAAAAATTAGGTTCTTTATGGGTCAAATCGTAATGCAATATGCAAGGATAGTAAAACTCCTCAAAAAATAGTTTTGTAATAGTTACAAACTAGTATAGATCACCAATCAGTTCAAACTTAAAACATGCACATGATTTGATAATTAGGTGTAGCACATACAAAAGTATGTCTCCAAGAGAGTAACAAAATTCAAAATAAGGGGTTAAATAACTATTATTTTGCTGGAACAAAATTTGGGACAAAAAGCACATGCACCGGTCTCAAGTTTTGTTAAAATATTTTTTATACACCAAAATTATATCTAACAAAGAAAAGGTTAAATTTGAGGTAGATCAAAAAACGAGTGTTAAAAATAAACAAGTTTTAAAAAACTTAAATCTAAATGTCTGAGTTGGTGCTTGAAACATGCAAGGCTAAATACCAAACTCAAATGAGTTCTTTATCACCAAAAAAACTCAGTTTAAACCAAAATAACCCTAATTAATTTTAGATCTAACAACATTATGTTACGTTTAAGACAACAAAGCCAAGAACTAGAATAGGCTCAAAAAGAATATGGATATATGTATATATAAGAGTATGAGAAAAATACCAAGTGATGAACCAGAACCACATGCAGAAAGGCAAAGGATGCAAAATAGCGTCTCCAAATGCCAAACGATGAACCAGAACAGCAAAGTCCAAAAACCAGTTGAAACCCATAGAATGTTAAAACAATTTGAACAACCACCAAATCTCCCAAATGCAAAAGGTTCAAAGAAAACAACCTCAAATAAAATCCAAACTCGAAAGTGTATGAATTTATTGTTTATGTGTTTGAGATATAGTAAAGAACTCTTATAAATTGGAACATATAAGAAAAAAATGGATAGAGAAAATCGAGAGGTAATTTTGGCAAAGTTTGGATAGATTTTGTCAATAAAACCTCTCCTATTTCAAATGACCCAAGCCTCATATAAATAGTAAAAGATGGAAGGATCAAGAACAGCCACGGTAAACCCGTAAATACTAGAAAAATAAGGGTAGATATGTAAACAGCAATGGACGGTTGAAGGCAACATAGGAATCACAAAAGCAGGGGAACATGTGTAATAAACTAATGTCAAACCAGGGGTAGACTTGTAAAAGGCCACCAGACACAACAATCGACAGACAAAGCCTCTATCAGCTCACGTATGGTCAAGCCGCATGAGTTGCCCGCTCCTCGCTGATTGGCCCAAATCAGTTGACCCGGATCAACCCAAAATGACACCATACAACTTAAAACACCGCACTTTTAATTTTTTATTAAAAATGTTTAATTAATTAATTAAAAGGTATTTTAAACATTTTAAGATTTAAAAAATATATGAAAATTATTTATAAAATTCTGGAAATATGATAAACCCAAATAAAATATAATATACAAAATATTTGAGTTAAAATACATATACAATGTATTTTTATAAAAATAGTTTAAATATTAACATATTTAAATAGAATTGATAATTTAGGTTTTTAAAGAATATAAAAAATTGATTTTAACCATGAAAAAATGCAGTGCCATAAAGGGATTGAAAGGAATAATTTGTCTCAAAACTAAGTCGATAAAAGTTGGGGTATTTTCAACTTGCAACTCCATGTTCCTCTAAATCAGGCCCTTACCCTTAGCACAATCCAAATTTAACTCGATCTCTCTATAAATTCCCCAACTTCCAATCCCCACCATAATTATAACACATAGGGACTCGATACTCACAACCTCCATTAAGGTGCGTATCTTTCAGCGACCTTAGCTTATTCTAAGCTCTCCTATCGAGGGGATAGTAGACCCCCCATTATAATCCCTCACACTCCTCCATTGAGTTAAAATAAAGTTACTTCAAAAATGGGACCCTCGGTCCTACTCCAAACTCTAACCAGAAAATAGATACATACTCTTTGAGCCCCCTTTGGCTTTGGTCAACTCTCGAACTCGAGAGTATCTTAACACACTTTCATAGATCTTTAAATCCTCTTTCCAAGGTCCCAATCATGCACGAATCAGACCTATGATCTGCATGCTATGACTAAAAACCGATTATGCCTAACTATCGGTAGGACATAATATACCATATACGAGAAACGGGCACAATTTTGGACCTTGACCCCGAGCGATGGTCACGGATTTGGTCCGTAAATATTTTAAGGGTGACCATATTGAGGGTCACGATCCAAAGCCTTGAACCTAATAGGGGTCACAATCTAGTGAGTGACATCAACATTAAAGGACTGGTCACGATTTGTCACCCTAGCCCAATGGTCACGACTCAAATTCTTGGCCTCACCTGTGGAAAAAGTGATGTGATAAACAATTTTAATTTTTTCAAAAAAAAATTGCGTAAAAAAATTGTACGTGTTTTTAAACCTGTATATATTTACGCAAATTAATATTAAGCCAACAAATTGTTCGACACGAATTAACTAATTCTTAATTCACTAGTTAATCCATAAATCAAAAAATCTTAATACAACACAAATTAACTAACTATTAAGCCATAAAAAAGATGCAACTAAATCTGAAATGTCTGCATTGGAGTAAATCCGTTATCGGCTTACCCCATATATTACTTCGACTCTTTTTTGGACCCTTTATAGTGGACATCTATGGAGGTGATGACGAGGAGTTTACTTCAATTGGAGCCGTGGATTTGGGAGGTCGGAACGGAACGCTCATCCTTCTCTTTAGAAAATCTATAACAAACATGAACATATAATCGAACTTAGTTTAAATAAGTTTATACATCAGTCCAATATAATTCATCTTGGTTTATATATGAGTTCCAACTCAGTTTATACATCAGTCCCAAACTACATATCAATTTACATTTTAACCAAACTACATTTTCGTGGATTCAAATATGACTGCATCTCACTTTCATATAACAACCTCAAAACAAGATAAAAAAAAACAAACCCAACAATATGAAATTTGAGTCTCTTCACCATTAGTACATTATTTTCTTAATTTCCATCGAGAATAACACTATGTAAATTTAAACTACTTTCATTTGTGGGAATAACACTGCTGGAAGACTCCAACACTATGTATGTGGATATCTTTCCACAAGGAAGTCCATTGTACTCAGGTGTTGCCATCTAAGCCATTTACCGTATCTGGGACAATAGTGGTATACGCGTCCTACGTTATTGTTCTTATTAGAATGTGTCACTTCAACATACGACCACCCACCTCATTCATAATTTATCTGGTTGAACTTAAGTTGCATGGTGATGGTTCCACTCGATGGATTCATTGACGACGTTTTTAGTATCTATTAAATTAGGAATTGTGGTTTAATCCCACTTTTGGGGTTTTCGATTTATGAAAATAGATTTGAATGTGCATATGAAAATAAAGAACTCAATATATGAGTAAAGTATGAATAAATATAAATAAATGTAAGAGAAAATATTTTAACTTATTTGTATTTATTTGTTCTTTGGCATATTTGGCATAACCTTTTAGAAATGTCATGCACCTACACATCGAACTGAACTCCAACATCTTCAAGAATGAAGACACCTCTACATCTCAAGAAGGTATAGAACTTTTGGGTCTTCATAATTATTCATATTCATATTTGGGATGTGTTTTTATAAAAAGAAAACGAGGATGCATTTTAAAAGGATTTAAAAAAGAAAAAAAAATGATTTTTAGTTTCGTTATACGAGATTAGAATTTCGTTCGAATGAAAAATCTTTTTCATTTGATCTTGGTTCAAAAGAACATCTAAAGAGATTGGGAATGCTTCACACAGAATTCTCGTTAGATACAAGCTTTGGACGAAATGGGAATTTCATTAGAATGACATGCTTCCTCGTTCGAGCGACCCTTATTTTTATTCGAACGAGCCAGCGCCTCGAAATTCAATTCATATCTATAAAAACCTATTTTGAACTCGTTTTTAAAGGGACTTTGGAAAAAATGATTTCTGCAAATCTTTGCCAAATTTTTTTATATTTTAGGTCTCTGAATACTTTTTGATTCATAATACTTTCATCCATATATGATTCTGTGAATTGTCTTGGAACCCTATAGTTTCAAATACCTTATATACACTTTCTCGAGAGGATTGTCTATTACTAATCTTGTGAACCAAGGGCTCATTGTTGAAAAAGGAAGAAGGTTGATCGGTGAATATCGAGGGTGGATAGCCGCATATGGACGACTTTCAACTAAGTCGTCTTCTTTAGAAGGTTCTGAAGACTCTACGAGTAGTACTTAGCTGGTTTAAGTGATTTGTAAGTCGTCTATATTGTAAAACATTCTAAAGGGCTGAATATAGGTTTTGCCCTGAAAAGGGTTTTTTTTCTCAATTATGTGGTTGATTGCATACGTAGAATTTTTCTATGATTGGAGCAATGATTATATACACACCATATTTAATTAAAGATTTAAATTTTGTAAAAATTAGATTCGTGTGTTTGGCGCTTTTAATTATATAAATCAATCCATTAATTTTTCACTATGTACTCTCAAATTGGTATCAGAGTTGGTTGCACTAATTTACTATGTAATCCTTTTCCACAAAAAAAATTCCATTAACTTTTTTTGAAAAAATGTTGATCTTTAAAAAGTCAAAATTTAATTGATAATTTGTATAATCGAATGCCCATTTTTTATGGTTCCAATTATGCTTAGTGGCAAGCTAGGATGAAATCTACAGTAAAATTAACGATGAACGTGTTTGGTTGCTCTGTGAAAGTGGGTGGACACCACCCACTGTAGCTATTGATAATGTCGTTGGCCCTAAACTTGTCTCTCAATGGAGAGAGGACGACTCTAAATGGAGCTATTTTAACTTGCACGATTTGAGTGCCATCTCGGGAGCCGTCACCCCTGACGAGTTTTATCGCATTATTACGTGCATCACGTCTAAAGAAGGTTGGGATACCCTTACGCTCACTCATGAAGGTACTAATGATATGAAAGATTCTAGGATGAAAAATCTCACCACACAATTTGAAACTATCATTGTGCTTGAATTTAAATCATTTGACGAGTTTTATACATGATTGTCCAATATTGTAAACTCGAGTTTCAATTTAGGTGAGAAAATACTTGAGACGCATGTCGTTAAGAAAATTTTGAGATCGATCCCTACCCATTTTATTCCTAAGGTTACCGTGCTAAATTTATTAGGAATCCTAGATACTCTTAGGTTATAAGAACTTGTAGGAGATCTTCAAACGTATGATATAGATATGTTTACTAAAATTGTTAAGCGTAAGGAAAAGGGAATTGAACTAAAAGCCCAATCTAAAAAGAAAGAGGAAGTGTCGACAGATTATGAGCATGATTTGATTATTTAGCTCTTTTTACTATAAATTTCAAAAAGCTTCTCAAACTTAAAAAGAAAAATGCTTCCAAAGAAAAGAAAAGTTTTGATAAAGATAAAAAATATAAATCGGGCAAGAAAAATTTTGAAAAAAAAGAAAGATTTCCCAAAGAAAGACGAAGAGAGATGTTAAGAGTGTGAGGCAAAGGGTCACGAAGCTCATGAGTGTCTGATTAGATAAAAGAGACTGGGAAAAGGCAAAGATATCTTAAACCTCATGCTTGGCGATACGAGGTTGAGCCGGTGAGTTCAGGTGATGAATCACTACATGGATGTAGCTTCACCACATTCATGGCTCGTCATGTTAGTACATTTAGTTCACCTCATGACAATCAGGAAGCTACTAAACATTAATGGCTTGATAATGAGTCTAGTCATTCCGAGGAGAGTGGGGGGGAGAATGCTTTAAGTGAGAGCGAGAGTGATATACAACGCGCCTATGTCAATCTTTATGCGGAGTCCTTTAAAACTAAAAAACAAAACAAAGGGTTAGCTATTAGAGTATCAGTATTAGAGAAAGAGTTGAGAGAGGAAAGAGAGAGAGAGTTCCCAATGAGAGAATCTTTGGGAGAGAGAGTTTATTTATCTGAGGAAGAGAATGGGGACTTGACCAAAAAGGTGGTTAGTCTTACGAGAGATCTCCCAGCATTCATGGAGACTCATGAGAAACTTAAATACCTTGCATCACAATTCAAAAAAGATCTTGAACGCGCCCGAGAGGTAAAGGTAACTATCGAGGATCCATCGAAGAAGGTAGGTAAGATTCCTCGGACCCGCTTCAGTTTTGGTGAGAGGCATGGAATAGGTTATTACGGTGCATTCACTTAACATAACGCACCAAAGCTGGTTGCTAATTTTGTGGTTAATCCTTATAGCCCTCAACCTAAATCAAAAAAAGTGATTTCAATCTAGAAAAGCGAACCAAGGTGGTCCCAAACCTGTCTATGTTTGTACTTTTTATAAAAAAAAGAGGTCACCTTAGGGAGTTTTGCTATAAATTAGGTAGAACTAGATGTACACATACTCCTACACACCACACTAGCTACTTTACTAGTTTAGAGCAAGTTGAGTTTATAGTCGTGAGTTCGCATAGCTTAATGGAAGAATTTCAACGGATGTCCTTGCCGTTTGAGAATGCTTCCAATGCTCAGACTAGAGTCAACAAGGATAAGGGAAAATAAAAGGTTACCTCCACATGGGTACCCAAGCAAGATGTCAAAGCCCTTGTCATGCATATTTCTCTCAAGGTTCAAAATATTTCCCAATGGTATTTTGATAGTGGGTGCTCTATGCACATGACATGTGACATTTCATTTTTTACCCACCATGAGGATCGCAAGGAAGGTAAAGTCACTTTTGGAGATGGGAGTAGGTCTAGTATTTTAGGTCTTGGATATGATTCCTTAAACTAGACATTGTGTTGTACGTGAAAGGGTTGAAAGTGAATCTAATTAGCATAAGCCAACTGTGCGACGCAAACTTTACGGTAAAGTTTGTTCACTCTGAATGCAATGTTTATGACTAATCAGATGAACTTTTACTACGAGGTGTGTGGATCGAAGATAATTGTTATGGTATTATGCCTAAGTCCTTCTTTGTGTGCAACAGTGCCAGGGTCTCCACTATAGACCTTAGGCATCAATGACTAGGTCACGCGAACTTTAGAGATCTTGAGAGATTAGTGAAAAAGAACCTAGTTCGTATCTTACCATCACTTGGGAAACCAACTTCCTCAGTTTGTGGACCTTTCTAATAAGAAAAAAAATTAAGTCCCCATCAGAAGTTAAATACCATTACCACCTCCCGTATTTTGGAGTTGACTCACATGGATATTATGGGCCCTACTCGCTCGGAGAGCTTAGAGGTAAGAGATATATTCTCATGGTGATCGATGACTTTTATAGATATTTTATCGTATGATTCCTTATAGAAAAGTTCGATGAGATTGAGTTCCTTACAATCAAGTGTCGTATCCTACAAAACCAGCATGGTGTCATTATTAATCGAATGCATAGTGACAATGACACTAAGCCAAAGTGGATATCTATCATGATTGAGTGGGCATCATACAAGAGTTTTTTACCATTCGTACTCCTGAGTAAAATTAGATTATTGAGAGAAATAATTGAAGGATACAAGAAATTTCTAGATCCATGCTTCTTAGGAGAAATGTGCTTAGACATTTTTGGTTAGAGGCGGTGAGTACCACATGCCATACCGTGAATAGGGTATATCTTCGTCCAC
Source organism: Sambucus nigra (assembly GCA_949130495.1). NCBI lineage: Eukaryota > Viridiplantae > Streptophyta > Magnoliopsida > Dipsacales > Adoxaceae > Sambucus > Sambucus nigra. The sequence goes on along the minus strand of OX422207.1, from coordinate 275,323,706 downwards.
ATACACTACACACGCCTTATAAGTTATGAACAGGGAAGAAGCACAATCTATCCTATTTTTATGTCTTTGGGAGTGCTTGCTACATCTTGCGAGATAGAGAACACTTAGGAAAGTTAGACTCCTGAAGCAACGTGGGGATATTTTTAGGATATTCAGAGAAGAGTAAGGCTTATCAAGTTTTTAACCTGGCTAGCTCTAAGGTTATAGAGTCAATAAACGTCATGATTAGAGATGACGAGCCCCTAATGTTTGTTTCTGCTTACCCCCAGTGCGATGATGATTCACCCCTGATGACGATTCCATCCTTCCTCATGCTGCCACAGTGGACCCCATTCCCATTTTAGGGGTGACACCATCTTGGGTTCTGAAGAGTCATGATCCTTTCGCTATACTTGGTGATCCTACACTATGTCTCAAGGCTCGTGCTCAACTCAAAAATATGGGTAACTATCTATGCTACACAACCTTAGTCGAGCGCAAGAGTGTGAAAGAAGCACTTAAAGATTAGCATTGGATATCCATCATGTAAGATGACTTGCTTCAATTTTATAAGAATATTATCTTGTAATTAGTCCCCCAACCTACCGAGATTAATGTGATAGGTACCAAGTGTAATTTCAAGAATAAGGTGGATGAAAATGGTACCATAGTTCGCAATAAGTCTAGGTTGGTCACTCAAGGCTACACACAGATCGAGGGTATAGACTTTGATAAGACATTCGCTCATGTTTCTAGGCTTGAGTCCGTCCACTTACTACTCACCATAGCATGTCATCAACGCTTCAGGTTATATCAGATGGATATTAAGAGTGCCTTTCTTAATGGCATTCTATAAGAGGAGGTTTACGTGGAACAACCAAAAGGGTTTGAAGACCCTAAGAACTCAGGGCACGTCTATTATATTAGAAAGGCCTTGTATGGTTTGAAGTAAGCAACCTGTGATTAGTATGAGAGGCTCTCTTCCTATCTCTTAGCTCGTGGCTTTAAGAGAGGGGGAGTGGATAAGAAGTTGTTTTTGAGGAGAGTGAGTGGTGCTATTTTGATTACCCAATTCTATGTGGATGATATAGTCTTTGAATCCGCATTTTCCTGTCATGCTCACACCTTTGAGGAGGAGATGAAGACTGAGTTTGAGATGATCATGGTTAATGAGCTTACGTTCTTTCTAGGTCTTCAAGTTCGTCAGAGTGAAAATGGGATATTCATATCTCAATCCAAATATGCAAGAGACCTTATGAAAACATTTGGTCTAGACTCTGCTAAGCACTCATGCACCCCTATAAGTACATCGACAAAGCTTAGTAAAAATACTTTAGGAAAGGATATAGTGTAAACGATTTATTAGAGTATGGTAGGTAGTCTCCTCTTCTTGATCGCTAGTCATCCCGATATTACCTTAATGTTGGAGTTTATGCGCTATATAGGGCATCCCCAAAGGAGTCACACTTACACGCACTTAAATATATTATCAAATATGTGAGTATAACTCTTTCATAAGGAATTTGGTATTCTTTTTATACCGATGCCCGATTGTTCGCCTATTCAGATGCCAATTGGGCCAGGGATGTAGATGCTTATAGGAGCACTTCGGGTGGGTGTTTCTAATTTGGGAGTTCTCTTGTCTCTTGGTTGAAAAAGAAAAAAAATCCATATCTTTGTCCATGGCAGAGGCTGAGTATATTGCCACCAGCAGTTATTGCAAGCAACTCTTATGGATGAAGCAACTGTTAGAGGGTTATGGTATTTCACAAGGCATGATGACTATTTCGTATGATAATACGAGTGCGATCCATATTTCTCGTAATCCAGTCCAACATTCGAGCACAAAGCACATTAAGATACCCGAGCACTTTATACGGGACCTAGTTGAGGAGAAGGTCATATCCTTGAGCTTTGTGAGCACCGATCATCAGTTAGCCGATATATTCACAAAATCTTTACATGCACTTCGATTTGAGGATCTTAGAAAACCTTTAGGTATTTGCACAGTTGACTGGGTTCGGGTACTTTATCTAATAAAGGATAATTCTTATGATTATATCTCTTATTCCTATTTCTAGATTGTATTATTATTGTATACATATTTTTTCGTCTTGATATTTTTAGAAAATTCCAAAAAGAGTTTTGTTTTTCTTTAAAAAAATTGAAAAAATACAAAAGGATTTTCGATTTTTAAGAAAAAATTGAAAACAGCAAAAAGATTTTATTTTGATAAAATTTTGAATAGGATAAAAAGAATTTTTTAATTTTTATATCACCATATATGGTTGAATATTTATGATATCCGGATCACCCATTCATTTTATTTCCACGTTACTTTTTCGTAATGTTTTGAAACATGGCACCATTTCATTATTGTGCTTAATAAAGTTTAGAGTTATTACCTTGTGATTTGATGATTAATTTCTATATGTTTGACTCCTAATCACCTTTAATGCACGTGTGCACGAGATTATTGAATCTTGCACTTACCTTTCACTTGTCGAACATAGTGTTCTCATCTCAATTTTCCTTTAAAACGAACCAAATGTAAAAACGAGATAAAATGTTGTGCATGCAAGAACCATTGTCCGAATTTGAATCATTTTTTTGAAAAAATTTATTATATGTTAAGCAATGGATAGGTATTATGAAAGATAAAATGTATGTACGTCAAAATCCACCATTTGCATAAAAGAGCCTAAAAAGATTAGAGGCGCATAAAAACAGAAGTGCCAGGAAAATTTTTGAATGATTGATGCTTCGCTTCATATGAGCATTAATTTCTTCAAAAATTATTAAGAGCATACCTAGTTATATGAGATTTAAGGGAGTTTAGGTGAAGATCAATGGGTTTTCACATACTATATAAAACTCTAAAAATATTAAATAGTTTTGGCATCATTGATTTTTTTCTTGATTAGTTGATTAGATTAAGTCAATTTCACAGGAGTTCACAATACTTACACCTAAGGTAGACTTTGAGATCTTTCAATAGTAATATCTCAAAACTTCCTTCACATGTGTTATGATTATCAATGTTGATTAACTTATGGAATATGTTCACACCCCTACATTACGCTTTCAAGATTTGGGGATTTTTATGTCAATTCTTAGTGCATTGTATTTGTAAAATTTTATACTTAAGAAAAATTGAAAATTTTCAAAAAATAGTTGGTGATGTCTTTGAGATTATTATTACGTGAGCAATCTTTATATATCTTTGTGATGATATATTGCTTCTTATAGGTGATGCTTTACACTTCATGTTTAGTTTCGTCTCCTTTGTCTATTATAGAAAAAGATGGGGAGAACAAATTAATGGGGAATTTTTATTGTTGTTTACAACTCTATGTATCATGGTATTTCTTTGTTTCACGTGTGTAAGTATCTAAGGGGGAGAGAACAATATACATTGGATGAAGACAAAGTTGCCTAAGGTAATAACAAGATGAGATTGAAGACAAAGTTTCACTATATCATTCCATTTCTAGGGTTTAGGAGGGTATTAAGATTTTTTTAATAGAGGGGTGATTATTGTAATTTTAGTTTCGGCTAGTTTTGTACCGAAATAGCCAAAGGACGAGATTTGTAAGCGCAAATATTTTATCTTAGGGCTTTTATTTGTATTTATTTTCTCTTTGGCGTATTTGGCATATCCTGTTACAAACTGTCACGCACCGACACATCAAATCGAACTCCAACATCTCCAAGAATGAAGACACCTTTACATCTCAAGAAGGCATAAAACTTTTGGTTCTTCATAATTATTCATATTTGTATTTGGGATGTGTTTTTATTAAAAAAATGAGGTTTCATTTTAAAGGATTTAAAAAGCAAAAAAATTATTTTTAGCCTCATTCAAACGAGATTAGAGCCTCGTTTGAACGAAAAATCCTTTTCGTTGGATCTTGCTTCGAACAAACATCTAACGAGATTATGACTGCTTCGGATAGAATTCTCGTTAGAAGCTCATTAAATACAGGCTTTGAACGAAATGGGATTTTCATTAGAACTACATGATTCCTCATTTGAATGAAACCCTGTTCTCGTTTGAACGAGTCGCCGCCTTAAAATTTGCATCAGACCTATAAAAACAGGTTTTGAACTCTCTTTTAAGGGGAATTTTGGAAAAAAAACAATTTATGCATATCTTTGCCAAAGTTTTTGATATCTTAAGTATCCAAATACCTTTTGATTCACAACACTTACATCCCTATATGATTTTGTGAATCGTTTTGAAACCCTATAGTTTCATATACCTCATCACTTTATGGAGAGGGTTCTCTACGGCTGATCTAGTGAACCAAGGGTTCACTGTTGAAGAAGGCAGAACAGTAATCGGTGGATACCAAGGGTGGATTACTGCCTATGGACGACCTCTGAACTGAGCCGTTTTCTTTAGAAAATTTTGAAGAGTCTGTGCATAGTACTTAGTTGGTCTAAGTGATTTATAAGACATTTGTTTTATAAAACATTCTAAAGTGTTAAATATAGGTTTTTGCCCTGAAAAATGATTTTTCCTCAATTATGTGGTTGATTTCATGCGTAGAATTTATCTGTTCTTGGAACATTAATCATATACGCACCATATTTAGTTAAAGATTAAAATTTAGCAAAAATTGGATTCGTGTGTTTGGGGCTTTTAATTATATAAACCAATCCATTAAGTTCGCACTGCGTACTCTCAACGAATATAAGGGTAATTCTAATACATACCATATAAATAGGGTTGTCATACAAGGGTTAACTAAATAACAACAAATAATGTTTTAAAACTTAGTTTTCATCTAAATCAACTAAAAGATCCTTCAAGTTAGGATTTTGTCATTAAGAGCATACTAGAATTATATAAGGGCCTTTACTCCTTCTACTTGAGTAATCAAACCTTTTGGTGCATGCAGAAGAACAGATCAATTGTTGTCATTTATGCACTTTGAGAAGAATACATTCTTCACGTTTTGAAAGTTATAAATATAATGCTCATTGACCATGCGATCTTTACTCTTCATCTTTAATAAATCAACCATGATAAGTTTTGAGGTAGGATCAACTTTACAACCATTTATAGTGTCCTCCACCTTCACCCAGTCACAATAGAAGATGACATATTTGAAATTTAAGTAATCTAGTTGTAGTATTTTTTGGAAAATCCCATAATATGTCAACACTGTATCCTTTGGATTTTTATTGGATTTTCTAGCCACACAAGAAGTCAAGGCAGAAATTAGAATTCCTCTATTTTGTGCCAACAGTTTTTCCTAGCATGGGTATGACACAAAATCAAAATTATTGACGCAAATTTTTTTATACTACTTCGTACGAAAATTGGGACCTTTGGCTAGGCGTGCAAGCCTTGTCGAGACAGCGCCTCTTTTTAGAAGTTGCAATTATTAATGGTTTTTTATTAGGGCACGTTTTATAACATATGCATAAATAATCACGATAAAAGAGTTGGAAATTACCTTTTTTGATACTCATGACCAAAAATCGTTCATCGCCCAATTTTTCTTCTAATTTCTGGCGATTTCGCCCTCATACGTCCTAAGGATGTTCATGAAATTATAAAGTTTAGGTAGTAATATAGAGAATATAGGTAATCAAACAAAAATAAGTTATATATATAAATACTTACTCTCTCTAATCTTTAACTTCACCATACGATTTGAAGACATATGGAGATACTTGCTCATATTGCATATTGGTGAGCAACACCTATTTAGGGTTCCCAAAAGGCAACTCATCCTCAAACTCGTCAGGTTCTTCAATTACTCATTCTCCACAAGGATTGAACCTTATAAGTCCTTGTTCCGGTATATGTTAGCAAGTGTATAACGATGATTCTCTTGTTATGTATTCATCCGTAATTGACCCTATAATATATCGTGTATTCTTAATGTAATCTTTGAAGGTTTTTATCAAGCAATTAAAAGGATACAGTCAGCAATACCTGGCGGGTTCACTTAATAAAGTATCATCATATAAATGCACAATAAGGTGGAGATTGATGTCAAAGCATGGCGGAGGAAAATATTTCTCTAAGATAAAATCGACTCGGCTAAAGTGGCTTTCGCAACCTTAATGCGCTTCCTGTTTACCTCTTCTGCACACAGTAAGGTGAAACACAAACTAATCTACGGAATCTCCCTATGGAGATCTCTGTGCTTAGAAAATCAATTCCTAAACAACATAGGGATTAATTGAATGATGACATGTCAGTCGTGAGACTTGCACCATTTTAGGTAATTGTTCGGTAACTTACAACCCTGTGTAAATTATGGGAATAACCAGTCGACATCTTCAACTTAAACAATGTGTCTAAGATGATATTTATCGCTAATAGTCAAATTGAAAACACCCACGGGAATCGAATTTAACCTTGTTGTAGGATCAGTTGTTAACCATAATTTTTTTATATTTTAATCTTCTTTAGATCGTAGTGCGCTCTATCTCCATCTTTCGAATGAGAATCACCCGGATATGTTCCCATCAGATTTTTACAAAATTCTTCTATGTGTGCTTCACCTCAATTACATGCCTTACACATTGCTCTTTCTAATACGATAAGTTAATTTGGATTGACTGTTTGGACCATGCCTTTATTTTACTAAGATCTTTTAGATCCTCCTTAACTTTACGCTTCTCCCGCAAACTGAGAGTTTTTGCCTATAAAATTATTATCAAAATCCGTAGCCTTCGTTCTCTCCTTGATTTGATAACCATAAAGTTGAGTAGGTTCCGTGTGACACCCCGCCTAATTAAATATCGGGCGATCAGTCCTTTATTAAATTAAATCAATGTAAACAGTTGGTTCATTCTCAGCATCACTGTTGATAAAAATATATTTTCCAATTTAACACCCTAAATAGTTAAGCTAAGTGTCAAAACCATTTTTCATACATACTTTCCAAATTTTAAAGAAAAATCATTTCTTTTATTAACAACATTCAATAAGTAAGAATCACACTACATTAAATTCTGCAACATAATCCAATTAATATAAAACATTCGTCAATCGAATGTCAACATGCGAAATCTAAAGTAAACACACCCACTGAATAAATCCCATAGTAACAGTGCTGGAAATAACTGAAATACAAATGCCCAATAACAATGAAATAATGGAAAGGGCTACACATGCCCATCTAAATGAAAATACTAAGAGTGGGTCTGAATGAACGAAGTCGTCTAATCAAGAGACCTGCAACTCCCACTTAAGCTGCAGCGCGTTCCTTCCAAGAGATCTTAAGCAAGACGCCCCTGTGGCTGGGCACCTGTAATACATACATATATATACAAGAGAAAGAGAGGGGAAAACGGGTCAGAGCCCAAAAGTGTGTTTGATTTAAAATACGTTTAGCAAGTATTTAAATTGATACAGGCCAATGCAACAACATATTAGTGCGACACTCTCTTGAGAAATTCTCACCTCTCTTCTAATGTGCACACCTATCGCACTAACCTCCCCAACGGGTTGTCTTATCATTTATCGCACTAATCTTCCCAATGGTTTAACTTATCTTATATTACTCGTAAGATACCAAATTTCACGATTCAATTGTTTGAAAAGAATATTTCAATTAGTAACCAAAGTTCTCATTTTGCCTTTATTAATCAATAAAGCTTTCCAGTTTCATATTATACTTTCTCAAAACAAGTATTTACAATTTGAGTCATCAACCATGTCCTACATATCAAATCACAGTAGGCAGTTCCAGATTTCATAATTTCATATATATATATATATATATATATATATATATATATTAACTACTCGAGAATATATATATCAAAACAGCACCCCACATAATAACTTATGGTGCGGGCATACTCTACTATCCAAACCCCATATCACTCTCATTAAGGGGAATAAAAATTCGGAATCACTCTCGAAGTGTATTAACACATACACAAACTATAGGTTCCAAGTCCCTTAGGACCGTCTGAACTATCACTGCGATAGCCTGTACCAAGGATACCTATACACAAACAAAATGAGGCGAAGCATAGATTCCAAGTCTCTAAGAGGATGGCACATCCTGCGTCTCTTAGGACCGTCTTAACTATCACATCACTAGCCTGTACCAAGGATATCTATCTTCTAGGGTACAAGTCAATATCCCCCATAAGGCAACACAGGATAAGATCGTCCCAGCGCGGCAACCTCAGGGATAGCAAGTAGCGTGGGCATGATTTTCACACAAGATAGTATATGCATACACAATCATATAACTATACTAATATTACCATATCAATAATGGGTATATTCCTAATTCCCATAATTACGACATTCGTATTTATTTCTCATTATTTAGTTATTACGTATAACCATTCACATCTTATTTTAATTTGAGGAACTTTTCCACTTACTACATAACGCTCATGGATTCTATCCTCCCAATTATAAAATTCAGTAGGTATACACATTTGTCCCAAGTAACTCTCTTACGTGTCTCTCCCTCTTTAAATCATAAATTTATCGACCCTTATGTAGTTATCCCAAAATACACTCTTTGTCCGCATCGAGGGTCCCAAAATCTATTCACATGTCCTACTGGTCTCCCCTATCTCAAATACATTTCATTAAGGATGCCCAAGAATTTTCTCACAATAAATTGAATTTAACTCATTTAATAAGGGAGATAGGAGTCTTCCAGGAGGGGTCGATCGATCGAGGTTTGGGGCTCGATCGATCGATCAAGCAGGTACTTCGATTTTCTGCAGAATTTCAGTTACGGGTTTCATCTCCAAAGTTACACCAAATCCATATTTTCTAATCCCAATCGTCCCAGAATTGATACTCAAATCTTATATCATCATAACAGGTATTTTCAACGTAAAACATATCAATTTACATCACTAAACATGGATTAATCATGCCATAATTGATTTAAAACTCAAGAACCCTAAAAATCTCTAACTCATGATTCTAATCTGTTTTATCCCAGAATTTCTTTCTTATTTACACCAAAATTTCATGGGTTGTCTTTCTACATCACAAGAGACTTCCAGAATAAGGTTTTAGTCTTTACTACATGCAAATTCCTACCACAATTTGGGTTTTCTTCCATATTTTTCATCCCTAATCATTCCTAAACTAATATGGAAATTGCACCAATGAAAATAGCAAGATAAACACTTGCCTGGGATTTTTGACGTTCTGATTTGAAGATGTTTTTGGTGTGGTTGCGTAGCCCGTTGCGCGATCTACGCGTTGGTGGTGGTTGTGGTGCAAACGGATGACTTTTGGGGCCTTGGATTGCCTTGGAAGCTTTCTTCTTCCCTCTCCTATGGCCGTCACTTGTGTTTGAGTTTTCTAACCCTATAAGGTGACCTAGGTATCTGATATAACTCCTCTAATTTTCGTGGGTTTAATTACCCAAATATGTAAAATGGCCAAAATGCCCTCCCGGGTTACTAATTAGGCCTAAAAACACCCCGAGACCCAAACTAAACCCCCGGGTACACTTTTCTGACTATCTCGACACTTTCGGACGCGTTGGCGCACTCAAAACGACCATACGAACAACTTATAAAATATTCACTTTTATTAATCCACATTTAGTCCCGACACGACACAAGCGCGTCCTGACTTAAATTTCCACAATTGTCATTTTATTCACACGTGACAATGTTATAAATATAAATCTCATATATTACTATACTCATCCAGTAATATGCAACAAATAACAAATTTTCAATAATTACTAACTCTCGTCACGCTAGTAAATATTTAGAACAACATTCCGGATTAAAATTAAATTAATTTATCTCAATTAAATTTAATAAATCCCATAATTTAAAAGTCATGAAAATACGGGGTATTTCGCTCGTGACTAACAAGTAAACAGTTAGACTTGCTATTCCTAAAAGGGTGACTATTCATCATAAATCTACGATGACTGACATTACTCATCTTACCACTATGATATATCCAAGTGCATTAAATTTCCTCTCCGCAGATAGGACATCCGTAATAACCATGAACATTGCAACCTAACAATGTCCCGTAGGCAGGAAAGTCGTGGATCTCCCATAACACCATTATTTTATAAGTGTGAACTCTTCACCCTTAAGAGCGTTAAATAACCTCATGCTTAAGTTCTTCAATTACCGGGTTAAAAAAATATCAATATTATTATCGAGAGCCTTTGGCCCGGGTATCAACAACGATAATAATGTGAACTATTTTCTCATGGTTAGTGCGGGAGGAGACTTAAAGGCGCCATGAGAACTGGTCAACAACTCTAACTAGTGCTTAAATTACGGTAAGGGTTCAACTTATTAATTGATAATGCAAGATGGACATTGCACAGTTCCTTTGCAAATTCAGGGTGTTGTGCATTTGAAATTTGTTAGATGAGTGAATCAACCAGATTATGCATGAGATTTCCACCCATTTCAGCTCGAGTGTGCCATGTCATGGCCTCTGCTATCAATGGTATAGGTAAAAATCCTTTTAACCGTGGTCCAAGGAGAAAATACTTCAATACCTTCTGTGGAACTTGCGAGCTCTTGCGAGATTTTATAGGTTTGTCTTTTCCACTCTCACAAACCATATATCATGGCTTATTGCATACAAGACACTCATCCTTCAGTTCGTGTTTATTGTGGTACAATATGCAATCATACTTGCTTGCATGAATATATTTGTACCTCAAACCCAAACCGTCCAAGCTCTTCTTCATGATCAAATAACTATGTGTTAATATGTTCTCGTTCGGGATAATGTCTTTAGCCCATTTAAGAATTTTAATTACGGTGTTGCACGAAAAAATAAATTGACTCTTCAAATTATGCAAACAGATCATTGCGTACAAAATCGAGTGATCTTCTTCACAATTTTTATACAAAGGTCTAGCGGCATCGGCTTTCAATTGTATATATTCTCGATCTTCGAATAATTCAACATCAACATATTCATTGACTTTGAAGAACCTTATATTCTTGACTCACTTGAGTCTACATTGTATAAGTGCTCATCTAGTTTGGAAATAGTGATAAAATTGAGTCACTTACATAGATACCAAAGATCCTCAGATACTTCTATACAATTCATTCCTCTTGTTTGACTGATCAAAGGTATATTCATAAACACTCACACACATTAGGACTGCATACATGGGTCATATCTTGCATAAATTGATTGTGTGTGTGTTAATTTCCCTTAAAACTTTTTTTAATAATTTTTGGGGAATTTTTAATGTTTTTTAAATGATTTTTTCTTAATTAAAATTGGGATTAAAAAGTTTTGGGGTCAATCTGTAATGCTGATTATTGGTTTTATGCCTATAAAGTTCACTTGGGTAGAAATCGAAAGCGCTTGAGACTGTAAGGGAAGCTGTATAATTACTTTAGACGCGAGTGAGGTTCGATATCATCCCTACACTTGTCGCTACACTACCGGTTGGATTTGTGTTTCTTTTAAGAGACAAAACCGTTGTTTATTACCTGCCCTTGGATTGTTGTTATCAATGCTCTGCACGCATCCAATCCTAATCCCTGTGAAACTCTCTAAGCCAATCAGAAAGCGTTTAACTTATCGTTATCTTAAACCGTTGGATGGAAGTCAAAAGGCCAAGACTAAATCTCAGCCTTTAGATTCATCTCAACCTTCTCGATCCTTCTCAGCCCTCTATACAAGGAGGCTAACCATCAGCCATTGAGAGACTTTTGCCACTTCGTTTAATTAGAGTGAGAAGAGAGAAGAGAGATAAGAGGGAGAAAAGAGGGAGAAACCAGAAAGAGAATTAGAAACCCTAATTCGTCCAAGTAGTTTATAACCCTAACCCTTTTTCCAAAAACCAGTTTACACCAAACACCATCCTTGAGTGTTTGAGAGTTTTTGAGTGTTGGTTTGAAAGTTGTTTCGTGGTTCAAACCTCTTCGTTTTAAGATCTTGTGTCCAACTTAAACATTAGGTCAGATCTATATTTCTGTTTTATAGAAATCATAGATCATAGAATTTTATGTTATATTACACTTAGATCTGCAGTCTTAGTTTCTCGTCTTGAGAAATATTTTGTTGATTATTTTCTGTAAATGTTTTCACCTTCAAAATCAATAAAATTATTTTCTATTTCTAGTTCTTTTGAAACAAGACCTTTGACCTAGTCGGAATCACACTTGGCGGTTTTCAATTTCAAAAGTATTTTTAAAACTCTGAAATTGATTAAAATCTTGAATCGTCTTGAGACCAAGATAGCCGTGGATTCCGGGATCATCTTAAAGGTCAAATAAGATTTTAGTAATCTGAGAAGAGAAAAATTGAAAATCACAGCACATAGATCTGTTATGTAATTTGATAGGATTGTTTGTATAAATAAGCATGCATGTGTGTGCATTCATGTGTTAGAGAACTATCACAAACACTTACACACTACAACACTGAAAGTGTTGGTAATAAGATCTTGAAACAAGGGTCGACGTAAAGATAGGAACAAAGTGGAAATTAGCAAACTGGGAGAGCCACATCAACAATCAGAACTGCAAAAAAGTTAGAAGGACACCAGTGGGTACATTCCTAAACTTGTATAGGTCTGATTTTTATGCATGTGTGTTATATAGTTTGTACTGATATATTTTGTTTTAGTTGATTTTTGGTTTGTGACTTAAAAGTCACCGTGGATGTTTTCTCAGTTGGGTGAGGTTTTACCATGTTAAAAATCTCTTGTCATTAATCTTTCTACCTCTCTTCATCTCATTCTTACTGGTGTGTTGATTTAATCTTTTCACTTTATTTTTTAAAACTACTTAACAAATCTTGAACTGATCTCGTGCATGTTTTATTAAACGCATCTTGTGATTAAAACTGATTTGATTTAAAGAAAATAATTTCCTCAAAAAATAGTTTGGAGTTACTTAAATAGTTTAACCTTGTATTAAACGGCTTTAGTAACAGTTTTTCAATTGGTATCAGAGCTTTGGAAATCTTTTTAAAAGATCTTGTGTTTCTTAAATTTTTTTTCTTAAAATTAAAACAATGGACGAGAAAAATGAAAGATTTGGCAACTTAACCAGACTTCCACTCTTTAATGGAAACAACTTTACTTACTGGAAGGTAAGAATGGTTGATTTCATACAAGGAACCTTGGGAGATAATGTCAGGATATTGTTGAAAATGGATACGTACTCTTTAATGGAAACAACTTTACTTACTCGAAGGTAAGAATGGTTGATTTCATACAAGAAAGCGTTAAGTGATTTCACTCAAGAAGAGAAGCAAACTTCTCGAAACAACAACAAAGGTAAGAATGTCGTATTTATGTCCATAAATGAACATGAGTTCAAAAGGATCTCATCTTGTGCCACTTCTAAGGAAGCTTGGGATACACTGATCACTGCACATGAAGGTGACACTAGAGTTAAGGTTGTTAAAACTCAAATGCTTATCCATCAGTATAACTCTCTAATTATGTCAGACTCTGAATCCTTTGAAGATTTTTACATGAAACTGATTGACATTATGACCAAACTTCATGCTAATGGGATAACATATGATAGACATGAAATTGTATCAAAAATTCTAAGATCTCTACCACAGAAATTTGTCAACAAAAGATATGCTATTGAGGAAATGTGTGATCAAAATCTCACTCCTGAATTACTCAGTAGTAAACTAAGAACTGTGGAAATGGAATTAGAATTTAAGAAACAAATGACCCAGTCCCATAGGAAATAGACTAGTTCCAACTTAAGTTTTTCCTCTAAGCTGATGAAACCTAAGTTTACTATTCCCACTGATGACTCTGATGAGGAATGTGACATAGATAGTTTGGATAATCAAATTGCCTTGATGTCAAAACAATTTAAGAAAATTGTCAAATTTAGAAATAAACTGGCAAACAAACAAGGCAAGCCAAATTATCCAACTCAGTCTAACTACAAATCTCATGAGAAAGGTCAAGACAAACATCACAAGGACATGAGACCCAATAAAAACTTCAAGAACATTGAATGTTTTAGATGTGGAAAACTAGGACACATAGCACAAGACTGTAGAGTGAAACCGAACACTGCCAATAAACATACTAGGGCCAATATTTGCAAAACATGGGATGATTCAAGTGATTCTGAAAATGAGGAACCTGAATCATCTGGTATTTTTTTATCCTTGCATATCTTTCTTTGCTAAGATAATCTACAATAATGATATGCCTATGTATGAGAATGATGATAATAGCTCTACTTATTTTGTTATGAATCATGCTGCTACTGGTTTAGATGCTTTAATTTCTGAAAATATTGCTAGTTCTACCACGGGGTGTGTGAGTCAAAGGGAAAGCGATAATGACGATGTCAATGGGTGCGTGATTTCAAGAATTGAATCCTTAGGGGTCACTTTACACACCACACTTAGTGATTCGGACACTAAAGACCTCCCTGACATTCACACACTTTATGCGAAAAGTCTCAAGAAAAGCACTAGACTAGAGAAGATTGTGAAGGATCTCACTAAGAAACTAGAAGACCTAAGCCTGATGGTTAAACTTAATGCTGAAGAGTATACTACCAAATGTCTAACTCATGAAAATGAAGTTAAAACTTTTGATCAAAAATTGAATAATTTGATTGAAGAAAATAAAATTCTGGAAAAAAAATAAAGGGACATTATTAGAATTGGAACGATCTAAAGAAAAGAAAGCAACTGTTTTAAAAAAATTTGCAAAATTTAAAAATAATTCAAAGTATTTTGATGGTTTTGTTGTTGATTCAAAAACCAATTCTAATGATCGAACTGGAATAGGGTTTTACCCAAATTTAAAGACACAAATTAAAAACTTTGAACCAATCAAGTTTGTGTCAGGAGGCAAAAGACCTATAGAAACTTGTCCAGATTTTTATTCTCTGAAAAATGAGTTTGATGAAAAATAATCAAAGTTTGATATTAGGGAATAAAGTTGCTCTAAGCATGAAAGTTCACCTAAGGCTAAATATGTCTGTCCCTCGATTAGTAAGAGTGATTCTGCCTTTCAAACTGTACTCCCTAGGAAGAAGGTTCGACCCCAAAATGCCATGAAGCCCATGTTTAGAGACTTTCCTAAGAAGATACCACCCTCGAGGAATTTATATTGCTCATACTGTGACTTATATGGTCATTCCTTTTAAGGTTGCTATTCTAGACGTTTAGTCAACCCTGTCTATAATACTCCTGTGTACCAAAACATTAACTATTTTAGGTGAAGCCGTAATAATTATGTTCTCCCTAGACAACTAGATAAAAAAATCTAACTATAGAAAGGGAAAGACCAAACCTAAAAGATCATTTCCAAGAAGGATTTCTAGACACTTCCCTAAACCAAATGCTCATGCTGATCATAAAATTCAACCTCATGCGCAAAACATTTTTCAACAGAAATCTAATGCTCGCAAATTTTATCAAATGAGAGAAAATAAGCGCAAAATGAAAATAAGAGTTGTTTGGGTTAGAAAAGATGAGCTATTACCCCAGATGAAGTGTAAAATTGTGATTACTTCTTTAAAAGTTGAACAGACTCCCTCTGGTTAGTATTTAGACTCTAGATGTTCAAAGCACATGACTGGGGATGTTACCAAACTTTTAAACAAAACCAGTTTTACTGGAGGAAAAGCTATGTTTGGTGATGGTGTATCATCTCACGTCATTGGTAAAGGAATACTCCAAGAAGAAGGATTACCCTTACTTAAAAATGTTCTTCTAGTAAAAGGCCTTAAGGCTAATTTACTTAGTATCTCGCAATTTTGTGACTCAAATCATACTGTCACCTTTTCAAAGAATAATTGCATAATTTTAAATGAAAAAGGTGAGTGCATAATTACAGAACTCGGGACTCCTGACAATTGTTATACTGTCCAGAACAGTACTGAGGTCTATAACATTGCTAGAATGGATGACAATGAGATATGGCATAATCGAATGGGTCACATAAATTACGAAAATCTTTGTAGATTGTCTTCATAAGAAATAGTTAGAGGTATTCCCAAGATCAAACCTATTTCTAATATTATCTGTGGATCATGTCAGGAAGGTAAAATTATTAAGGCACCTCATAAGAAAGTTAAAGATATCCTTACCTCTAAACCCTTGGAGCTCATCCATATGGACCTAATGGGTCCTTCTCGAATTGTTAGTCTCTGTGGACACAGTTACATTCTTGTTATGGTTGATGACTACACCAGATTTACTTGGGTAGCTTTCTTTAAACAAAAGTCTGACACTTTCCAAACTTTTTTGAAGATCTTACTTCGAATTAAAAATGATAAAGACACTCAAGTAAATCAAATTCGTAGTGATAAAGGTGGAGAATTCTTAGATACTGGTGTTATACAGTATTGTGACTATAATGGTTATAAACATGAATTTAGTGCTCCTAAGACTCCTCAACAAAATGGTATTGCTGAGAGAAAGAATCATACCCTTCAAGAGACGGCATGTGTTATGATTCATGCCAAGTGTTTACCTAAGTATTTTTGGGTAGAATCTATTCATACTGCGTGTCACATCATAAATAGGGTCTATCTTAGAAAGAATTCTAAACAAACTCCTTACGAACTTTGGTATGGGATAAAGCCCAATCTTAAGTATTTTAGAACCTTTGGTAGTACGTGTTATGTCTGCAAAGATAGAGAACACTTATCAAAATTTGAGACTCGTGGAGATAAGCCATCTTTCTAGGATATTCTCCCAACATTAGAGCATACCGTGTCTATAACCTTTGTACTAAGACCTTAACGAAATCCATAAACGTTATTGTAAGTGACACTATTATGGAGAGTAAGACTGGAGAACCAACTATTGTGGAAGAGTTTGAAAATGTTTTAAAAAATGACACTCCAGAAATAGATGATTCTTTACCAATTGAGACACCTGAAGTACCTAACTGGGTTTCTAAAGACCATCCCATAAATAACGTTGTTAGTAACCCTAGTGAACCTATACGTACAAGATCTCAATTAAGAAACTTTTCTCATTATGCATGTTTTGTTTCCCTTATGGAACCAAAGAATGTAAATAACACATTGAATGATCCTCATTGGATTTTGCAATGCAGGAAGACTTCTTCAATTTTTTATTCATGATGTTTGGTATCTTGTACCTAGCCCGAATCACAAAAATGTTATTGGCACACGTTGGATATTTAAAAATAAATCTGATGAAAGTGGGATAATCATTAGAAACAAAGCCAGATTAGTTGCTCAAGGATACTCTCAAATTGAAGGAATAGATTTTAACAAGAATTTTGCTCCTATTACTCTATTAGAATATGTTTGTCTTCTCTTTGACGTTGCTTGCTACTTACATTTTACGCTTTACCAAATGGATGTCAAATCTTCATTCCTTAATGGAATATTGACTGAGGAGACGTATATAGAACAACCAAAAAGGGTTCATTGACCCTAAATATCCAAATCATGTATTTCGCCTTAAAAAGGCTTTGTATGGCCTAAAACAAACGCGAAGAGACTGGTATGAGCGCCTTTACAATTTTCTATTTAGATAAAGGTTTTAAGAGAGTTGGAAATGATCAAACCCTTTTTGTCAAACATTTTGACAAACATATCATTATAACTCAAGTTTATGTTGACGATATCATCTTTGGATCAACTTCCCCCTCAGAAGTCAAATCTTTTTCTGAAATTATGCATAAAGAATTTCAAATGTCACTTATGGGGGAGTTACAATTTTTCTTGGGTCTTCAAGTCAAATAAAATTTAGAAGAGTTATTTGTTTCGCAATCAAAATATGCTTTAGAGATTGTTAAAAAATTCAGTCTTGAGAGTGCAAAAGATGCTAAAACTCCCATGAGTACTACGGTTAAACTGTCTAAGGATGAAACTGGAAAATCTATAGATCCAACATTATATCGTAGTATGATAGGAACCTTGCTATACCTTACTGACTCGCGCCCTGATATTATGTACGTTGTTTGCGTGTGTGCCCGTTATCAAAACAATCCTAAAGAGAGCCATTTAATTTGTGTTAAAAGAATCATAAAGTACATAAAAGGCACTCTAAATTTAGGACTTTGGTACACCAATGATACTCCTAGCACTATAATAGGATACACTGATGCCGATTGGGCAGGGTGTACTGATGATAGTAAGATCACATTAGGAGCATGTTACTATATTGGTAATAATTTGGTAGGTTGCAGTAGTAAGAAACAAAACTGCACTTCTTTATCAATAGTTGAATCTGAATACATAGCCGCTGGAAGCTGTTATGCTCAATTACTTTAGCTTAAGCAAATGCTAAGTGATTTTGGTACTAAAGAAGAACAACTACATCTCTATTGTGATAATCAAAGCGCGATTAATATCTCTAAAAATCATGTTCACCACTCGCGAACAAAACACATAAAAATTAAACATCACATCATCCGCGAATTAGTTGAGACTAAGGAATTAGAAATTAATTATCTTCCTACTGATTTACATCTCGCAGATATGTTACCAAACCTTTGGATTTCAATAGATTTATTTCTTTGCATAAATCTATAGGTATGGTTTGTGTTGAATAAACTCCTTGTCTTGCACATTTTTCCCTTTGTCCATTTGAGACAAAATGGGGGAGAAATTTCAGTCTTATGAGTTCATTTTTTTCTGTACATATTTCTAAAATGCTTGATCTTAGTTTTCTTTGCAGGAATTTTTACCTTTGATGTAATAGGGTATTGAATTGTAATTAGTTGAGTTATGTAAAAAAAAATCTAGGAATTGGGTAGATAGAATTTTTGTATAGGAATAGGTTTCTCCTTATTTTTTTTTGTAAGCCTATAAGTCCAAGATGACTCAAAGGAGATTTTGTCTCATATTTCCAAAGGGGGAGATTGAAGCACCTTATACTCTTGACTCACTTGAGTCTAAATTGTATAAGTGCTCATCTAGTTTGGAAATAGTGATAAAATTGAGTCCCTCCCCTAGATACCAAAGAGCCTCACATACTTCCATATATTCCATTCCTCTTATTTAATTGATCAAAGGTATATTCACAAACACTCACACACATTAGGACTGCATACATGGGTCATATCTTGCATAAACTGATTGTGTGTGTGTGTGTTATGTGTGTTAATTTCCCTTGAAACTTTTTTTAATAATTTTTGGGGAATTTTTAATGTTTTTTAAATGATTTTTTCTTAATTAAAATTGGGATTAAAAAGTTTTGGGGTCAATCTGTAAATGTTGATTGTTGGTTTTATGCTTATAAAGTTCACTTGGGTAGAATTAGAAAGCGCTTGAGATTGTAAGAGAAGCTGTGTAATTATTTTAGACGCGCGTGAGGTTCGATATAAGCCCTACACCTGTCGCTACACTACCGGTTGGATTTTTATTTCTTTTAAGAGACAAAACCGTTGTTTATTGCCTGCCCTTGGATTGTTGTTATCAATGCTCAACATGTGTCCAATCCTAATCCCTGTGAAACTCTCTAAGCCAATCAGAAAGCGTTTAACTTACCGCTTATCTTAAACCGTTAGATGGAAGTCAAAAGGCCAAGACTAAATCTCAGCCTTTAGATTCATCTCAGCCTTCTCGATCCTTCTCAACCCTCTATATAAGGAGGCTAACCCTCAGCCATTGAGAGCTTTTGCCACTTCGTTTAATTCGGGTGAAAACAGAGAAGAGAGAGAAATGAGAAAGAAAATTAGAAACCCTAATTTGTCCAAGCAGTTTCAAACCCTAACCCTTTTTTCAAAAACCAGTTTACACCAAACACCATCCCTGAGTGTTTGAGAGTTTTTGAGTGTTGGTTTGAAAGCTGTTTCGTGGCTCAAACCTCTTCATTTTAAGATCCTATGTCCAACTTAAACATTAGGTCAGATGTGTATTTTTGTTTTATAGAAATCATAGATCTTATCATTTTATGTTATATTACACTTAGATCTGCAGTCTTAGTTTCTAGTCTTGAGAAATCTTTTGTTGATTGTTTTCTATAAATCTTTTCACCTTCAAAATCAACAAAATCATTTTCTGTTTCTAGTTCTTTTGAAACAAGACCTTTAACCTAGTTGGAATCATACTTGGCGGTTTTCAATTTCAAAAGTATTTTTAAAACCCTGAAATTGATTAAGATCTTGAATCGTCTTCAGAGCAAGATAGCCGTGGATTCCGGGATCATTTTAAAGGTTAAATAAGGTTTTAGTTTTCTGAGAAGAGAGAAACTAAAAATCACACCATATATATCTATTATGTAATTTGATAGGACTGTTTGTATAAATAAGAGTGAGTGTGTGCATGCAAGTGTTAGTGCACTATCACCAACACTTACACACTACAACACTGAAAGTGTTGGTAATAAGATCTTGAAACAAGAGTCGACGTAAAGACTAGAACAAAGTGGAAGTTAGCAAATTGGGAGAGCCACATCAACAATCAGAACTGCAAAAAAGTTAGAAGGACACTAGTGGGTACATTCCTAAACTTGTATAGGTCTGATTTGTGTGCATGTGTGTTATATAGTTTGTAACTGATATATTTTATTTTAGTGGATTTTTGGTTTGTGACTCAGAAGTCGTCGTGGATGTTTCTTCAGTTAGGTGAGGTTTTACCATGATAAAAATCTCTTGTCATTAATCTTTCTACATCTCCTCGTCTCATTCTTATTGGTGTGCTGATTTAATCTTTTCTTTTTTGTTTTCAATACTAGTTAACAAATCTTGAACTGATCTCGTGCATGTTTTATTAAACACATCTTGTGATTAAAACTGATTTGATTTAAAGAAAAGAGTTACCTCAAAAAAATAGTTCGGAGTTACTTAAATAGTTTAATCTTGTATTAAACGGCTTTAGTAACAGTTTTTCAATTGGTATTAGAGCTTTGGAAATCTTTTTAAAAGATCTTGTGTTTCTGAAATTGTTTTCTTGAAATCAAAACAATGGACGAGAAAAATGAAAGATTTGGCAACTTGACTAGACCTCCACGTATGCAATAAGAACTAAATTAAACTTTAAATATATTAGAGAAAATAGAGTCAGGATACACTCCCCCAAATCGTCAATAATTGCATAGAATATAAAATCTTTAAAAATTTAATTCTCCATTCTAAGTGACTTCAAATACTCTCTAATCATTCGACATATAAAGACTTTACTCTTCACAATATAAAATCAAAAATTGTATTTGATGAGGATAAAAAATTATCAAGAAGCTAGTTGCACCCTTAAACATTCCGGTTACCAAGGGCAAACGAAATTAAAAGACCTACAACCTTTATCTTGATAAAGTTCAAGCCTTTGAATGAAGAATTACTTTTTATTCACTTTTAAATTCATATGTATTACCTAGGTTGGGTTCATGTACCCCAACCCTTTAGAACTCTAGCCTGACATGGTGTAACTTCAACTAAACGTGATAATTACGTTGCATGAAATCATTCTTACGTGAAAAGTGTAACCAAACATGTAGAAGAGACTTCTAGCTAGGAGATAAACAGTCATAAATAAAAAAAATGAGAGAAATTGAAAGAAATAATGAAACTATACTTGTATTGAAGAAAAATCCTTGCATTCAATGTAAAAGATGAGAAATTGTTGAAGAACATTAATCCTAGGGTTCTTTCCATCAAGAAGCTCTCAAAACTATGTGAAAACTAACTATCTAATGTCGGGTAGCAAAATTGGATATAACTTTCACATTTTTTAAGTGTTTTCACCTTGCACAACTCTATTTTTTTAAGTAGAAAAGATTAATTCGATCAGATGCTAGTAAATCGGTTCGGTTTGGCCTTGATAAGAAGGTCGAATTGATTTGAAATTCCACCAGTGAGGCAAATTATGACATCAACAGCAAACCGGTTCGATTATTTCCAAACCGGTTAGATCCTGAAAAATTCCATCTTTTCTTCCTTAATTTCTTCTCATTTTCATATCTTCATGTCCTTGCAACCGGGACTCGAATTTGGATTTTTTTTTCTTTCTAAGCACTTGTGAACTCAAGGTATTTGACTTACCTTTAGGTTCCGTGTCCGAAATACTGATGTAAAATTACTCTTTTTCCCTTAACTTTTCTTCTTTTCTTTCTTTCTTGATTTTGAGTTTTCTCTTTTCTTCACTTGCACCGAACTCCTATAAAATGTAAGAGAAACACACGAAACTCAATGTACTAGATAAAAGATGTCAGTAGGAATGATATGAGATAAATCAACTCAAATTACACCGCACGGGGTACTAAAAGCCTCTAAATTACAGTTATAAATATGAATAATTTATGCCTAATCAAACCCCTCTAACTTAGAACTTTGATCATCCCGAGCAATGTAAAAGAATCAAAGCAAGGTCAACACTCATATCAAACATGTTATTGGGATAGAATAACTCTTTTGCGGGAAAGCGATTGTATTTAGCATATGCAACAAGTCTTTAAACCCCCAGGCTACCCTAGTAGGACGAGTGGTGTCTCGTGAGGGTTTACAATGAATATACTCACAAAATTCATTTTTCGGCTCAAAAAAAAATTAGAATACTTAAAAATTGTACAATTTAAATTACCCAAAAATAGTCACCTTAAGTTTATAATCATAAGTCTCAATTCGTAGTGTGTGTGTGTGTGTGTGTGTGTGTGTGTCAAGCCGAAAATTTAACAGCAAACTTCCACCGATTAATCATTACGTTACTTTTTCAAAAATTCATTTTGATTCAATTTCTCATGGGATACTCTCACAAACGAATCTCTCGGAATGTGGCTATTTTCTCTCGGTATGCGTGATATAAAAAGTAAATTCATTGGAACACAAATTCACGCACACAATTTGGAAAGACTAAATTTTTATGTGAATAGATCTCTTCATCGCATTACGGTTATTTAAAACAGGAAATATAGCCTCTTTTCCACACTAATTAATCTTTCTTCTTATCTTTTCGTGTTTTAGCTCTCCATGCGGTAATTAAATTCGCAATTCGGACTCGGTTAGGATTTTCTCGGGTTATAAGGTGCATTGGGTAAAGTAGGGAATGGTTGGAAATTTGGAATTGGAAAATGTCATTATGATGTTCGTTAGTGCTTTTTCGGGCTTTGGCTATTTTTCTTTTCTTTTTCTATTTTTTTTCCATTTTTCACATTTTTTTTTCTTGCTATTTTTGTTGAGCATTTTTCTTTTATTTTTTTCGTGCCGTTTTTATGCACTTTTTTGGACGTAATTTCTAAATTTTTCAATTTTCATAATTCCGGGCCAATTGGGTCACAAACGAGAAGGGGAAATTTTCATTACGCTCAAATTGAGTTGCAAATGGATAATTTTTCACAACTTTTTATGGCTAATATTTTTGTGTAAACAAACGATGGCCTAACTTCATTCGTCCGAATTACTCATTATTTTACCATATTCATCTCGAGATTATATTTAATTTAGAGATATTTTAGCGCGTGTTCAAGACAACATCTCACTCGTTTCCCATAACCTCTAAAAACAAATGAATTGAGATCCTCAACGACTTATATTAAACGTTGAACTGAACTTTGAGTTAATAATAACTCGGATTGATTTAAAAACTCACAAAAATCAATAGGCTCGAAATCTCACCGGGTTAATAATCTCCACACTTATTCGTTAAGTCATCAATTTTTTCTCAATTTCCATCTTTGGTCAATTTCGGCTTTGTGCAATTGAATTTTTTTCTCAATTTGAAACTTTAAACAATTTTTTGTGATATTTTTGAAGCTTTTAAAATCCAATTTTTATTTATTTTGAAGGAAAATATTTTTGGCTTTTCAAAATTTTTCTATTTTTTTTTAAATTTTGGGCATTTTGAGATTTATGAAATTTTTAAAGCCCATGCGTACCCCCACCCCCCTAACTTAGACTTTTGCAATGTCCCAGTGCAAAAAGGACTAAAATCCAAACAAAAGGAGGGTGCAGAAAAATAAACAAAGGCCAAAATGTAACTTTTATACTAATAATGACCAAGTACAAGAAAGACAAAGGATGAAGATTACATAGTTCTTCGAAACCAAAAACAAAATAGCCAATAAGGACCCAAAAACGAAGAACTACATATGTGAAATCAGATAACCAATCAACAATATCGGGGCTACTGCGGGGATGGGTGAGATTTTTCGGGAGTGCTCGGATCATATGGATCGT
Source organism: Sambucus nigra (assembly GCA_949130495.1). Lineage (NCBI taxonomy): Eukaryota > Viridiplantae > Streptophyta > Magnoliopsida > Dipsacales > Adoxaceae > Sambucus > Sambucus nigra. The sequence goes on along the minus strand of OX422207.1, from coordinate 275,299,668 downwards.
AAAAATATGCCAGGAGAGCGACATTGGACCCAACTTGGAGCTTATACATTTCCACTTGTAGGCGGACCATCATGTTAGTGTCTCGGTGATAGGATTCTTGGTCCGTCCTATACTTAGTCAAAAATAACTCACCTCTAGATTTTCAATTCGACGAGTGAGACCATCTCCCTCCGGCTCATATTCGGAGTCGTCATTCTCGTTTTACTCGGGCTCCTCCTCCCCCATGTCAACATCTTTCGCCGCCAGTGGGTGTAGGCGCACTGCTTCTATTTGTCATACACTCCGAGTAAAAGATTCTTGCAGAATGGGCTTGGGGATTCGGGGCTGCGTTAGTGGTGGTTGAATCACGGCATCCTTTAAGGGTGAAGTGATGAAGCGGGCATAAGGGAGTGCGGCCTTACCTTTGCGATCCATTGAGGCATGAATGATTTCCCTATAAAAAGTGCGGGTGAGGTGAATGGAGCTCGTATTCCCAAGGAGTTGGTAGAGGAAATTACCATGACGAATGCGGATCGCCGAATTGTTTGATGTTTGAAGTATAGATCCGTAAGTCAAAGGCCAACTGGGTGGTTTCGTCTAGGTTACCCATCGTAAAGGTTTCACGGGCCCAAACATGATTAGGGGTGATGCACTCGATACATTGGTGCTTCGAAATGGGTAACCCAAGGAGGGGTAATCGTATATTTAGGGCTCGGGCACCCGTTGGGCACATATTTTTTTGATGACGACATTGAGAGTGATATGAACACGCATCTCATCGACATAGGCTTCATAGGTATTTTCGTTGACTTTGACGAGAGTGCCATAAAAGTTGCACACTTCGTCAATCCATATGTCGTCTCTGGGAGTTACTAGGAATTGCCTCCCCCATTGTCGGTGGAAGGTAGCAGAGACATCTTGCGGTAACTCATCCCACTTTACTTCGCGTTCTATATGAACAGTGCAGGTGGGAGAGAAGAACGTCTCGTACCATATACTTTCTTGAAGAGATCGATAAGACTGATCCCCATTATGAAGAATTTCTGTCGAATCGTATTTCACGGGTAATTCTTCGTTCTCCATGTGGAAGAGGGTATTGGAATTGATTTGGTAAGAGTAAGAGTGAGGAGAGATGAAAGAGGTGAAATGAAATGGGGGATTGGAGGTGTATTTATTAGTGGAGGAGTGGTAAGAATGGAGGGAATAAAAATAGAGGGATTAGATGTGGAAGAAAAAATTAGAGGGAAGAATGTGGAGGGAAAGGGAATTGGAAAGAAATGAATGGAAGGAAGAATGTGGAGGGAAACGGGGGTATTGGGAATGACCAAATTTTTGCATCTGTTACAAGCAAACCGATTCAGACCCTTTAATTTATTTATTTTTTAACTAGCAGGCGAAGCGGTTCGGCCTTGATAGTGAACCCAGGGTGAACCGATTCGAAATGCCAGTATACCCCCTAACTTAGCACCAAAAAAAAACTAACTGTTGGAAACCCGAAAACTCATATTCGGAATTCCACTATACCCTCCTAACTTAGCACCCAAAAAAAACTAAGTGTTGGAACCCCGAAAATTCATAGTTCTAAAAATTGACCAAAATAAGCCCCTTATTATTTTAGATTGGAAAACCCTATAAATTTACTTTTCCTCGCAGTAAACTCTCCCAAAATGATCATTTGTGCTCCTATCCTTTCTCTACTCGTAACCTACAGACTTCTAACCGACCAACCTACACGACTCACTATGATACACAAGAATCACCCCATACGCGTTGGGGGTGCGACTACCTCTCATATCACTCTCAATCAACCCCGTAAATGAGGCCTGAGAACCAAATGGTGTTGGATTCTTCAACACATGCCTCTAAACATGACTTTAGGTATTTTCCATTAACTTTGAATGTGTCCCCCCTTTTGGATCTTCTAACTCGACGGCTCCATAGGGGAATACTTCTCTTACAAGGAATGGTCCAGTCCACCGCAAACGTAATTTATCGGGAAAAGAATGTAGATGGGAGTTATAGAGAATCGCTTTTTTACCCGAATGAAACTCCATGCGTCGGATAATTTTATCATGTGCGAGTTTCATTATTTCTTTAGATATTTTTGCATTTGCATACGCGTCATTGCGCATCTCTTCTAGCTCATTCAATTGAAGCTTGCGTGCTTCACAGACGTTATCCAAAATGTAGTTCAACCTCTTGATTTTCCAATACGATTTGGGTTATAGCTCCACGAAGAGATGGAAAGGCTTTCCATACACAAAGTGAAACGGGTACATTCCGAGGGGATTCTTATATGCGGTTCTATAAGCCCATAACGAATCGTTCAAATGGAGGGACCAATCTTTCTATTTAGGATCGATGTTTGGGGTGATAGGTCATCCCACGATTGGCTAATTCGGCTTGCCCACTCGTTTGGGGGTGATAGGTCGTCCCAATCATGTGAACTAACCCATATTTTCTCATAAGTTTTGCAAATGTTCGATTGAAAAAGTGTTTACCATTGTCACTAATGATTGCTTTCAAATATCTGAAGAGAGAAAGTATGTGCTTTTGCAAGAACTTAATCACCACTTTATTGTCATTAGTCTTCATAGCTATATCCTCAACCCATTTTGACACATAGTCTACCGCGACTAAGATGTATAAGAAACTATAGGAGAGAGGAAAAGGACCCACGAAGTTAATACCCCAACAATTAAATATCTCAATGACGAGTATGGGGGTCAATGGCATCATGTCTCTTCGAGTGATGGCTCCTATCCTTTGACATCTATCAAAACATTTTCAATAAGCATTAACATCCTAAAAAATTATGGTCCAATTGAGGTTGCTTCGAAGGATCTTAGAGATCATCTTATTCATCGAAAAATGGCCTCTGCATGCTTTCGTATGACAAAAACGGATGACACTATGTATCTTGTCATCTAGTACACATCATCGGATGATTTAGTCCGCGTAATATTTGAATAAATATGGATCGTCATAGAAAAACTTGTGAGACCAAGTGAGGAGATTTATTTCTCTCTTGCGGTGTCCAATCGAAGGGAACAGCTCTCGTGACAAGGTAATTAACAATGTCTGCATACTAGGTGAGAGTAGAGGTGGCAAATAATAGCTCATATGAAAAATATTCATCTATGGGTATAGGATCACTAGGCACGTTGGATGAAAGCCGAGACAAATGATCGACGACGACGTTTTCTACTCTTTTCTTGTCTTTAATGGAGAGATTGAACTCTTGTAGGAGTAGGATCCACCTTATGAGGCGTGGCTTAGCATCCTTTTTAAAAAGGATATACTTAAGCGTCGCCTTATCGGTAAAGCAAGTGATTAGAGAACCAACGAGGTAAGAGCGGAATTTGTCTAAAGCAAAAACTACGGCTAGAAATTCTTTCTCCGTGATGGAGTAATTGAGTTGCAATTCGATCAGCGTTCGGTAAGCGTAGTAGATTTCATAAGCCTTCTTATCTTTTCTTTAGCCCAAAACATCCCCTATATTATAATCACTCGCATCACACATGAGCTCGAATGGAAAGGACCAATCCGGAGCTTGCATAATGGGAGCAAAAACGAGCATGTTTTTTAGTTTTTAAAAGTGCTTTGACATGATTCATTCCACTCAAAGGGGGCATCCTTCATAAGGAGGTTACTCAAGGGTCTAGCCATGGACCTAAAATCCTTAATAAACCTCCAATAAAAACCTCAATTCCTTTTGACTACACAATGTGTCCAAGAACTATTCCTTTGATAGACATGAAATGGAACTTCTTCCACTTTATTTCCAAGTTCTTTTCCACACAACGGGCTAGCACTTTTTTAAGATTCCCAAGACAAAGGTCAAAAGAAGGACCAAAAACACTAAAGTCATCCATAAAAACCTTTGGGCCACATTTGACCGTGTCACTAAAGAGACTAATCATGCACCTTTGTAAAGTCATGAGGGCATTCCATAGTCCAAATGGCACGCGTTTGTGTCAAACGTGCCAAAAGGACATGTGAAATTCGTTTTCTCTTAATCAAGAACATCTACCTCAATTTGGTTATATCCGGAATAACCATCATCGAAGCAATAAAATGGGTATCCTGCTACTTGCTCTAGCATTTGGTTGGTGATTGGTAAGGGGAAATGATATTTTCTCATGTCGGTATTGAGCTTCCGGTAGTCAATGCAAATGCGCCACCCGGTGGTAGTGCGTTGAGGAATTAGCTCACCCTTGGCATTCTCGACCACAATCATCACCGACTTCTTCGGGACAGCTTCGATAGGACTCGCCCATTTACTATTTTAAATTGGGTAAAATATGCATGTATCTAATAGTAATCTCCACTCTCACTACATCTTTCATGGTGGGATTCAATCGCCATTGCATATCCCTCGAAGTCTTCACGTCCTGATCGAGGTGGATTTTATGGGTACAAATCAGGGGACTTATACCTTTCAAATCTGTAATGCTCCAACCAAAATCACTTCAATACTTCCTCAAAATCGCTAACAATTTACCCTATTTCTGTTTATCTAGGCTAGAGGAGATAACAACAGGAAATATCTAATCATCTCCCAATTAAGCATATTTTACATTGGACAGTAGTTTCTTTAATTCGAGGGTGGGAGAGTTTTTGTCAGAGGGAATCGTGCGGGACTCCCTCAGTGGTAACTCCTCAAATCTAGAAACCATATTTACATATCTTACATCATCATTCGACAGTCTCTCGTCTAATATCGCTCTCAACTCCTCCACCTCCCTTTCGAAGTCGATGTACGTCCCATCACTCTCGCTACCCAATCTAAGGCACGCTCCTAAGACATCCCCACCGATATTTCCCTCTATGTGCTCCTCTACTTTCTCCTCAATAAGATCTACCGCATAAAAATCGTCTTCCTCACCCTCTTGCCTGGTGATATTGAAGATATTCGTCTCAAGGGTCATGTTCCCGAATATGAGTTGCATTTGCCTATCTTGAGTGTTGATTAATGCATTAGTCATGGTTAATAATGGGAGGCCTATGATGACAAGAACATGAGTGCTTGAGGGTAAGGAGGGTTCCGTGTCCAAAATGATAAAATCTATCGGGAAGTAGAATGTATCCACTTGGACTATCACATCCTCGACAAACCACCGAGGTATCTTCACTATACGATCCACGAGTTGGAGAGTGATCGAGGTGGGCTTGAGATCCCCCAAATCTAGTTGCCTATATATGGAATAAGGGAGAATATTGACACTCACCCCTAAATTAAGGAATGATTTTTCTATTCGGTTCTCTCCAATGATGCACGAAATGGTAAGTGTACCCGGATTTTTAAACTTGGGAGGGAGGTTAATAAGTAGAACGGAGCTCACATTTTGTGCTAGGAAAATGTTCTTTTTCACATTTATTCTTCGTTTCATCATCAATAAGTCCTTAAAGACTTTAGCATAGGCAGGAATTTGCTTTATGGAATCAAGAAAGGGTAAATTCAGCTTTACTTGATTAAATACATCTAGCACATCGTCGCGGAGGCCCCTTTTTGAGGTGGAATCAACCGTTGAGGGGAAGGCGCAGCAGTGGGTGGTTTCACTACAACTTCAGGCCCACTGGTGTTGTCTTCATTGTCACTTTCATTTAAGGGGGCATCTTCGGTCTCTTTAGTGTCGGGTGAAACCTCCTTATTTTTAGGTTCATCGTGTGGGGGAGGTGATAAATCAATAACTCTCCCACTATGTAAAGTGATGACTTCTTGACATTGCTCTTGATGGTAGTTGGATGTAAAGGTAACACTAGATTAACCTTGGGAAGGTCTTTGGCCTTGGGTCGGACATTTACCCTTCTCTTGGATACTCAAAGATGATTGCAACTTTGAAATGCTCGCATGTATCTCGCAAACATTCAGGCATTTTTAGCATTGGTAGCATTTTGATATTTTATGAATTACTTTATCGTATTTTTAAAAAATTTCCTCGGTGGGGTGATATACAGTGTAAGAGGTGGTTCTTTAATATGTGGAGCTTGTTGAAAGTCCAGAGGTGGTGGTGGAGGGGTAACGTGTGAATTAGGATTTAACGCAACATTTTGTTGTCCATAAATAAAATCAGGATGGTTCCTCCACAAAGGGTTGTAAGAACTCCCATTAGGGGCATTGAAATTTTCCTTAAATCCTCTGACTGCTTCCACTTGCTCATGAATCATAACTTTGTAGGCAGGTATCGTCGGGCATTCCTTCGTTGAATGGCCCGCCTCACAAATTTCACACACGTTTTCTTTCATGGCTAGGGTAGATCTGGTTATTTCTCTTGCCCGTGATTCAATTATGTCTTCCAATATTTTTTCAATTTGGTTGACTCGAAGTTTCCACTTAGCTTCCTTATCCAATTGATAGAGACCAGACACGGAAGGAGCAGTGGACGTTTGTCGAACCCGAGTTTGGGTGTTAGGGTCGTATGTGTCCCATGCATGAGTAGTCTCGGTGACATAATTAAGATGGGCCTCTTCATCATTATCGTTTAACCCAAAAATTCTCCATCACACATAGTCTCAACGATTTGTTTAGAAGCTATACATAACCCTTGGTGGAAGAAAGAGATAAGACGATATTTCTCAAAACCATGATGTGAACATGTGTTGACTAACTCATTGAAACATTCCCAACATCGATCGAATGACTCAATTTCATGTTGTCTAAAAGTTTGAATTTGAGCCTTGATGGAATTCGTTCTATGTTGGGGGAAGAATTTCAAAAGAAATTTGACTTGTATATATCTCCATGATCCGATTGAGTTCGGTGAGATAAAGACCATAGCCAGGTCTTAGCTTTTATCCTATAAAGAGAAAGGAAAAAAATTTAGGCGAACGACATTTTGAGTGAGATCTTGATCGTTAAACATATCGCACGCCTCTTCAACTCACGGATGTGGAGGTATGGTTTCTCCAAATCCTAACCGTCAAAGGGGGGAAGAATTTGGATCATCCCATTGCGAAAGTGAAATTGTCCCGCATTGTATGGAAGTAGAATGCATCCCGGAGTGACACTTCGCTTAGGATATAAAAGATCTCTCATGGGATGATATTGTATCTCACCCTCACCCGTACCATATCTATCATGGTCCAACATCTCTCTCTCTCTCCAAATGACTCGGTATCCTCACTCGACACCCTAGAAGTCTGACTAGTAATAGAATTTAGCGATGTAGGAGGTGGAACCTAAAATTGCGGAGTGTTAGGACTGTGCGGATTATGGAGGTTGTACTCTACTACCGGATTTTCGTGAATGCGGGTGGGAGTGGATTGAGGAGTTTGTTGCGGATGTTGCATGAAAAGACATGAGAGATGCTATATTTTTTTGTTTTTTTATTTTTCTATTTTTTTTTTTTTGAAATTTTTGGTTTTATGATTTTTTTTTTGGCTTTTTAAGAATTAGAGTCAAATTTTTGAATTAAATTGACCTAACCTACCAGTCTACCTAGTTCCCGACAACAGCGCCAAAAACGTGACGCGACTTTAAAAGTGTTTCTAGTGCGTGCTTCTATCGACTCAAGTGTAAGTCGGTCGCTCAAGTATAAATCCAATAAAATCAAGTATCGAACACAGGGAACACGACGAATACTCATGACGACGAATAGGAAGATCGGTTAACCTTACTAATGACTCCTAAAAAAGAAGAAAAAGGTGATAGTGTGACATTACCTATCAACTAATTCAATTTGAATTAAGTCAATAACTAAACTATGTATGCAAGAAGAACTAAATTAAACTTTAAATATATGAGAGAAAAAAGAGTCAGGATACACTCCCCCGAACCGTCGATAATTGCATAGAACATAAAAGCTTCAAAATTTTAATTCTTCATTCTAAGATACATCAAATGCTCTCTAAGCATTCGATGTAATACCCCGTATTTTATGGCTTTTAATTATGGATTAATTAAATTAAAATTGGGAAATTATTTAGAAATTAATACGGATTTAAATGCTAGCGAGATGAGAGTTAGTATTTAATTATGATAATTATGTTGAATATTAATGAGTGAGTATATTAATATAAGACTATGGATTTATTAATATTATCGCGGGTTGAAAATACAACAGTTTCAGTAATTAAGTTGGGACTCACGTGTCAGTCGTGTCAGAACCTAATTTAATGGATTTAAAAGTAATTTATTTTTATGTCATCCGTATGATCATTTTGAGTGCGTCAACGTGTCAGAAAGGGTTAAGATAGTCAGAAAATACTAGCCGGGGATTTAGTTTGGGTCCCGGGCATTTTAGGCCTAACCGGCAACTCGAGAGGGCAATTTAGTCATTTTTATTATTTGAGGAATAGTGACCCACGAATTTTAAGTGAATTATATCAGCCAACACTTAGGATCCTTAGGGTTTCCATCACCAAAATTCACAGACGGCCATTAGAGAAGAAGTGGAGGACGTCACCGAAAGAAAACCACCACCTTTAGGCTTTTTGCTCCACCGTCACCACCATTGGATAGATCGAGAAGAGAGGATTACTCCCGTATCGTCTTCTCCAAAATATCAGAACTTCTATTTCTAGGGAAGTGACTTAACTTGCAATAATTCAATGCATATATCATCCATGTTAGTTTAGATTTGAAGAATAAACTTGAAAAATAATGAATGAATGGATTTGAAGAATTAAAATCGAAAAAAGGACCATCTTATCTTTGTGTGCCTTCGGGGGGATTTAGATTGGTACCTTAAGGGCATAGGACTGTGAATGACTTATCTGTGAGTTGATAAGTCAGTTGACCATGGGAGAGTAGGTATGTGCGTGACCCATGGGTATGTGCACTGTGTTCGCCTCCAATATGTGTGAATTGTATTGATACGGTTCTTGAGTGATTCGAAACTTGTAAATCCTTACGTTCGTGATGTATCAGGATTGATAGCAGAGTATGTGTGCACCGCAGGTTCCAGCCTTTTGGGGTGTCTATATATATATATATATATATATTGAAAACGTGAACTTTTCTAATTCAAAGCTCTGATACCAATTTGTTAACTGTTGGAATGCGAGGCCCCCAGATTGATAAATTTCTTTAATAAAAATATATTTGAATTTCCTTTTATAAAAACACGAGATGCGGAAGCGTTAGGATGGTTCAATAAAACAAACGAATACCAAATTTTAATTTATATTTCAAATTAAAATTAAACCGAGTGAAATTAAATTAATCCATTAAAACCAATTTCACTTAAACCAAGTTAATTCATCCAAGCCCTAGAAGTTCCCTAAATCAAATTCAATATTCCAAAGTTAGGCAAAAACCAATTTTAACAATTAAATTAATTGACTTGAATTAATTAACTACACATTAACCAAATTGAACACGTAGAGATTAAATTAAACCAATTTTATCTTTTTACCTAAGCATGCGTTCTAGGTGATTTTGCAAAAGATAAAATAAAATAATTAATCCACTACGCCGCAATGTACGAGGAAAAACCCAAGACGGGAAACAACCTCGGACGGCCCTAGCCATAAATCCACTAGATACGGTTTTACAGATACAAGACAAAAGACTTACATCACACGACTCGATCCCTCTCAAGCCCCGACGCTTCTTCTTGTAGACACCTCTTCCTAGCAGATAACCACGGAGCTCCAACGCGGTCTCGGAGTCCACCGATCGGACTTTATATTGTCACCGTCATCCGAGCAAGGAGCCTTTCTCCATGTGGGTAATGCCGCAATGAAACTTTTCTTCTTTCTTTATGGGATGTAGAAGAAAACCCAAAACTTCATTTTGAACAGAAGAGATGAACCCGGTGCCAAACTCCAAGCAAGATATATAAATATGGGAACTTGGAAGAAACTAATTTGGGTGTAAACTAGAGTGATGTATATTTTTCTCTTTGATAAAAACTCACTCAAAACATGATCTTTCTCCCTCTTTGATTTTACTCTCAAAACACTCTCTTGGAGTTGGTAGGATGTGAAAAAGATGCCTTAGAAAAATGGTTTCCCGCACATCATAAAGTCTGAGAAAAATCAGTTAAGAAACAAGTGGGAAAGTGGGAGAAAAAACGGCTTAAAACTGCCAATAACTGTTCCCTCCTGACATCTCGTTCGAACGACATTTCGTTCGAACGAAATCTCGTTCGAACGAGACTTCTAACGAAGTTCCAGATTGAACTCGTTAGAAATCTCGGTGGATATCTCGTTCAAACATAAGGTTCGTTCGAACGACATATCGAACGACATTTCAAATGCCTATACTGGGAACTCGTTGGCAAACTCGTTCGAACAACATCTGGTTCGAACGAAAAACTCGTTCGAACGACATATCGAATGTACTTCCAGAAAGTTCATAAATTCGATTTTTGGCCCAGAAAAACTTTATAAACTTATTTAAAGTTTTAATTAATTCTTTCTGAAAGTAAAACACAGTTTTAATTAAACCTAACACCCAATAAACCTGTTCCAAGCTCCTATATATATAATATTGCATTCATACCTTGGGATCATGGAACCTTAGTTTGATGACGTAGAAACGAGGCACGCAAACCGGCATATTGATGAAGCTTTATACTCTTTGCCGCTACATCTTCAACAAACACTTCATAGGCTTGAGAATATTACAATTAAATACAATCCTATGAATAAATGTTTTTGTCCGGAATTGAACCAAAACTATATATGGACTCAATTGGAAATTTGTGTTCTTACAAATCTCCCCCTTTGGCTATTCCGGGACAAAAACCAAATAAAAATCCTAAAGGGCCGTCAAGCTCACTAGACTCAAAACATAACCCCACCCAAACTTGACTCAACCCAAGGATCAAACGCTTTGCCATTGAAAGATGCCGCTGTAGAAGAATTCCTGCACACTTAAGAAAACTCATCAAATGCATAGGGAATATCAAAGTATTAAAAGCAATTAAAATAAATACTCCCCCAAAATTAATGCTCCCCTTTATCAAAATGATTAACCCAAGAAGTTAGCTACTCCCCCTAAGTTAAATCTCCTAAACGAAGATAAGATTATAATAAGATAAGATACCATTTCTCCCCCTATCATTCTCCCCCTTTTTGTTCAGGAATAGGAAAAGGATAAAGAACAAATATAAAAGCATGTTGAAGCTTAAAGTGATAAGACATGAAAGCATATGGGCAACAAAAGCATAACTAATCCAAGATAGATACCAAAACTAAAGTATACGCAGAGAAGGACTAGAAAGCAAGGCAAAGGCAAAAAAAAATATCATATAGATACATGTACTAGAAATATATCAATAATGCATACGCATATATATATAGATATAAACACACACATGACACAAAATACAATAAGTTTGCACACTCGTATGGCAAAAATGTGTCCTATGGAAACGGAAGTGCAGGGGTGTGAACTAGAAACGATTAAATTTAGACCCAAACACTTAATAAACGTTCACGGAGTTCTCATTTGATTGCAAACTTCATCACATTTAAATATAACCTCATGTGACAATATAGATTGAACTCAATGAACAAACATACACAATGCATACAAGCCTAGCATATTGATGATTCTACAAACTAATAGAGTCATGACATGAAATACGCAACTAGGATAAACGGGCATTGTGCAAACCGTTCATATACCATCCAATCTCCCTCAATAAGCATTTATGTTTATTTTGAATGAATATATCAATCAAACATAGGCCTTGGCAATTCTATTTTCTTTTTAATGCCATATTTTCTGTTTTTAGGCCTTTGGACCACGTATTTCTTTTAGGTCCATTTCAAACGGTGGCTTAAAATCGCAAAGGATCACTTAGTCCTTTCGGAGCCCTTCCCCGTGCACATTTTTATTTATCATGTTTTCATTTTTCACACAAATCTCACATGCAACGGATTTTGACATGCACTAGTCCTCCTAAGTCACAAATATGTAGATGACAAGATTGGTAGGAAAACACCTCACATAGCTCAAATATACATATGAAGTTAAAATTTCAAAAGAGCTCGTGCATGTGTGAATAGAGGCATATAAAAATAGAATCCATTTGACCAACACAAAATTCAACTTCTCCATAAAAAATATGGTAAAGAACATTTTAAGAATTGACAATCTAAACCAAAAGTTCTAGCCACGTGGGAGCGTTAAAGGAGGGATTGAAACACAAGTATATGCCACTTAAAGTGTGTCAAACAAAAATACACACAAAATAAAATCTTTTTGAGTGTTTAAAAATTTTTAACCAAAAAAAATATATACTCAAAAGACAAACAAAAATCATTTGAATTTTTTATTAAGCTTGAATTAACAAGAGATAAAATCCAAATGATAAACAAAAATCTTTTTGTATTTTTTCATTTAATTCAAACAAAATGAAGGAAATATAATACAAAAGATAAACAAAAATCATAATTCTAGCATGTGATAAGCATGGAGCATAGACTAGAAAATGATTAAACAAGCATACATTTAGCATGTGAATATAGCATTAAGTACATAAGCTAAAGTATGCAAACACTAACACATTCATCCTTTAGATTTAGCAAGGGAGGAAGCATGTGAAAGTAAATGAGAATCAAAAACCTATTTTGCAAGGCAACCAAGTCGGATTTTCTAACCCAAATTAATGAAGAATGAATATTATGGGGTGTAGGAATTTTAAATACATTGGTTGCTTTACGTTGGGATTTTCTAGAAATTCGTTTAAGATCAAAACAAAATTTCTTAAGATGACCTTTTCGACCACAATGAGTACAAGTAAAAACATGTCGAAAAGATTTACCTAAGGAGTGATCTTTAAATGCATTCCTAGTAGATTCTCCTAAAACGTTGGTCTTGGCTTTATGAGTAGATTCATTACAAGTATTGAAGCCTAAACCACAAGTGTCATTTTTAAATCGGACCGTTCCTAATATTTTATCTAGTTTTTCCGAACGACACTCCAAATCAAATTTGACATTACTAGAGTCTTTTAATTTATTTTGCAATTCTAAAATGTTAAACTCTAATAAAACATTTCGCTCTTCAAAAGCAAGAAGTTCCTTTTTCAAGGATTCCATTAATCCCCTAAGGCTATCTCTCTCGCCTTCTACATATTCAAGCTTCTCTTGAAGAGTCCTCTCACGTGTCCTAAGGTCTTCTATTAAAGCATTTTCATCAACGACCTTGACACTCTCTCTTAAACTAGCTTCTAACTTCAAATTAGATCTTTTCAATTTAATAGATTCTTTATAAAGTTCTGGAAAAGCATTTTGAAGTTCACTCACATTAACCTCTTCTTAATTTTCACTCTCTCTTTCTTCTCCACTCTCATTATCATCAAAAACAAGAGAAACATAAACAATGACCTTAGAAGTGTCATGTGTTAACGTTTCATCAATCGAAGAGTTCTCACTATCACTCACATGACTAGCCATAAAAGTCACAAAATTTGGCTTAGTGGGGGAATCGGGTCCCTCTTCCTTATCACTATCACTAAGGGTCACATTATATGCAATGGGTCGTTTACCCTCTTTCCTTAGTTTAGTGGGGCACTCATAGGCCCTATGGCCATAACCTTCACAACCAAAACACTTATTAGACTCGTCCCTATCTAAATTTTCATTCCTAGGTTTAGGGATCTTCTCGGCTTTAGGGATCTTCTCGCCTTTGTCATGCTTAGAAGTTTCAAATTTCTTAAAATCATTTTTAAATTTATCTTTGTTAAATTTAAGAAATTTTCTAAATTTACGAGCAAACAAAGCCATGTCTTCCGAGTCACTATCACTCTCGCTCTCTACTACTTGTTTGACCTCTTTTTGGGCTTTTAAAGCAACGCCCTTTTCGATTTTCTTTTCAGTTTTAGAGGGAAACATATCTAGTTCATAGGTTTGTAAATCACCTACAAGCTCTTCTAATTTCGTAGAGGCTAAAGATGGTAAAGAATTTAAAACGGTCACTTTTGGAATAAATCTATCGGGTAGGGACCTGAAAATTTTCTTTACAACACGGTTGTCAGGTATTTTCTCTCCCAAATTAAACGATGAATTTACAATATCAGAAAGTCTAGCATAAAATTCATCAAAGGTTTCATTATCATTCATTTTGATAGTTTCAAATTGAGTGGTGAGGTTTTGGAGTTTCGAAGATTTAACGACACTAGTTCCTTCATGAGTTAATTGTAAACTATCCCAAGATTCTTTAGCGGCTTCACACGTCATAATAAGTCGGAATTCATCCGGTGTGACAGCGCTAAATAAGGCATTCAAACCACGGGAATTAAAATTAGAAAGTTTAAACTCATTTTCAGTCCATCTATCGGCGGGTTTGGGAACACGTTCATTTTCAACTAAATAAGTTGGTGGGGACAACCCGTGAACAACAGACATCCAAACTCTCTCGTCGATAGATTTTAGTGTCGATTTCATACGCGCTTTCCAATACGCGTAGTTTGAACCATCGAAAATAGGAAATTTTGAAAATGGAGAAAATTCCATTTTAGCCAAAAATTATTTAAAGGATCTTAAACGAAATAATTTATCGCTCTGGCTCTGATACCAATTTGAAAACGTGAGCTTTTCTAATTCAAAGCTCTGATACCAATTTGTTAACTGTTGGAATGCGAGGCCCCCGAATTTATAAATTTCTTTAATAAAAATATATTTGAATTTCCTTTTATAAAAACACGAGATGCGGAAGCGTTAGGATGGTTCAATAAAACAAACGAATACCAAATTTTAATTTCTATTTCAAATTAAAATTAAACCGAGTGAAATTAAATTAATCCATTAAAATCAATTTCACTTAAACCAAGTTAATTCATCCAAGCCCTAGAATTTGCCTAAATAAAATTCAATATTCCAAAGTTAGGCAAAAACAAATTTTAACAATTAAATTAATTGACTTGAATTAATTAACTACACATTAACCAAATAAAACACGTAGAGATTAAATTAAACCAATTTTATCTTTTTACCTAAGCATGCATTCTAGGTGATTTTGCAAAAGATAAAATAAAATAATTAATCCACTACGCCGCGATGTACGAGGAAAAACCCAAGACGGGAAACAACCTCGGACGGCCCTAGCCACAAATCCACTAGATACGGTTTTACAAATACAATACAAAAGACTTACATCACACGACTCGATCCCTCTCAAGCCCCGACACTTCTTCTTATAGACACCTCTTCCTAGCGGATAACCACGGAGCTCCACCGCGGTCTCGGAGTCCACCGATCGGACTTTATATGGTCACCGTCACCCGAGCAAGGAGCCTTTCTCCATGTGGGTAATGCCGCAACGAAACTTTTCTTCTTTCTTTATGGGATGTAGAAGAAAACCCAAAACTTCTCTTTGAATAGAAGAGATGAACCCGGTGCCAAACTCCAAGCAAGATATATAAATATGGAAACTTGGAAGAAACTAATTTGGGTGTAAACTAGAGTGATGTATATTTTTCTCTTTGATAAAAACTCACTCAAAACATGATCTTTTTCCCTCTTTGATTTTACTCTCAAAACACTCTCTTGGAGTTGGTAGGATGTGAAAAAGATGCCTTAGAAAAATGGTTTCCCGCACATCATAAAGTCTGAGAAAAATCAGTTAAGAAACAAGTGGGAAAGTGGGAGAAAAACTGCTTAAACTGTCAATAACTGTTCCCGCCTGACATCTCGTTTGAACGACATTTCGTTCGAATGAAATCTCGTTCGAACGAGACTTCTAACGAAGTTCCAGATTGAAATCGTTAGAAATCTCGTTGGATATCTCGTTCGAACATAAGGTTCGTTCGAACAACATATCGAACGACATTTCAAAGGCCTATACTGGGAACTCGTTGGCAAACTCATTCGAACGACATCTGGTTCGAACGAAAAACTCGTTCGAACGACATATCAAATGTACTTCCAGAAAGTTCATAAATTCGATTTTTGGCCCAGAAAAACTTTATAAACTTATTTAAAGTTTTAATTAATTCTTTCTAAAAGTAAAACACAGTTTTAATTAAACCTAACATCCAATTAACCTGTTCCAAGCTCCTATATATATAATATTGCATTCATACCTTGGGAGCATGGAACCTTAGTTTGATGACGTAAAAATGAGGCACGCAAACCGGCATATTGATGAAGCTTTATACTCTTTGCCGCTACATCTTCAAAAAACACTTCATAGGCTTGAGAATATTACAATTAAATACAATCCTATGAATAAATGTTTTTGTCCGAAATTGAGCCAAAACCTATATATATATATATATATATATATATATAAACTTGTGATTATTTCACTGTTGCTTTGTAGATGTGAGTAACTAAGATATGTAAATGGGTTAAGAATGTGAAAATCTAAATAACACTCGAGATAAGTAATTTAATGAATGTGAATGTGGGATATAAATATGACTTGTTTGGGTAATACGAGCAGGCACCCTATATTAGAATGTGAAAGTAGGAATTAGTATGAACTAGTTAGATAGTGGCATAACTAGGATGGGTTAAGGGTATACGTTAAGCGTGCACATCAGTTGAGGGGTGAGAAACTCATGTGAGAGTACGCAAATAACATGTATATAATATTTACTATTTAATGCAATTAAATACTTGATGTTTTTAAACTGCTTTCACCTCGGGATCTGACCCGTTATCCTCCCAATCTATTTTGTTTTGTAAAAACCTTTTAGGTACCCAACCATAGGGTTGCCAAGCATAGGAGTTCCATTCTGATGACGTGCTGTAGCTGCTATGGAAGCTACGGAATCTCGATATTAAACGCCTCCACATTTATCCTTTGTTCCTTCAGAGTCATTCAGATCAGTTAGGGCATGTTTCCCATTCTTATTTAGAGATTATAGAGTTCAGAACAACGTTCGCATCTTATCCTGAACATTTGATGAAGGAACTTACGCTTAAACTATACCTAAGATCCTTCCACTGACACAACATTCCACTTATAAATGTGGTGGTTGACTCCTACCTTTAATACTTTGCCTCGACGAGCAAAGAAAAAAAAATTATTACCCCAAATTTCACTTCAGGTTAGCCACACACCGACATATGCCCAAGCCTTTGGATATTTTACCTTCGTTGCCTAACACACACCATTTTCGCATTTCTAGAATTTCCACTGATGGTTCTGTTCAATGTTTCGTCCGACTTTCTACCAATCCAATCTTGTTGGGTGAGTCTAATTTGACTCCACTTTCTACTATAGCGATACCTGGAAGTCATATGTTGTGCCCTAGACGTCTTTACCATCCTGGCTTTCCGTGCCATAATAGGGGTGACATCAACTACGGTCATTATTCTTGAATATACCCTATAATCTCATCAGAGCTTAGCCTCCTGTTGTCCGCCCAACTGCCCTCACCTGACATACTACATTGTTCGGCACACGAACACATCCGAAAGCAAATAAGATTCACTAACATATACATTATAGCAGGACAAAGAAATCTCACCAAAAAAATCAAAAATCCTAAACATAGGGCTATATATGAAAGAAAGTTACACTGGAAGCATAATAAGCCGCACAGATCCTAAAGGACACTAGAACCTGATGCTCTGATACCACATGTGACACCCCGACTAATTAAATACCGGGTAGCTACTCCTTTATTAAATTAATACAGAATATCAAGTTGGTTCAGTCTTAGCATCACTGTCGAAAACATTTAGTAACTTACTAGCCACCTAATATTTCAAAGGGGCATATACCAAATAGTCCCTCGAACTTTTTTTAATACACGTTTAGTCCAAGCATTTTTATTTTGCACCAAAAATTCCTTCACCATGCCAAAAAGGCTTTACCATGCCGCTGGGGCGGACCTTTAAAGATAAGAGAATAAGGAATTTTTGGTACAAAATAAAATCTTGGACTAAGTGTGTATTAAAAAATGTTTTAAGGGACTTTTTGGTATTTGATCCTATTTAAAATAGAGAGATGCCAAATTTTAATAATTAAATTGACAATTAATCAAGTAATTTAAATCATCAATTATCAATCGCATAAACAATCTCATATGTATAACCAACGTAATGAAATAAACTGAGTCAGGAGTAAACACTCCAATAATAATACCAGAGTAAAATAAAATCCCAATACAAGAGTCTGAATAAATAAACCAAAAAGGTCGGACAGAGGTCCCTTTGTGAAAAGGAATTTAATTAATTAGCAAATCTTGCACCGGGTGAATTAGGTATATTGGAGAAGAGGATTTTTAAAGTGGGAAATTAACTCATACGAAGAATTGCTAGAACTTATGGGGAATTATGCTTGGACGGTAAATGCATATGGTAACAATGTCATGTTTTGTCAATATGGATGTTAACGCCTCCTTGGGCGGGAAGATACAAGAATCGAGGAATTCAGTTAAAGAGTAAGACTGGGTGAAACGGTGTTGATGAAGCACCACAAGGGGGAGACCCATCAGGGGATCCATTTAAATGATTTAGATAGTTGAATTTTTATCGAGCGATGGTGAATTCGATAAGGGCTATTGAATCCAGTAGCATGTTCGTTAGGGCCAATAATTCTAAGGGAACAACGGGGGTAGCTGTGACAACCTGAATATAATTACGATTAATTATGTTTGTATCATATTTAGATTATGTGATATGGATAATGTCTTATTAATATATTTAATTTTAAGTTATTATGTTTAGTCTAATCCTACCTTCATAAAGCATGAAATATCGAATTGGTTACAAATACAAAATTTTGAAGTTTCAGTAGGAATATTCAGGCTGGAGATTAGCTTTGACCCTAATAAAATAACAATTGACTTAAGGTAAAAACTAGATAGTTGTAGATATATGAGTTAGGTTTGTAACACAACAAACAACATGTTAAATGGATGTCCGATCAAGAAGTTATGCTAGAATTACGAAGCATGGGTCAAATTTGTCCATTCGTTAAATGATATTTCGTCTTATGAGGCTAACAAATGGTGGATTTTGATTGGTTAAGGAAGGAAGTGGATTTTGGCCGACAATAAAGGCTTGAAATAAGATCTCACTTCAGAATATAAAGGATTGAAATAAGATCTTACTTCAAATATTTCAGACATTAAAGAGTTTGGCTTGAGAGGAAGAGAAGTGGGAAGTCAAAGAAGAAGAATTGAGGAGAAAAATTGGAGAAAAATCTGTGGGAAATTACAGAAGAGTCCTTAAGGTAATTCCATATGTAAATCTTGTTAATTTTCTTGTGTGACTGATTGAAAGGGTATAATTCATAGATTTTTTATGGAACTTTCATGGCTTGGTTTCTATGTATGAATAGATGTGAGTTTAAGCAAAGTTGAACGTGTAAATCATGTATATTGCTTCGATTGGAAACCTTGTATATTCAAACTCCTATATCTTTTTGTATATTTATTGGAATTGAATAATTCAAGTTGGATATAAAAATAGACTCATATATGTATAACATATCCGAAAATTATATGAAAATACCAAGAAATGAATCTTTGGTGATAGTTTGAAGTTCAGGTATAAAATCTACCCCAAAGGTGTAAGTATGCACACCAGGTGTTCGATGTTTTGCTTGACATAGCAAATGAATCTTAAAAATTATGAAAATTCAATTTTGTATTGTTAAATATTTTTATGGATGTTGGGTGAAATATCACAGGAATTAATAATGTAGAAAAATTATGAAAAGTCCCAGAACGACAAAAGAGCCTATAGGACAGATTTGCTTTGTAATAAATAAATGGGCACATCTTGCTCTAGGATTTTTAAAATGATGTGTTTTCTTTCATATTGGGAACGTAATATGATAATAATTGGATTAACAAGAAGAAATTAAAGTATGTTTGGGCTATAGATTGGATATGTTAAATATTTTAACATAAAATTAGATGAGACTTCATTTATGATAAATGGTTTGAATGGGATCATATGATGGTTATGAATTAGGTTAAGTTTAAGTTATTATTTGGATTGTGAATATCCTTATAATGATCTAATATTTTTAGAATTTATATGTGAAAAGGAAGAAGAACAGGTTGAACAAGTACCATATAAAGCCAACGGAAAATTCGGTTAAATTACCAAGGTGAGTGTACTTATGATTTGTTTCATATATAAATATGAATATAGCTCTAAGAGAGAATTTGTTTGATTACATCTGTATTTAGGATTTGTTTGGGTCTTATGATCCAAGATTGGTTTGAATACTTCGGTATTCAGGATTTGTTTGGATATTAAAATATTCAGGATTTGTTTGGGTCTTATGATCCAGGATTGGTTTGAATACTTCAGTATTCGAGATTTGTTTGGATATAAAAATACCCAAGATTATGTAATACCCCGTATTTTAATCGATATTTATTTATGGAATTAATTAAATTAAATGTGAATTAATTGAGAATTAATCCGGATATAATACTAACGAGATGTGAGTTGGTATTTAATTATAATGTGTATATATGGCAATATATGAATATTAAAAATATTGAAATTGTCGCGAGTCTGAAATACGGCAATTTGGGAAATTTTGTTGAGACGTACGTGTTAGTCGCGTCAGGAATGTAAATATTTGAATTTAAAAGTGAATTTTATTTTTATCAACCGAATGGTCATTTTGAGTGCACCAACGAGTCCGGAAGGGTCTAAATAGTCAGAAAACACTAGCCGGGGGTTTAGTTTGGGTCCCGGGGCATTTTTAGGCTAAACCGGCAACTTAAAAGGGCATTTTGGTAATTTAGAAATTTAGAGAATTAAAACCCACGAAAATTAGAATTAATATTTATCATTTTAATAGGGCCACTAACGCCATTACCATCATTTTACAACTTAGAGGGCTACGGGAGTTATAGGAAAAGTTAGAAGAGGTTCCCAAAGAGAAAACCATAACCACCATCTTCAACCTTCAACCTTGGGAGAAATCTGGAGAGAGGGAAGTGGACAACCTTCAACCTTCAACAAAAAATTCAGAAGAACAATCTATGGCAAGTGGTTTAATTAAGTTAATTTCAAGCGAACGTTTCTTCCATGCTTAGAATTTAAAATAATTGCATTATATTGGAAGTTTGATGAAAACCCATGAAATTGAAGATAGAAATTCATGATAGGTTATAGGGATCGCATGTAGAATGTTATTGGGTGATTGTACTATGAGAAACACAAATTTTTATGATGTAAAAATGAATTTATAATGTGAAATTGAAGACTTTAAATTTATGGGTTCATACTCATAGGGTTTGGGGGGAAATTTGGGAGATATGATAATTATATATTGTTTAGGAAGATTGGACCCCATAAATATGTTAAGATACGACTTAAGAAGGTTTAGTAATGTTTAAGAACCTTAAAACACTGTTGGGATGATTTTTGGATGAGTTTTGAGAAGAGGAAAATTGAGAAAAAAAAATGAATTTGAGATTTCTGGTCTCGAAACTGCCATCTCGTTAGAAGCTCTGCCCGGGTCGTTCGAACGACCTCGTTCGAACGAGATTCTAACGAGGTGACAGTCTGCCTTCTAACGAGTTGGTAGTTCGTTCGATACTCCTCGTTCGAACGAACTCTCGTTCGAACGACCTCGTTAGAACGAGACTTCTAAGGAGTTGACAGAATGGGCTTTTTGGACTGATTTGATTTCTAGTGTCCCATTACCTTGTTTAATTGATGAGATAAATTTCCCTTGTTAACTAATTAGTCTAGTTGGGAGATTTGGGATATATTGAGAAGTAAAATATAGAAGAGTGGCTTGAACCGAATGATATTTGTGGATTAGGACGCGAGTGACTAATCACAGTGTGAGGATAATTGATGACTTAAATATATATAAACCGGGGACATGTGATTTATGTAATACTAAAAGTTGGTATAAGAACGAGAAGTATACCACTAATAAAATATGGTAATTACTAAGATGTGTGCATGCTTAGTATATATGATTTTATGTGTATGACATACCTACCATACTTGCTATCACAGGAGGTTTGCGTTCGTTTAGGGCCATCTAATCTTTGTGTGCCTACGGGGGGGATATAGATTGGTACCTCGAGGACATAGATCAGAGAAAGACTTATTGAGAAGTTAATAAGTCTGCTGATCATGGGAGCGTAGGTATGTGCGTGACCCATGTGATGTGAACTATGTTCGCCTCCATTGTTTGTGATTGTTACTATCTGAGAACGATTCCTGAGAGATTCGGAATGCGTGATCCTTATGTACGTGATGTACCGGGATGGGATAGCAGAGTATGTGTGCACCGCAGCTTAGTCTTGGGGTGCTAGTATTGTATATTTATGATGAGAATAATATACGATTAAATGAAAAGAATTGTCATGTTTATATTGTGAAGTATAATTATCGTAATGATCGCTAAAGATAAAAAGGGATAACCTGTAGTGAATTGTATTACTAATAATTGAGAATTCGAGAATTAAAGTAAAACTCTCTATTTAATTGATGATGTTGGAATTGAAGCGCGAATCGAGTAGAAATGTTAGAATTTATTTTGGTCTAGTTAGATATGAGAATCACTTGAATGGGTACGGTACGTTAGGAGTGCACAAATAGTCGAGAGGTGAGTATTTCATGTGAGAGCATGTCCTAACATGTATTTTCCATTCATTGTTTTAATGTTATTAAAGCACTTGCTATTTTTAAACAATTTTCTACATTCGGGCTCTGACCCGTTTGCTTTCAAATCTATTTTTGTAAAAACCTTTTTAGGTGCCCAGCCACAAGGACACCATGCATAGGACTTCTATTCAGGTGACGAGCTGTAGCTGTTGTGGAAGTTACAGGGCCTTGACAGTAGATGCCTCCTTTCCTAGTCTTGACTCCATTACCAGTTTTATCATTTATAGGGCATGTCACCCATTTCCTTTATAGACACTTTATGTTTCAGTTATTCAGACTTTGGTTTGTAATTAATTTAGGATGCAGACTTATTGTATTTATTTCAGTATTGGGATTGTTGTGAGGAGTATTTCCTCCAGATTCATTATTATTTGACGGTTACTCTATTGGGACTTTATTGTGAATGGTTATGTTATTCTTTTATAATTCATTTTTTGCATGTTAATCAGATTTAACTTAAAATTTGACAACTCACTTTTTAAATACTAGGTGGTTAGTAATTATTGAATGATTTCGACAGTGATGCTATTAACTGAACCAACTTGACATTTTGTATTAATTTAATAATGGAGTAGCTACCTGGTATTTAATTAGTCGGGGTGTCACAGGTGGTATCAGAGCATCAGGTTCTAGTGTCCTTAGGATATGTACGGCTTGTTATGTTTCCGCTGAACTTTCTTTGATGTAGAGCCCTATATTTTAGGATTGTTGTATTCTTTGTGTATGCTACGCTCTTCAGCTATTTTGAGTTAATAACTGCGAACTTATAGACTTTACTCTCATTTCAGATGCCTCCATGACGTGCGCAGCGATTTCCTAGGGATGCACAGCCAGAGCCACAGCCTGCACCAGTACAGGGCACCATGAATGCCGCCGAGGTTGCAGCTATTGTAGCCCAAGCGATAAATGCCACCCTAGCCGTTGTACAACAGGCACCACCCCAGGCGCCGGTAGCCGCGCCAGTTCAGGCACATGCATTCCCGTCTGCTTGGGAACACGTTCGTGATGCTTTTCAGAAAGCACACCCTCCGGAGTTCGCAGGTAGCTCCAATGTTGTGGTATCCAGTCAGTGGAGGAAAGATATTCAGAGGCACTTAAGGATGTATGAGTGCACCGATGTTCAGAATCAGATACTAGCTACTTTTAAGCTAATGGGATCTGCATTGCAGTGGTGGGAGTCCATTACCACAGCAGAGGAGAGGGACACTCTCACTATACAGGAGTTCTGGGTGCGGTTCAATCGCAAGTATTTTTCGTCAGCTGTTCACACGAAAATGAGGAGGAAATTGATGAACCTTAAACAGGAGGGGAAGACCGTGGCCGAGTATGAGGCCGAATTCACTAATCTACTGAACATTGTTCCGGACGAGATACCGACTGAGGAGAAAAAGATTCAGAAGTTCACAGATGGATTGACTTAGAGGATCCGTCAGCATTTATTGGGGAATCTCTCGTTGGCCCCTTATTCTGACGTGGTTAACGTTGTACTACTACACTACCAGGATCACCGCTTTCACATGTCTGAGAGCAAGAGGTCAGGAGAGTCTAGCCATCAGGGCAGGACCGGGGGAAATGGTGCCAACGGGGCACAATCTTCTCAGGGGCAGTACAGGCAGGGTGACCAGGGTTCCCAGCAGGGGGATTCTAAGAGGTTCAGATCTGGGAATTTCAAAAGTGGACAGGGAGGTTTCAGACAGGGCCATCAGGGTCTGAACGGCCATCAGGGCCAGCAGGGTCAGAATGGTCAGCAGTAGTAGTTTCAGCAAGGACAGCATGGTCAGGGGAGGAATGGCAACGGCCACCAGGGCCGAGGGCAGCAGGGACAGCGAGGGGGAAACTTCCCAGGGAAGTGTTATGTTTGTGGAAAGACTGGCCACAAACGACAGGATTGTCCTGATAGGGGCAGGGCCCCACAGCAGCAGCAGCAGGGTGCCCGACACGAGCCACAGAGGCCTATGTTTCCCGCCGCCCTCCCAGCACCACCACAGATGGCAGCACTACCACCCATTCCAGCGGTCCCAGTTCAGTAGGGACAGCTTCAGTATGGGAAAGTGTATCAGCTCCAGCATGTCTCAACCCCACAAAATCCACCGGCCATTGAGGGTATGTTCTCTATTCAGGGGACTATGGGGCGTATTTTATTTGACACGGGGGCCACACATTGTTTCATTGCCATGAGATTTGCACGCACTATTGAGCTATTAGACACCGCCGAGAGCACGGTTACTTGTGTAAATTCACCGTTAAGTAGGGGTTCCGTAATTTCCCTTATATGTAGAGGCGTGAGTATAGAGATCGGGAGGTTTACTTTACCCGCGGATATGTTAGTGTTAGAGATGACCGAGTATGATGCCATTATTGGTATGGATTGGCTAGTTGCGTACCGAGCCATGATTGACTGTTTTAGTAGGAGTATTATCTTTGCCATTCCCGAGCAGGAGATGTTTTTAGTGGCGATGCCTCGCCCTGAGGGAGGATCGTCCACTCATTTGTACTATATAGAGGAGGAGACCTCCTAAGGAAGTGGTGATACCACTTGATGCAATTCCGATTGTTTAAGAGTTTACCGATGTATTTCAGGATATACCTAGACTACCTCCGAGTAGAGATATAGATTTTGTGATCGATTTAATGCCGGTCACTCGGCCTATTGCCCGCGCACCTTACCGAATGGCTCCAGCCGAAATGAGTGAGTTACGGGATCAGATTGAGCAGTTATTGGGTCAGGGGTTTATCCGGAGGAGTACTTCCCCGTGGGGTACTCCTGTGTTATTCGTAAAGAAGAGGGATGGATCGTTGAGGTTGTGTGTAGATTACCGGGAGTTGAATAAGGTCACGATACGGAATAAGTATCCGTTGCCCCGAATCGATGACTTATTCGACCAGTTGAGAGGAGCTTCTTTCTTCTCAAAGATTGATTTGCGATCAGGATACCATCAGTTGCGTACCAGGGAAGAGGACATCTCGAAGACTGCTTTCTTAATGAGATATGGTTCCTACGAGTTTTGGGTTATGCCTTTTGGCTTGACCAATGCTCCAGCCGTGTTTATGGACTTGATGAATAGGTGTTCAGAGAGTTCCTAGATCAGTTCATCATTGTCTTCATTGATGACATTCTGGTCTACTTCCAGACAGAAGAGGAGCACACCGAGCATTTGAGGCAGGTTTTACAGACACTACGTCAGAACGAGCTGTATGCAAAGTATGAGAAGTGCGGGTTTTGGCTGAAGGAGGTACAGTTTTTGGGCATATTATTTCAGACCGGGGGATATCTGTTGATCTAGGGAAGGTATCCTCGGTGAGGGAGTGGGGACAGCCCACGACACTGACTGAGATCCGTAGTTTCTTGGGCCTAGCAGGATACTACAGGAGGTTTATTCGGGGTTTCTCAAAGATAGAGGGTCCTTTGACACATCTGACTCGTAAGGGTGTGCCATTCATTTGGAGCGATGCCTGTCAGTTGGCATTCGATGAGTTAAAGGACAAGTTGACCTCAGCACCTGTGTTAGAATTACCGAGACCGGGAGTTGAGTATTTAGTCCACACCGATGCGTCCTTGCAAGGACTTGGAGGTGTATTGCAGCAGGAGAGTCAGGCCATAGCTTATGCTTCCCGTAAGCTTAAGCCTCACGAGAAGAATTACCCCACCCATGAATTGGAGTTAGTGGTAGTTGTATTTGCACTTCGTATTTGGAGACACTATCTCCTGGGGGAGAAGTTTCGATTGTTCACGGACCACAAATCTCTACAGTACCTATTCACGCAGAAGGAGTTGAATATGCGGCAATGGAGGTGGCTTGAGTTTGTGAAGGATTATCAGTTCGATATCCAATATCACCCAGGGAAGGCTAACGTGGTAGCAGACACGTGGAGCCGTAGGCCAATAGATGAGATGGCCGAGGTGGGGAAATCTAAGTGGAAGGAGTTGGTACACCAGGATGCAGTGGCCCGATCGTTCATGTCTGTGATGACAGTTACACCGCAGATTGTCACTAAGGTGGTAAAGGCACGGGCAAATGACTCGTTCTGTCAGGAGCAGATAGTTCGATTGCTAGCAGAGGGAGCAGAGTCCTATACCGTTAGCTCAGACGGGGGATTACGCTTCAATGGGAGACTAGTCGTTCCGAAAGGGGAAGACTTACGACACGAGGTAATGGTAGAGTCGCACGGCTCACGGTTCGCGGTATACCCCGGTGGGGATAAAATGTACCAAGACATGAGACGTCAGTATTGGTGGAGCGGGATGAAGAGAGATATTGCCGTGTTTGTTTCTAAATGCGCCACTTGTCAGCTGGTAAAAGTGGATCATCAGAGATCGGCAGGACTTCTACAGCCATTAGAGGTTCCGATGTGGATATGGGAGAGCATCTCCATGGACTTTATCACGGGGTTACCTACGTCACAGAGGGGTCACGAATCCATTTGGGTAATTGTGGGCAGATTGACCAAAGTCGCCCATTTTCTACCCGTAAGGACAGACTACACTACGGCATAGTATGCCCAAATTTTTATTACAAAAATAGTGAGACGTCACGGTGTGCCCCTAAATATCGTGTCTGACCGAGACAAGATATTTGTTTCACGGTTTTGGGAGAGTTTTAAGGAGGCCATGCGCACGGAATTGCAGTTGAGTACGTCTTATCACCCGCAGACCGATGGGAAAACCGAGCATACAAATCAGATGTTGGAGGACACGTTGCGTATGTGCATCATTGACTTTGGGGGTGGATGGGAGCAGTACCTTCCACTGGTGGAGTTTGCTTATAATAACTCCTACCAGTTCACCATTGGCATGGCTCCATTTGAGGCGTTGTATGGTAGACCTTGTCATTCCCCAGCATGTTGGTTAGAGGTGGAGGACAACAAACTACTTGGGCCGAAAGTGATACAGGATACTTCGGTAAGGATAGAATTGATAAGGAGTCGCATTCGAGTAGCTCAGGATCGGCAGAAGAGCTATGCTGATGCGAAGAGGTTCTTCAGGGAGTTCAAAGTGGGGGACCAAGTTTTACTTAGAGTGTCTCCTATGAAGGGGATTATGCATTTTGGGAAGAAGGGGAAACTGGCACCGAGATATGTGGGGCCATTTCCTATCATCGAGCGGATTGGGTCCGTTGCATATAGACTTGGGTTACCGGAGCATTTGCATAGGATTCACGATGTGTTTCATATTTCCTCGCTAAAGAAATATCTTAGGGACGATTTGGCTCATACTCACATTGCTTTGGAGGACATCGATCTCCAGCCTAATAGCTCCTACGAGGAGGGGCCGATTGCTATTTTGGACCGAAGCGAGCGGAAACTGCGATCAAAGATAGTACCGTTGGTACATGTTCAGTGGCGGCATCATAATGCTGAGGAGTCCACATGGGAACACGAGGATGAGATGCGCGAACGTTATCCAGAGTTGTTTTTACCAGGTACCTTCTAGTTCTGAATTTCGGGACGAAATTCTGTTATTAGGGGGGAAGTATGTAATACCCCGTATTTTTATCGATATTTATTTATGGGATTAATTAAATTAAATGTGAATTAATTAAGAATTAATCCGGATATAATACTAACGAGATGTGAGTTGGTATTTAATTATAATGTGTATATATGGCAATATATGAATATTGAAAATATTGAAATTGTCGCGAGTCTGAAATACGGCAATTTGGGAAATTTTGTTAAGACGCGCGTGTCAGTCGCATCAGGAATGTAAATATTTGAATTTAAAAGTGAATTTTATTTTTATCAACCGAATGGTCATTTTGAGTGCTCCAACGAGTCCGGAAGGGTCGAAATAGTCAGAAATAACTAGCCGGGGGTTTAGTTTGGGTCCCGGGGCATTTTTAGGCTAAACCGGCAACTTAAAAGGGCATTTTGGTAATTTAGAAATTTAGGGAATTAAAACCCACTAATATTAGAATTAATATTTATCATTTTAATAGGGCCACTAAGGCCATTACCAGCATTTTACAACTTAGAGGGCTACGGGAGTTATAGGAAAAGTTAGAAGAGGTTCCCAAAGAGAAAACCATAACCACCATCTTTAACCTTCAACCTTGGGAGAAATCTGGAGAGAGGGAAGTGGACAACCTTCAACCTTCAACAACAAATTCAGAAGAACAATATAAGGCAAGTGGTTTAAATACGTTAATTTCAAGCGAATGTTTCTTCCATGTTTAGAATTTAAAATAATTGCATTATATTGGGAGTTTGATGAAAACCCATGAAATTGAAGATAGAAATTCATGATAGGTTATAGGGATCGCATGTAGAATGTTATTGGATGATTGTACTATGAGAAACACAACATTTTATGATGTAAAAACGGATTTATAATGTGAAATTGAAGACTTTAAATTTATGGGTTCATACTCATAGGGTTTGGGGGGAAATTTGGGAGATATGATAATTATATGTTGTTTAGGAAGATTGGACCCCATAAATATGTTAAGATACGACCTAAGAAGGTTTATTAATGTTTAAGAACCTTAAAACACTGTTGGGATGATTTTTGGATGAGTTTTGAGAAGAGGAAAATTGAGAAAAAACGAAATAGAGATTTCTGGGCTCGAAACTGCCATCTCGTTAGAAACTCTGCCCAGGTCGTTCGAACGACCTCGTTCGAATGCGATTCTCACGAGGTGACAGTCTGCCTTCTAACGAGTTGGTAGTTCGTTCGATACTCCTCGTTTGAAAGAACTCTCGTTCGAACGACCTCGTTCGAACGAGACTTCTAACGAGTTGACAGAATGGGCTTTTTGGCCTGATTTGATTTCTAGTGTCCCATAACCTTGTTTAATTGATGAGATAAATTTACCTTGTTAACTAATTAGTCTAGTTGGGAGATTTGGGATATATTGAGGAGTAAAATATAGAAGAATGGCTTGAACCGAATGATATTTGTGGATTAGGACGCGAGTGACTAATCACGTTGTGAGGATAATTGATGACTTAAATATATATAAACCGGGGACATGTGATTTGTGTAATACTAAAAGTTGGTATAAGAACGAGAAGTATACCACTAATAAAATATGGTAATTACAAAGATGTGTGCATGCTTAGTATATATGATTTTATGTGTATAACATACCTACCATACTTGCTATCACGGGAGGTTTGCGTTCGTTTAGGGCCATCTAATCTTTGTGTGCCTACGGGGGGATATAGATTGGTACCTCGAGGACATAGATCAGAGAAGGACTTATTGAGAAGTTAATAAGTCTGCTGATCATGGGAGCGTAGGTATGTGCGTGACCCATGTGATGTGAACTATGTTCGCCTCCATTGTTTGTGATTGTTACTATCTGAGAACGATTCCTGAGAGATTCGAAATGTATGATCCTTATGTACGTGATGTACCGGGATGGGATAGCAGAGTATGTGTGCACCGCAGTTTAGTCTCGGGGTGCTAGTATTGTATATTTATGATGAGAATAATATACGGTTAAATGAAAAGAATTCTCATGTTTATATTGTGAAGTATAATTATCGTAATGATCGCTAAAGATAAAAAGGGATAACCTGTAGTGAATTGTATTACTAATAATTGAGAATTCGAGAATTAAAGTAAAACTCTCTATTTAATTGATGATGTTGGAATTGAAGCGCGAATCAAGTAGAAATGTTAGAATTTATTTTGGTCTAGTTAGATATGAGAATCACTTGAATGGGTACGGTACGTTAGGAGTGCACAAATAGTCGAGAAGTGAGTATTTCATGTGAGAGCACGTCCTAACATGTATTTTGTATTCATTGTTTTAATGTTATTAAAGCACTTGCTATTTTTAAACTATTTTCCACATTCGGGCTCTGACCCGTTTGCTTTCAAATATATTTTTATAAAAACCTTTTTAGGTGCCCAGCCACAAGGACACGATGCATAGGAATTCTATTCAGGTGACGAGCTGTAGCTGTTGTGGAAGTTACAGGGCCTTGACAGTAGACGCCTCCTTTCCTAATCTTGACTCCATTACCAGTTTTATTATTTGTAGGGCATGTCGCCCATTTCCTTTAGAGACACTTTATATTTTAGTTATTCAGACTTTGGTTTGTAATTAATTTAGGATGCAGACTTGTTGTATTTATTTCAGTATTGGGATTGTTATGAGGAGTATTTCCTCCAGATTCATTATTATTTGATGGTTACTCTATTGGTACTTTATTGTGAATGGTTATGTTATTCTTTTATAATTCAGTTTTTGCATGTTAATCAGATTTAACTTAAAATTTGACAACTCACTTATTAAATACTAGGTGGTTAGTAATTATTGAATGATTTCGACAGTGACGCTATTAACTGAACCAACTTGACCTTTTGTATTAATTTAATGAAGGAGTAGCTACCCGGGATTTAATTAGTCGGGGTGTCACAAATTTGTTTGGATCTTATGATCCAGGATTGGAATTGGACAAAGATCCAATAATTTGATTTGTCTTATGAAAATAATTTGTTGGAACTTATGTTCCAGGATTTGTTATTGCCAATGGGCAGGATTGCTTGGATTTCATATCCACATATTTGATATAAAACTGTTATTTCATAGCAGGGCATGATTGTTTGGATTTCATATCCACGGATTTGATATAAAACTTTTATTTCATAGCAGGGCAGGATTGTTTGGATTTCATATCCATAAATTTTATATAAAACTGTTATTTCATAGCAGGGCAGGATTATTTGGATTATATATCCACGGATTTGATATAGAATTATCATTTCATTATAGGGAAGGATTGTTTGGATTTTATATCTCGAGATTTGATATGGAATTGCTATTTCATAACAGGACAGGATTATTTGGATTTTATATCCACGGAGAATTATTATTTCATTTTAGGGAAGGAGTACGTCACTAAGCTTAATGCTTACGATTTATATTTTGAAATTTTCAGGGTTGTACGCTGCCAGCTAGGATATTATATGATCAGTGATTTGAGAGTTACACCGTTAGAAAGAGCTGGGGATTAGACATGGGGATTTTGTCATTGTCACACTGAGGTTTTACTACACTTACACATCTTATAGACTGAGTTAGCATGGATTGGTTTGATGATTGAAATATTTAATCATATTCAATCATAGTATAGCATGTTTGCTTAATTATGACTCTTATGTTAATCATGTTAAGGTACAAAGAACATGACTATGTTTATTGTACATGGAAAAAAATATTGTTAAATGAAGTATATTTCGAATGGACTAAAGACTATGATTTAATCATAATATAAATAAAATGATTAGAATAGATTTCGGTTTGGGGTGTGACAATTAGTGGTATCAGAGCATCTAGGTTATTAGTTTTGTACGTGTGTGACGGTTTGATGTCAGTTGTTGAGTTGATTTGATATTTATGAATTACTTATGTACTAACCAATAATTTAGCATTATAAACTATTTGTATTGGTTGTTATAACTCGGTTATTATAGATGAAACTTAGGGTATGGGACAAGCCAGTGGTTCTAGGCCAGGTTGACGAGTCTTTACGATGAAAGAAGCTCAGGCTACTTCAGATGTGGTGACAGTACACTTTCTGTTACGAATAGAAGTGCTTATGTTTTGATTGATCCCAGTTCCACACATTCTTTTTTATCATATGAATTTTCTATATATCTTAATAAACCATTTGCTTATTTAGATGTGGGTTTGGGTATTTCCATGCATATGGGGGATATGATCGTAGCTGAATATGTTTTTCGTGATTGTGTTTTGACTGTGGGGGGTTAGAGATACAGTTATAGACTTACTTCCATTGGATATATCTGATTTTGACATAATTCTGGGAGTGGAGTAGTTATCTAAATTTCATGCATCTACGAATTGTTTTCGTAAAGAAATTATTTTTAGAATGCCTGACGAGCCTGAATTTAAATTTGTGGGGGGAAGGAAAATTGTTCATAGTTGCATTATTTCTGCAATTCAGACTAGGAAATTATTGAGTAAAGGTTGTGAAGATTTTATTGCATATGTTCTTGACACTGGGAAGCGGGATTTGCAATTAGTTGATGTTCCTATTGTAGGGGATTTTCCAAAAGTGTTTCTTAATAAGTTGCATGGGTTACCTCTAGAGAGAGAAGTTGAATTTAGTATTGAATAAGCACCGAGGACAACCCCTAATTCTATGGCACCGTATAAAATGTCACCTGTTGAATTAAAAGAACTAAAGATTTAGTTACAGTATTTACTTGATAAGGGGTTCATACAGCCTAGTGTATCTCCGTGGGGTGCACCAGTTTTATTTGTGAAAAATAAAGATGGTACTATGCGTTTGTGTATTGATTATAGGTAACTGAATAAATCTACAGTTAAGAACAAATATCCTTTACCTAGTATAGATGGTTTGTTTGATCAGTTAAAGGGTGCAAAAGTGTTTTCAAAAATAGACTTACGATCAGGTTCTCATCAGTTGAGGGTGAAAGAGAGTGATATTTCTAAAACTGATTTTCACATTCGATATGGTCATTTTGAATTTCTGGTGATGCCTTTTGGGGCGACTAATGCTCCAACTATATATATGGATCTTATGAACCGGGTACTGCATCCTTTTATTGATTCATTTATGATTGTCTTTAGTGATGATCTTCTGATCTACTCACGTGATATGGTTGAATATGAAAATCATCTCAAAACTATTTTGAATCTGTTGAAAGATAAGCAGTTGTATGCTAAGTTTAGCAAATGTGAATTTTGGCTATCGCAAGTTGTATTTTTAGGCCATTTTATTTCTAGAAAAGGTATATGTGTTGATCCTAAGAAAGTAAAAGATATTGTAAAGTGGGAGAGACCCAATAATATGACTGAAGTGAGGAGTTTTCTTAGTTTGGCTGGGTATTATAGGAGGTTTATAAAGGGATTCTCTTCGATTGTCTTGTCAATGACTAAATAAACTCGAAAAGATGTCCAGTTTGAATGGAATTCTAATTGTAAAAATAGTTTTGAAGAATTGAAAAAGAGATTAGTAGCCGCACCTGTTCTTACTTTTCCACAGGGTGGAGATTGTTTTGTTATTTATATCGATGCTTCACATCAGGGGTTAGGTTGTGTTTTTATGTAGCATAGTAAGGTTATTGCTTATGCTTCGAGGCATTTGCGTATATATGAACATAATTATACTACATATATGATTTGGAACTTGTTACTATTGTGTTTGCTTTGAAATTATGGCATCATTATTTATATGGTGAAGTATGTTAATCTTTTCCTGACCATCAGAGTCTTAAGTATTTAATTACTCAGAAGGAGTTGAATTTGAGGCAGAGGTGGTGGATGGAGTTAATTGAAGATTATGATTGTACAATTTACTACCTTCCAGGAGAGGTAAATGTAGTTTCAGATGCTCTAAGTAGAAAGGCTTAGGGCGGGTTATCTTGTGTTCGATGTGCTAGAGTTTCTCACATTATGAACTTAAGATTGATGGGAGTGGAATTACAGCTAGCGGATGGGGACATATTCTTTGCTCATGTAAGCGTGAGGCCTTTGTTAGCTACTCGTATTCATGATTTGCAAAGTCAGGATCCTTTTCTTGAGAAGAAATGACAAGATGTTAGATATGGTAAGTCTGATGATTTTTATAGTGTTAATGATGGCATTGTATTGTACAAACAACGATTATATGCGCCTAATATGGATGGATTGAAAGAAAAAAAATTAGATGAGGCTCATAGTTCCAATTATACTATGCATCCTGGTAGTACTAAAATATATACGGATTTGAAGGAGAATTATTTGTGGAATAATGTGAAGAAGGGAATAGATAATTTTGTTGCTAGATGCCTTATATGTCAGTAAATGAAAGTGGAACATTAGAAACCTGCGGGTTTGCTTCAACCATTGCCAATACTGGAATGGAAATGGGATCATATAATGATGGATTTTGTGGTTGGACTCCTCAATCTTAGAAGAGGTCAGATTTGATTTGGGTGATTGTGGATAGATTGACCAAGTAAGGTCATTTTCTAGCAATGAAGACTACGTATGCAATTGTTAGGTATGCTAGATTGTATGTTAATAAAATTATTCGATTACATGGAGCACCTGTTTCCATTATTTCAGATAGGGGCCCTACTTTTTCATCCGGATTTTAGGATAGTTTACAGTATGCTATGGGTAGTAACTTAAAGTTTAGTACATCTTTTCATCCTCAGACGAATGGGCAGTCTGAAAGAACCATAAATATTTTGGAGGATATGTTTACAGTATAATAATAGTTTTCAATCTACTATTGGTATGGAGCCATATGAAGAGTTTTATGGTAGATAGTGTCGCACTCCGATATGTTGGGGTGAAGTTGGTGAAAGGAAGATAGAAGGTCCAGAGTTAATTGAAATCTCCACTAAAAAAACTAAAAATTATTCAAGATAAAATGAGAGCAGCTCAAGCAGACAAAAAAGTTATGAGGATAAACGGTGGAAGGATTTTAAATTCTAGAAAGGGGATTATGTGTTTCTTAAAATATTTCCATGGAAAGGAGTTATGAGGTTTGGAAAGAAAGGAAAATTAAGTCCACGCTAAACTGGACCTTATAAAATCCTTAAGAAAGTCGAAGTGGTAGCCTACAAGTTAGCATTGCCACTGGAATTATCCCGATTAATGATATTTTCCATGTTTTTATGTTGAGAAATTAAATAGAGGATCCTTCACATGTATTAGTGGAACAGCCTATTGAGTTTAAGTAAGACTTGAGTTATGTGGAAGAACCACTTGCTATTGTGGATAGGAAGGAACAAATATTGAGATATAAAGTGATCCCACTTGTGAAAGTTGTGTGGATACGTCATTCCATGGAAGAAGCTGCATGGGAGAGAAAGTATAGCATGAAAATTAATTATCCTTATTTGTTTGATTCGGATAACCAAGGTATGTCAATTTTGAGGACGAAATTTCCCAACGGGGGGAGAATTGTGACAACCTGAATATAATTACGATTAATTATGTTTGAATCATGTTTAGATTATGTGATATGGGTAATGTCTTATTAATATATTTAATTTTAAGTTATTATGTTTAGTCTAATCCTACCTTCAAAAATCATGAAATATCGAATTGGTTACAAATACAAAATTTTGAAGTTTCGATAGGAATATTCAGGTTGGGGGACTATTTTTTACCCTTATAAAATAATAATTAACTTAAGGTAAAAACTATATAGTTGTAGATATATGATTTAGGTTTGTAACACAACAAACGACATATTAAACGGAGGTCCGATCAAGAAGTTATGCTGGAATTACGAAGCAGGGGTCAAATTTGTCCATTCGTTAAATGATATTTCGTCTTATTAGGCTAACAAATGGTGGATTTTGATTGGTTAAGGAAGGAGGTGGGTTTGGGCCGACTATAAAGGCTTGAAATAAGATCTTACTTCAGAATAGTTCAGACATTAAAAAGTTTGGCTTGAGAGGAAGAGAAGTGGGAAGTCAAAGAAGAAGAATTGAGGAGAAAAATTAGAGAAAAATCCGTGGGAAATTACGGAAGATTCCTTAAGGTAATTCCATATGTAAGTCTTGTTAATTTTATTGTGTGACTAATTGAAAGAGTATAAATAACAGAATGTTTATGGAACTTTCATGGCTTGGTTTATAAGTATGAATAGATGCGAGTTTAAGCAAAGTTGAATGTGTAAATCATGTATATTGCTTCGATTGAAACCCTTGTGTATTCAAACTGATATATATATTTTTTTAATTGGAATTAAATAATTAAAGTTGGAGATAAAAATAGACTCATATATGTATAACATATCCTAAAATTATGTGAAAATATCAAGAAATGAATCTTTGGTGATAGTTTGAAATTCAGGTATAAAATATGCCCCAAAGGTGTAAGTATGCACACCAGGTGTTCGATGTTTTGCTTGACATAGAAAATGAACCTTAAAAATTATGAAACTTTAATTTTGTATTTTTCAATGTTTTTATGTATGTTGGGTGAAATATCACAGGAAATTATAATGTAAAAAAATTATGAAAAGTCCTGGAAGTTGACTGGACGATAAAAGAGCCTATAGGGCAGATTTGCTTGGTAATAAATAAATGGGCACGTCTTGCTCTAGGAAACTTGAAATGATGTGTTGTCTTTTATATTGGGAACGTAATATGATAAGAATTGGATTCAAAAGAAGAAATTAAAGTATGTTTGGGCTATGGATTGGATATGGTATATATTTTAACATGAAATTAGATGAGACTTCATTTATGATAAATGATTTGAACGGGATCATATGATGCTTATGAATTAGGTTAAGTTTAAGTTACTATTTGGATTGTTAATATCCTTATGATGATACTAATATTTTTAGAATTTATATGTGAAAGGGAAGAAGAACCGGTTGAATGAGTACCATATAAAGGCACGGGAAAAGCCGGTTAAATTACCAAGGTGAGTGTACTTATGATTTGTTTCATATATAAATATGAATATAGCTCTAAGAGCGAATTTGTTTGAATACTTCAGTATTCAGGATTTGTTTGGATATTAAAATATCCAGGATTTATTTGGGTCTTATGATCCAGTATTGGTTTAAATACTCCGGTATTTAGGATTTGTTTGGATATTAAAATATCCATGATTTATTTGGGTCTTATGATCCAGGATTGGTTTGAATACTTCAGTATTCAGGATTTGTTTGGGTCTTATGATCCAGGATTGGTTTCAATACTTTAATATTCTGGATTTCTTTGGATATTAAAATATCTAGGATTTGTTTGGATCTTATGATCCAGGATTGGAATTGGACAAAGATCCAATAATTTAATTTATCTTATGAAAAGGATTTATTGGAACTTATGTTCTAGAATTTGTAATTGCCAATGGGCAGGATTATTTGGATTTCATATCCACAGATTTGATATGAAACTGTTATTTCATAGCAGGGCATGATTGTTTGGATTTCATATCCACAGATTTGATATAAAACTTTCAATTCATAGCAGGGCGGGATTGTTTGGATTTCATATCCATAAATTTGATATAAAACTATTATTTCATAGCAGGGTGGGATTATTTGGATTATATATCCACAGATTTGATGTAGAATTGTCATTTCATTCTAGGGAATTATTGTTTGGATTTTACATCTAGAGATTTGATATAGAATTGCTATTTCATAACTGGGTAGGATTATTTGGATTTTATATCCACGGCTTTAATAAAGAACTATTATTTCATTTTAGGGAAGGAGTACATCACTAAGCTTAATGCTTACGGTTTATATTTTGACATTTTCAGGGTTGTACGCTGCCAGCTAGGATATCATATGATCAGTGATATGAGAGTTACACCGTTAGAAAGAGCTGGGGATTAGACGTGGGGATTTTGTCATTGCACACTAAGGTTTTACTACACCCGCACATCTTATATACTGAGTTAGCATGGATTGATTTGATGATTGAAATATTTAATCATAGTCAATCATATTATAGCATGTTCACTTAATGATGACTTTTATGTTAATCACGTTATGGTACAAAGAACATGACTATGTTTATTGTACATGGAAAAAAATATTGATAAATGAATTATATTTCGAATGGACTGAAGATAATGATTTAATCATAATATAAATGAAATGATTATAATAGATTTGGGTTTGGGGTGTGACAGTAGCCATCAGAATCGAGACTACCAAAGTCCGAGAAAAGGATAACCCTAACATGGACAGTATGATCGGAGATAAGTGGATTATGTGTAGAGACATTTTGGGGAGAGGAAAACCCCATGTGTTAAATTTTCTCGAAGTGAGTAAAGTAATGACGGTATGGTGCCTAGCATGGGCAATAGTTAATGCAATTTTTGATTTGGTTCGGGAAGGCGTGTCATGTCCAAGAACCATTTATGCATCCAGGGCGATTGGCAAGGTAGAAGTATGAGTTTTACCCTCAGAAGATGAGGCGTATTGTAAGTGACACGAACGATTCACTACATTTTTATTATTGCTAGATACGCATGTGAGGCGAGTTTAGTGCGTATATTGACGATGATATTATTGTGTGAATATTTTCCCTGGTATAGCGGGGTTACCTTTAGTGATATCCACGGAGGATGAATGGGTGCATCGATAGTGGTATATACTTTATTGAAATTACTCTTTTTAGTGATGTGTTATACGAGTATGATATTATCTTGATTATGGGTTTATAGTAATGATTAGATCGATAGTGAGCGGATATTGCAAGTCTATCGGGGTTACTACCTCAGTGTAGGATGTTTTGTTATGGCGAAACCTCACCGGAAACAGGGTCGGACTCGCATTTATATATATATATATATATATGTTATAGAAACTTCGAAAGATATAATGGTCTCGGATATTCGATCCCGGTATATGTAGGGACTTTATTGATATGATTCGGAGTGTATTTGGTTTTGTTATTATGTTTAACGCTCAGGACTTGGTAATAGGAAGAGTGCATTATTATATCACCCCTTTAGAGACATGGGAGTTAAGACTCATAGTTATATGTTTGGGGACAGGATTTCAAAAGCCCCGATTATATGTACACAATCTTTATGGAATGTGACTACCACCAATATTAAGTGACAGTATCTTTCGGAGAAAGTTTCTTATTTAAGTGTAATTGCGGAAAGAGATGTAACTTATGTGTCAAGAGGGGTATATGTTATGGACTGAGGGCCTAACAGATTTTGATGATCGATAATGCTAGGTAGTAGTGTATCGGGGGGTTCCTTGTTTGGATTTCTCTTTTCAAGACATCCCGCACATGAAACTTAGCGTCAGGTTCGTAGTAGGGAGATGTTTGGCCATTCGTCCACGAGTTCGGTACCCTGGTCATTATGGAGGTATGTTGTTATAACTGTAAGTTGAAAGTTAAATTACGATATAAGGCCAGTAGAACCAGTTGTGTGGTGAGGAAGTATTGAAAATTTTGTTTTATTTCGGCGGGTTGAAATATGGAATAATGTTAAGGAGGAATTAAAATTTTAAATTCTGGGATGATTGAGAATGCCCAAGTGGTATAGCCATGTTACGAATACAGGGGCAATAAATAATTAGGCATATGTATGAAGCATATATGATGTTTAAACCCGTATGCACAGTTTATAGGGTGTGTGGACACCTTAGTTTACTAATGTCAGAATCGTCGGAAAAAGAGACATGGAAATAGATGGGTGAAATTTATACTTGGGGGACTAATATAATCAAATGGAAGTGGTAGAGTGGATTAAGCATCGTGAGAGAAGGAAAAGAATCCATATATCCATGTGCAATCAGAGTCCC
Organism: Sambucus nigra; assembly: GCA_949130495.1. Classification (NCBI taxonomy): domain Eukaryota; kingdom Viridiplantae; phylum Streptophyta; class Magnoliopsida; order Dipsacales; family Adoxaceae; genus Sambucus; species Sambucus nigra. The sequence continues at coordinate 275,259,945 of OX422207.1, read as the reverse complement.
ACGTCCGAACTTGGTTGAAAGGCAGTGGTAAGCCATTTAAAAAGGGGGTATCCCTTGAGAAGACAAATATTTTACTATTAGGGACAATTTGGAGCGGAGTTCTACCCAATCGAACGTTAAGAGTGACTTGCGCGTAAATAGAATGATGATGCCAATAAGGTATAAAGAGTCCATAAGTGCACATCGTGGCGAAAAGTGCACGAGTCAAAACTTTTGGTATATGCCAATGGAAGAAGAGGATTATTAAGTACCACTTAATGGGAATAATTATAAGTGAAAGTCGGTGTTGATCGGGACATAGTAAGTAATAAATCGGTTGGAGTAAGATGATAAACCAAAAAAAATTGTATCCATCCGACGACCTCAGTAATGAAAGGGTCAAGTTGATAAATTTCTTCGATGGGTTGCCAACCTCAAGATGGGTCAAGAGTTCCTTCATCTGTGGAACAAGATGACCAAAAGGAAAGTAATTGATATACCTTTGGGTGGTTTATGATATTAAATAATGTGACCCAGTATTGTTCTGATCTAGGATGAGATCCTTGAACCCCACCTTTAATATGAAGTTTCAGGAAGTAGTGGGGATAACATTTCATTTTGAGTAGGTTTTATCACCTATAGCCCGAGGAGTAGGTACAAGGTGATTAACGACTGGCAAAACTGTATGAAAGTAATTTTGGACTCGGTGCGATCATTTCATTCCCACAGCGGATATAGCTAGTAAGTGAAGTATAATACGGTAATGGGAGAGGATATTACCTAATGGTAGAGTTGTGTGAAAACATGTACCTATTTATCGTGGACAAGGTGCTATTTGAGGTTTTGTGCGGATAAACCTTACTATCCTTCCTCTGGATGTTTAGCGGTGAGCGGATAATCAGAGTTTTGGATTAGTCAAAAGTTAGAGTGTGATGACTATAATGGGATAACCACAAACCATTTTAAGTGACTTTTGCCTTTCGTAAAAGTTACATCACCGGGAACAGAGATTCAAAGAACGGATAAGAGCAGTCAAATGTTCATATGGTTTCTCCCAGGATGGGAGTTTTGTGGTTAGATAAACACGGGAATTGATACGAAGTGAGGTGCGATCTCCCAATAATATTAAGATAATGCGACCAATGATGTATAGGCTATTTTTATTCGAGTGGTGTTTAGTAAGAGCAAAAGGTGAGGTGCCTTTATTGAGGTGTGGCCCTAAAACTGATAAAGTGTCGAGAGTGTTAAATAAGCTTGCTGTGAAACGAAGGCTATAGTGATTGAGAGTTACAATGAATTTTGTTTTGAGTACTGGAGGATACCTATTTTTACCAGGTATGCCTTACTTTTCCGAATTTCTAGACGAAATTTTATTATTAGGGGGGAAGTATGTAATACCCCGTATTTTTATGGCTTTTAATTATTGATTAATTAAATTAAAATTAGGAAATTATTTAGAAATTAATCCATATTTAAATGCTAGCATGACAAGAGTTAGTATTTGATTATGATAATTATGTTGAATATTACTGAGTGAGTATAGTAATATATGATTATGGATTTATTAATATTCTCGGGGGTTGAAAATACGGCAGTTTCAGTTATTAAGTTAGGACGATCGACTCAGTCATGTCAGGACCCAATTTAATATATTTAAAAGTAATTTATTTTTATGTCATCTGTATGATCATTTTGAGTGTGTCAACATGTCCGAACGGGTTGAGATAGTCATAAGACACTAGCCGGGGTTTAGTTTGAGTCCCAGGGCATTTTAGGCCTAACCGGCATCCCGGGAGGGCATTTTGGTCATTTTTATTATTTGAGGAATAGTGGCCCATGAATTTTAAGTGAATTATATCATCCAACACTTAGGATCCTTAAGGTTTCCATCACCAAAATTCACAGACGGCCATTAGAGAAGAAGTGGAGGAAGTCACCAAGGGAAAACCACCACCTTTAGGCTTTTTGCACCACCGTCACTACCATCGGATAGATCGAGAAGAGAGGATTACACTCTTATCGTCTTCTCCAAAAGATCAGAATTTCTATTTCCAGGCAAGTGATTTAACTTGCAATAATTCAGTGCATATATCATCCATGTTAGTTTAGAATTAAAGAATAACCTTGAAAAATAATGAATGAATGGATTTGAAGAATTAAAATCGAAAACTAGGTAGGTTTTGCATGTAGTTTAACTTATGGGAATATAGCAGCCACGAAATTATGATCCATGTGGAGAGAATTATGAATTTTATATTGAGTTATATAATGTTCTAGAAGAAAATTGGAGAACTAGGGTTTTTGTGAAAATTATATGATTTGATCAAAGAAATTGATTTGATTTGATGATTCTAAAACATTGGAACTTATTTATTTATGTTGGTATGATGTTAGGAATAAATATTTGGGAGTTTGGGACATTATAGTAAAGGATTTAAGGGTTAAGTTTGATGAAACCCGTAGGAAAAATTATGCAGAATCGCAATACATGTTTAATCGATCGATCGACTCCTCCTAATTTTTGTAGATTATTTCCCTTTAAGGTTTGACAAACCCCAAGCTTTTAAGAACTCGTAGGGGGTTTAATAAAATATTAAGGGAATTGGTTAAGGTCAGTAGGTTTGTAGTATATGCCTGAAAAATGTTATCCCTATTGGGATTGAATGGGATACTTACGAGTGTTTACCGAGTGTGGTGAAGTTAGAAATTTTACAAAATTGAGACTAAAATTGGATGAATGTTAATTTAAGGTTAGGAACAATAGAAGAGAGAATTTTAATTACTGAAATAACCTTATAAGCAAGTGGGTGACTTAGTAACCTTTCGAGATAGTTTAAATATTTGGATCTATACGACGAAAGAGTTGTCGCGCTAAACATATTACGTAGAATACCTGGGATGGCATTAAAATGCGTATGTGACTTGTAATATAGGATAGAGAATACCAATATTAATGTTGATAAATACTTATGTTGTGTGATTACCTAGTATATGGATGATTCTGTGTATGACATGCCTACCATGCTTGTTATCACGGGAGGTTGATTTTCGAAAAAAGGACCATCTTTTCTTTATGTGCCTTCAGGGGGATTTAGATTGGTATCTTAAGGACATAGGACTGTGAATGACTTATCTATGAGTTGACAAGTTAGCTGACCATGGGAGCGTAGGTATGTGCGTGACCCATGGGTATGTGAACTGTGTTCGCCTCTAATATGTGTGAATTGTATTGATATGGTTCTTGAGTGATTCGGAACATGTAAATCCTTACGTGCATGATGTATCGGGATTGATAGAAGAGTATGTGTGCACCATAGGTTCCAGCCTTTTGGGGTGCCAGATTTATAAATATATTATGCTAGTGAATTATATAAAAACTTGTGATTATTTCACTATTGCTTAGTAGATGTGAGTAACTAAGATATGTAAATGGGTTAAGAATGTGAAAGTCTAAATAACACTCGAGATGAGTAATTTAATGAATGTGAATGCGTGATATAAATATGACTTGTTTGGGTAATACGAGTAGGCACCCTATATTAGAATGTGAAAGTAGGAGTTAGTACGGACTAGTTAGATTGTGGCATAACTAGAATGGGTTAAGGGTATACGTTAGGCATACACATTAGTTGAGGGGTGATAAACTCATGTGAGAGTACGCAACTAACATCTTTATAATATTTACTATTTAATGCAATTAAACACTTGTTGTTTTTAAACTGTTTTCACCTCGGGCTCTGACCCGTTTTCCTCCAAATCTATTTTTTTTTGTAAAAGCCTTTTAAGTGCCCAGCCACAGGGATGCCAAGCATAGGAGTTCCATTCTGATGACATGTTGTAGTTGTTGTGGAAGCTACAGGATCTCGGTATTAGATGCCTCCGCATTTATTCTTGGTTCCTTCAGAGTCATTCAGATCAGTTAGGGCATGTTACCCATTCTTATTTAGAGATTGTAGATAAAGACTTTCATTATTTCAGATGTTGGTTTATTTATTAAGACTCTTGTATTGGGATTTTATTTTACTCTGGTATTATTATTGGAGTGTTTACTCCAGACTCAGTTTATTTCATTACGTTTGTTATTCATATGAGATTTTTTATGCGATTGATGAATGATGATTTAAATTACTTGGTTAATTGTCAATATAATTATTAAAATTTGGCATCTCTCTACTTTAAATATTTGGTGGCTAGTAAGTAACTAAATGTTTTCAACAGTGATACTAAGACTGAACCAACTCGATAATCTATATTAATTTAATAAAGTAATAGCTACCCGGTATTTAATTAGTCGGGGTGTCACATTAAACATATGAGGACTTTACCCCGCATAATATCAAATCAAAAATTGTATTTAACAAAGATGAGGAATTATCAATAAGCTAGTTGCACCCTTAAACATTCTGGTTATCTAGGACAAATGAAATTAAATGACCTACAACCTTTATCTTGATAAAGTTCAAAACTTTGAATGAAGAATTACTTTTTATTGGCTTTTAAATCCATATTATTACCTAGGTTGGGTTCATGTACCCCAACCCTTTAGAAATCTAGCCTGGTATGGTGTAACTACAACTAAACATCATAATTACGTTGCATGAAGTCATTCATACATGAAGAGTGTAACCAAACATGTGAAAGAGACTTCTAGCTAGGAGATAATGAATCATAAACCAAAAAAATGAAAGAAATTGAAAGAAATAATGAAACTATACTTTTATTGAAGAAAAATCCTTGAACTCAATGTAAAAGATGAGCAATTATTGAAGAAGATTAATCCTAGGGTTCTTGCCTTCAAGAAGCTCTCAAAACTATGTGAAAACTAACTATCTAATGTCTGGTAACAAAATTGGATATAACTCTCACGTTTTTTTAAGTGTTTTCACCTCGCAAAACTCTATTTTTTTTAAGTGAAAAAGATTAATTCGATCAGATGTTGGCGAATTGGTTCGGTTTGGCCCTGATAAAAAGTTCAATCCAGTTTGAAATTCTAGTTTCGAGGCAAATTATGACATCAATAGCAAACCGGCTCGGTTATTTCCAAACCAGTTCGATCCTAAAAACTTTCATCTTTTCTTCCTTGATTTCTTCTCATTTTCATATCTTCATATCCTTGCCACCAGGACTCGAATTTGGATATCATTTCTTCCTACGGGCTTGTGAACTCGAGGTTTTGACTTCTCTTTAGGTTCTACGTTCAAATTCCGGATATAAAACTACTCTTTTGCTTTTGACTTTTCTTCTCTTCTTTCTTTCTTGATTTTGAGTTTTGTCTTTTCTTCACATGCACCAAACTCCTGTAAAATGTAAGAAAAACACACAAAACTCGATGTAGTAGATAAAATATGTCAGTAGAAATGATATGAGATAAATCCACTCAAATTAAACCGTACGGGATACTAAGAGTCTCTAAATTACGAGGATAAATATGAAGACTTTATGCCTAATCACATATTATCTGTATCCATATGCTGGTGGTTTTTATTGTGGTGGACTCCGTAAGCATCATCAATTAGGTCGGTTAATGGATGATGTGCTGGAAAATTATTCACCACTTCCACCCGGTGGGGTTCCGTCACGTGGTCAGGTACAGATATTTTTCCGAAATATATGGTAAATTATTTTTCCCATGGAATATCCATATCTTATAGTCTTACGACATACCCCACATTAGTAAATGCAATTCAACATCTTCCAAAGACTTAAATTTATCATTCATATAATTGTTGCACGGACACGGAATCTTGTCACAGTTAATATTTCTATAGGCATATTTAATAAATTCACGAACGCCCTTTACATGATTATCACATAATCTATTACTCTCTTCCATCCACTCTCTATATTGTGGGAATTCTATTATATAGTCTTCAAAATTTAAGTCACCTATATAAATAGGTTGAAACAAAGGTCATGTTGGATACAAGAACTCTTCGTTTATAATTCAAGTAAATTCATTAGGCCCAAGAAAATTCAAGAAAATTCATTCAACCCGAGCATTCAACAAATATGAAATAAAATCAAACAAATTAAGTTGTCATTAAAATTTAGATGTCGTTACAAACTTTAAACATTTTGCATCGCCTAATCCTGAGCAATAAATGAATTGACCAGGAAATATAATAATTTTTATAATATTTTAACAGAGGCCCTTCATCGTGGTCAACATGCACAAGCTCATCTCCACATCCATCGTATACTTTATTAACCAAAAGCTAAGCCTCACTCGTCGCCAAATGGTGATTATGGACAGGTGTTAGTATATTCATGGAAACAAGAGTTCCCGTGCCAACTACCCTATTATTGGACAAGTTTCTTATATAATACTTTTCGCCATAGTCACCACGCATGGGTGACTATTATCCATGAAATGTTACAAGAGGAGGCTCTTAGGGAGGGAACATTACTGGAGGAGGCTCTTGGGAGGGGAATGTTACAGGAGTAGGCGCTTGGGAGGGAAAACCTTGAGGAGCGAGATAGGGGAATGTTTGAGGAGGCATCTTGGAGGGTAAACCATGTTATTGAGTTAATAATTGGACCAACCCCTTAATTTCATTCATCAACATTGCAATGTTTCTTCTAACATTACACATCTCCCTCCTACGTCCAATAGAGGTGAAGCGTGCTATATTTTGCTACTTGGCATATGTGAGCCCACACCTCTTGTCCTCCCCTTATTGTCCCTCCCAAATATCTAGGTTAAGGAATTTGCTCCAATGTCATAATGGTTGCACTCGAACTGACTCCTCGACATGCCTTCTATCATTCCCTGTAACATAATATTATAGGTAGGATGATTGTTTGACATTATTTTATTATAACTTATATGTATATGATAACAAAATTCAAACTCACCAAAGTCGATTTCAATTTGTCTCGAAATTTATTATTTTTTTCGTCAGTCATGTAAGTACAAGTTGATTCGATTAGGGTCTTTACCTTCTTCTGGAGTCCCCTTTCTCCTGTTCGTACATCACCCTTAATATCATCATATCATTTTGCCTCAAGTTTGTGGACATCAACTTTCTCTGACCTATTCAATTTATTTTTCTCCCTTTTGGTTAGTTTTCCCTAACCGGCATCATTGTCTCAGAAGTCGTTCCATTGGTCATTAGACATTTCAATATTTGTGTAAAGTCTGTCTTGCAACCCTAAAATATCATAACTTGATGACCCCTTCAATAAAAAAAATTCTTCCTAAGGTTCTTTTGATAGGATTTTAATTGATCTGTCAATCGAGAAAGAAACTTTGCCTTCAAACCAGATGGGAATGTAAAACTCTTGGAAATTTGTTCCCACACATCATCCTTTATGGAAAGATCAACCTTCTTTCAGTTGTCTGAGCCCTCGATGCCCAGAGTCATCTTTCCAAGTAACAGATAATGGGCTTTAAAAATTTGGCGTTAGGTTTTTTACCAGCAGGATGATTCCCAATTATGGAGAACCCAATGGGAATATTAGCATTAGTTTGGGATTCCTCTGTAGCAGGAGGTGGGGTGTTGGATTAACATGGTTTTGTTAGTTTTTTTACTCAAAGATGGAGTGGTAGACAAGATTTGCGGCGGAGTAGAGTATTACCAACTCACATGTTATGAGAATTGATATTCGGGTATAGGATTTCGTTCATGTTCGACATTGCCTACAATTAAAAAAACTTTAGCGAGAAATGTAAGGCAGTCATGATTGTAACTATATATATGTATATACTTTTTAAATAACTTTTAAAACATGCTCGATGTGTCTGATTTCCATCCAATCAGTTTTAGTTTTTTTAAAATTTTTGAAATTTTGCATGAGGCCAACTACCCGGAAGCGCACAGACGATTGACATATAAAGGTCCGTGATTGGAACTCAGAATCCTTTATTCTTCAACTTATTTGCAAGCTCATTTTTAATGTGCATATATCACGAGACATCACAATCTAGGTGAATGCTCTCTTAACGGAGTTATATCCACAATGGATGAATATTTTTCATCATAATCTAACAGTGTCATCATCGTTAGTGCCTTGTCGAGATTATAAAAGAAAAATATATTCTCTACTACCTCATCCCAGCATGCTCGCAAGAAAAATAGAATACGATCAATCAGATATGCTTGGGAAAGATCAAATCCTCAATTTTAAAGGTAATTAAACTATTCAATTTTCTTATTCTCATACTTGTAAATAGGAGTTCCCTCTATATGGCGCACACTAATAAAATATGTCTTAGTGTGGTCCAACTGCACCATCTTGTTCTCTTGTTGAATGTAATTATTACCGTTACTTATTTTTCGTGCAAAAATATATAAAAGGAGGGTGTGAATACGAATTCTGGAGGTAATGGCTCTAAATAATCCTAAACTAATTATTATTTTCCAACCAATCAATCATACACGACAAGTCCAATTTAAGTTCATTTTAATTAAATTAATCCTAAAATTACCATGTGTCCACCAAATGTGCAAGCCCTTTCACCAATCTATGTTCTCCCAAACAACAACCACTTAAGGAAGGTGTGAACACGACCACAATAGTTAACCAAACATGTATATGCATTAATATTCATCCACACAATATCAATAAGTCCAATTTAAGTTCATTTTAAATAAATTAATATGTGTTCACCAAATGTGCAAGCCCTTCCACCAGTTTATGTTCACTTAAATAACAACCACTTAAGGAATGGGTGAACACAGCCACAACAGTTAACCAATCACATATATGTATTAATATTCAACTGCACAGTATCAACAAGTCCAATTTATGTTCATTTTAATTAAATTAGTCCTGAAACTATTATGTGTCCACCAAATGTACAAGCCTTTCCACCAATTTGTGTTCACTTAAATAATAACCACTTAAGGAAGGGGTGAACACATCCACAATAGTTAACCAATAAGTTATAACTATATATAAGACTGTTATATAAATGAAAAGATAAATGAAATTATATAAATAAATAAAACACTCATAATTAGTTGACCTTTAATAATTGTTCTCTAATTGCATACGCACATGGAACGAGAAGAAAACATGTTAATGTATTATTCAATATAAAATGTTACCAAAAGTATATGTATCTGTGTGGGGGTCTGTATATGTTGCGTGTGTGAATATACAAGGGACTTTAAGTGTATATATATATATATATATATATATGAATTCATATGTTGCGCGTGTGAGTATATGTGTATATATGTATGTGCATGTGTGAGTATGTGTGTATATTTTAGTTTAATTTCATTTATAAATCCAATTTCACATACCCAATTTCACCATTTTAATGCGTATATACACAATCATGTATATAACCAATTTCACTATTCTAATATCACATACCCAATTTCATATACACAAACACATATATATGTGTGTGTGTGTGTGTGTGTTCCTATATTGTGCATTCCTATGTATATATATATATATATATACACACAACCTCACACACACACACACACACACAAGCAAGAGAAATCTTGAAATCAGAGAGAGAAGGAGTAGTACCGGCAATGGTAGTGTCGTTGATGATGGGAGACTAGTGCCAGTGACGGTGGTGGTAATCAGCGGTGAGTGCATTGTGCAAGTAGAGAGTGATAGAGAGCAGGAGAGAAGAATAGGGAAATCGTGAAATGAAATAACCAAGGTGGTTTTCTTATAAACCAAGGATATTCACGGTTTGGAGCTGTGACCATGCATGTGACCCTTTAACATACCAAATTGGTCACGATCTGGAGTCGAGACCATGCTTGTGACCCAATCATGCGTTGCATTTGGTCACGATCTACTGTCTTGACGATGTGTTCATAACCAATTCAAACTCATCTTTAAGGGTCACGATTCGAAATTGTGACCATGGAAGGCTCTCATTGGTCTCGGGTGGGTCACGGTCGAAAATCGTGACTACCCACTTGGTAAAAAGATCGCCAAAATTCCCTCCAAGATGGCCATGACTTAGTCATGGTCTGGAGACAAAGCCCCTGTGGTCAAGGTCTGGAACCATGACTAAGTGTCTTCTTATGCCACCCTTGCCCTTTGTCATACACCGAGTCACGAATTTTCATATGTGGTCACAAATTTGGGTCATGAGGAGTTGACTGTGACCATTCCCTTAGCAGTTACACAATTTCTCTCACTACTATATCATGAAACTAAGCTACTATAGGATAGCGTAGGTCCTAATCTCTCTCTTAAAGGAACCTAAAAGGGTTCTTAACTCATTTGGGAAAATTTGGAGTTTCTAAAATCTCGTTAGAACCTGAGGATTCTCGTTCGAACGAGTTTCTCATTTCGAACGAACTCTAAAATTTCTTTGGTAATCTCGTTGGAATTCTCATTCGAAGTCTCGTTCGAACGGGGTCGTTCGAACAACTTGGAAAGGTCTTCGAACGAGATTTTAGGGTTCGTCCCTGTCTTCCAAAAGTTTCATTTTTCCAATTTGTTCAACACAAAATTACTTTAAAACTCATCATAATTCACATTGAACAAATCTAATCGATATCTTCTAGTATTAAAACACTTTCCCATCTATTTTCATTGAAGATTTAGCATGAATTTCAATAATTTACCCAAATCTTCAATGAGCCCTAGTTTATCAAAAACTCCATTAACAACAACATAAACCCAGGTTTAATTTTGTGAAATCACATATAAATCTCAGATTTAATATACCCAGAACATGGTTACTCAACTACATGCAACCCTATACTCCCAAATTAAAGATTTATTCCCAATTCAGTCTCAACTTCATAGAATTCTAATTATTTCATCAACTAATGTTAACATTTGCCTTTTCGTGAACCTCTGAATCGTTGAACAAAATTGGTGTGGGGCTGATCCTCTCCTCGTGATCTACGTGTTGATGTGATTTCCGGTGAAAGGGCTTGACTTCTCAGCCCAAAGCACTGTTGAGTTATCCTTTTTCCTCTTGGTTATCTCCCTCTCTCTCACGTAAGTTGGAAACTGACAAATATCTTCTAACCCACGTACACTCCTAATTTAATTCCTGATTTTCGTCCATTTTAATTCCCAAAAGACTAAAATACCCCCCCCCCCCGGGATGTCGGTTTGTCCTAACTTACCCCGGAATCCAAATAAAATGCCTGAGTAGTATTTTATGACTATTTCAACCCTTTTGGACACACTGGCGCACTCAAAACGTCCATCCGAGTTACTTAAAAATAAATTATCATATTAACCCAATAAAATAGTACCAACATGGCTCACACATGCGTCCCAAACTAAGTGTATTACAACTGTCATATTTTTCACTCCCGGCCATAATAATATTTCTTAATCATATATTACTTTACTATCTAAGTAATATTCAACATAATTATCATTAGTAATTACTAACTCTTGTCACGCTAGTAATTATTACAATTAAATCCAGATTAATTAGAAATAATTTTTTTTCAAATTTATTTAATTAATCCAAAATCAATATATAAAATAATATGCCAAAAATACAGGGTATTACATACTTCCCCTCAAATAACGGAATTTCATTCCGAAATTCGGAAAAGAACCAAATAAAGGTATACCTAGTAGGAATAATTTTGGATATTTGTCTCGCATGTCATCCTCACGCTCCCAGGTAGACTCCTCTACATTATGATGTTGCCACTGCACTCGTACTAACGACACAACCTTTGACCTCAATTTCCTCTCACTATGGTCTAGAATAGCCACTGGTCCCTCCTCGTAGGAGCTATCAGGATGAAGATCAATCTCCTCCAATGCAATATGGGTGTGGGCCAAATCATCCCGAAGGTATATCCTTAGTGAAGAGATGTGGAACACGTCATGAATCCTATGCAAGTGTTCCGGTAACCTACGACGATAAGCTACTGGCCCTATCCGCACAATAATAGAGAATGGACCAACATATCTCAGCTAAAACTTCATTTTCTTCCCAAACCGCATTACCCCCTTCATAGGAGATACTCGCAATAATACTTGATCCCCCACACTGAACTCCCTAAAGAACATTTTGGCATCGGTGTAACTCTTTTACCGATCCTGCACAACCTGAAAGCGATTCGTATCAACTCAGTCTTAGCCGAGGTGTCCTGAATCACCTCCGGCCCAAATAACTTATTGTCCCCCACCTTAAGCCAACATGTTGGAGAATGATAAGGTCTTCCATATAACAACTCAAACGGATCCATGCCAATAGTAAACTGGTAGGAGTTGTTATAAGTAAACTCCACCAGAGGAATGTATTGCTCCCATCCCCCGTCAAAATCCAGGTTACACATTCGCAACATATCCTCCAATATCTGGTTCGTCCACTCTGTTTGTCGATCCATTTGCAGGTGATAGGCCGAACTCAATCGTAACTCCGTGCCCATAGCCTGCTAGAAACTCTCCCAAAATCTAGACATAAAAATCTTATCCCGGTCGAACACAATATCAAGGGGCACCCCGTGGAGTCTCACTATTTCGGCAATGAAGATCTGAGCATACTGCCCCGTAGTGTAGTTTGTCCGAACTGGAAGAAAATGAGTTACCTTGGTCAATTGATCCATAATCACTCATATGGAATCGTGACCTCTGTGCAATGTAGGTAGCCCTGTAATGAAATCCATGGAAATGCTTTCCCATTTCCACATAGGGATCTCTAGCGGTTGTAGTAGTCCTCCCGACCTTTGATGGTCTGTCTTCACCAACTGATAAGTGGCACACCTCGAAATAAACTCGGTGATGTCCTTCTTCATTCCGTTCCACCAATACTGTCTCCTCATATCTTGGTACATCTTATCCCCTTCGAGATGTACCGTAAACCATGAACCGTGCGACTCTGTCATCATTTCATGTCGCAACTCCTCCCCCTCTAGGACTATTAGTCTGCCATTAAAGAGTAAACCCCCATCTGAGATCACGAAGAAAGACTATGATCCCTAGAATAGAAGCTGAATAATTGATCCTGACAGAAGGAATTCCTTGCCTGAGCCTGTGTCACCCTGGTAACTGTATCAGGTGTAACCGTCATCGCCGATATGAATGAGAGGGAAACTTCTTCCTGATGCCCGAATTCTTTCCACTTCGCCTTCCACACCTCAGCCACCTCACCTACTGGCTTACGGTTCAACGCGTCTACTACCACATTAGCCTTCCCCGGGTGGTAATGGATGTCGAACTGGTAGTCCTTCACAACTTCAATCCACCTCCACTGATGCATATTCATCTCCCGTTGTGTGAACAAATACTATAGGGATTTGTGATCCGTGAACATGCAAAATTTCTCCCAAGAGATAATGCCTCTATATCCGCAATGCAAACACGACTGTCACTAACTCTAAGTTATGGGTGGGGTAATTCCTCTAATGAGTCTTAAGTTTACGGGAAGCATAAGCAATCGCCTTATCCTCCTACTGAAACACACCCCCAAGTCCTGACAAGGACGCATCAGTGTAAACCAGGTATTCCATCCTTAGCCTGGGTAGGGCTAGGACTGGTGTTGAAGTTACCTTGTCCTTCATCTAGTCAAAAGCCAATTGTAAGGCATTATCCCATATAAATGGTACCCCTTTGCGAGTCAAGTTTGTCAATGGATCCACTATCTTTGAGAATCTCCGAATGAATCGCTTGTAGTATCCTGCCAGTCCCAAGAAGTGACGTATCTCAGTCGGCATCGTGGGTTATCCCCACTCACTCACTGCTGACACCTTCCCCGGATCTATCGATATCCCTTTCATAGAAATGATGTGCCCCAAGAACTGAACCTCCCTCAGCTAGAACTCATATTTCTCATATTTATCATATAACTCGTGCTCAGGTAGAGTCTGTAAAACTACCCTCAGATGCTCGTCATGGTCCTCCTTAGTCCATGAATAAATTAGAATGTCATCAATGAAGACGATGACAAACTGATCTAAAAACTCTCTAAACACCCTGTTCATTAAGTCCATGAAAATGGATGGAGCATTCGTTAGTCCAAACTGGTGATAACCAGATCCATGCCAATAATGGTGATAACCAGATCCATGCGGTCTTTGATACGTCTGGATCTCAAATCCGAAACTAGTGATAACCAGATCTCAAATCTATCTTTGAGAAGAAGGCAGATCCTCTCAATTGGTCGAACAAGTCATCGATTCTGGGCAACGGATACTTATTTCATATCGTGACTTTATTTAACTCTCTGTAATCCACACACAACCTCAACGACCCATCTCTCTTCTTTACAAATAACACTGGAGCACCTCAAGGTGAGGTACTCCTTCGAATGAAGCCCTGTCCCAAAAGTTGTTCAATCTGGTCCCGTAGCTCTCTCATCTCAGACGGATCCATACGGTAGGGCACACGGAGTATCAATCGAGTGCCCAGCATCAAATCTATGATGAAATCAATCTCTTGACTAGGTGGTAGTCCCGGTATATCATGGAATACATCGAAAAACTCGCGAACTACGCGAATCGAATCAATGGGGATCATTATCTCCCTAGAGGTATCATCCTCTATATAATATAAATGGGTGGACGATCCTCCCTTGGGACGAGGCATCGCCACTAGGAACATCTCCTATCCCGGTATAGAAACGATAATGCTCCTACTAAAATAGTCTATCATGGCTCTATAAGCAGCAAGCCAATCCATGCCAATAATGGCGTCATGTGCGTGCATATCTAAGACTAGCATATCTGCTAGCAAAATTAAACTCCCAATCTCTATACCTACTCCCCGGCATATAAAGAAAATTAATGACTCATTCCCTAGTGGTGAGTCTACATAAGTCACTATACTCCCTGTTGTGTCTAACAACCCTGTGGCCCGTGCAAAACTAGTAGCTATAAAGTAGTGTGATGGCCCGTGTCAAACAAAATACGCCCCATAGTCCCATGGATACTAAACGTACCCTCAACAATGAGTGGTGCCTAATGAACTGGGGCCTGATGGATGTTGTAGGCATGCCCGTACTGTAACTATCCCTGTTGTACCGGAGCTACTGGAATGGCTGGCAAAGCTGGAATCTGGGGCGGTGCTAGGAGGGAGGCTAGAAATAACGGTTGTTGGGGCTCCTGACGAGCGCCCTGTTGCTGCTACTGTGGGGCCCTACCCTCTAGGGACAGTCCTGACGCTTGTGGGCAGTGTTTCCATGAGTAAAACACCTCCCTGGAAAGTGTCCTCCCTCTGTCCCTACTGCCCTCGACCCTAATGGACGTTACCACCCCTCCTTTGGCCCTGATGAAAACGTTATTGCCCCTACTGACTCTACTGACCAGGATGGCCCTGATGGCCCTTCCTAAAACCTCCCTATCCCTATCTGAAATCTCCAAATGGAACCGCTTAGCAGGATCCCCCTGTTAGAAACCCTTCCCACCCTAACGGACCTGTCCCTGAGCTGCGGGTGTCCCATTGATACTACTACCTCCTATCCGGACCTGCTGCCTGGACTCCCCAACTTGTTTTCTTCCCTGTTGGTGGAAGCGGTGGTACTGATAATGTATTAGGGAAGCATTAACCATATCAGAGTAAGTGGACAATGAGAGATTCCCTAACAAGTGCTGGCGAATCTTCCAAGTCAAACCATCTATGAATCTCTGAATCTTCTTCTCCTCTATCGGTATCTTGTATGGAACTAGAATCAGAAGGCTTGTAAAATCCTCTTCATACTCAGCAACTGTCTTTCCTTCCTGCTTGAGGTTCAGTAGCTTCTGCATCATCTCGATCTGCACGGCGGAAGGGAAGTACTTGTAGTCAAACCGCACCCAAAAATCTCTGATAGTCAAGTTGTCTCTCCTCTGCAGTGGTGATGGAATCCCACCACTGTAGCGTTGCTCCTACCAACTTAAAGGCATCCAGAATCTGCTTTTTCACCTCAGTTCACTCATACATCCTCAGGTGCCTCTGTATATCTTTCCTCCACTGGCTCGCCTTTATCACATCTGAACTCCCCGCAAACTCTGGAGGGTGTACCTTCTAAAAAGCATCCCTGATGCGCTCCCATGCAAAAAGGAGAACGTGGACTGGTGCTGGAGACACTACTGGTGCCTGTGGTGGAGCCTGTTGTACCACGGCTAATGATGCGTTAACTGCCTGTGCTACAATAGCAGCAACTTCTGTAGCGTTCATCATTCCCTAAGTTGGAGTTGGTTGGGGCTCGAGTTGGGAATCTCTATTAGCTCGTTGAGCACGTCTGAGAGGCATCTGAAATGAGAGAGAATCTTTATAAGTCCACAATAAATATCTCAAATAGCTGAAGATGTAAAATGCGCAATTGATGAATACAATAATCCTAAATACAGGGCTCTACATCAAAGATAGCTACACGAAAGACATAATAAGTCGTACAGATCCTAAGGACTGTAGAACCTGATGCTCTGATACCACCTATGACACCCCGCCTAATTAAATACCGATTGATCAGCCCTTTATTAATTAATTCTGAATATCTAGTTGCTTCAGATTATTCACCACCGTCGAAAACTTTATAATTAAAACTAACCACCTAATATTTAAAAGGCTGATGTCAAAATTTTATTTTTTCAATTAATATAACACCATGTAAGGAAATAACTAAACATTCATCATTCAATCCAATCTCATAAGAAATGAAATATCTGACATAATAAAAGGGAACCGGAGTAAACACTTCCAGTCAAAAACTAAATACAGTAATCCAACTAAATAAATCCAACAACTGAGAGAAGTAAGGAATTAAATCTCAAATCTCTGAATATATAAATAAAAAGGGGCGACATGTCCAACTGATGCAAATAACTGAAAAGTAAGGAATGATAGACTCAGAGGCATCTACTACCAAAGTTCTATAGCCTCCGCAGCAGCTACAGCTCGTTGAATGAATATAACTCCTTAGCCTGGTGTCCCTGTGGCTGAGCAGCGAAAATAATTTAACAAGAAAAGAGATTTGCAGAAAACAGGTCAGAGCCCGAGTTGAAAACAGTTTAAAATGCAGCAAGTGCTTAAAACGATTTATTAGCACATATATTTTTCATGTTAAGTTATCGAACTCACTTGGGATGCTCACCTCTCATCTAGTGTGCACGCCTAGCGAATATCCACACCCCACTAATTCTACTCATACACTAACTAGTCCTTTCCGTCTGATAACTAATCATAATTCGACATCGTTCCCATGGATTTCCGTAACACCCCGCCTAATTAAATACCGGGTGATCGTTCCTTTATTAAATTAACATCAAGGTGAACGATTGGTTCATTCTCAGCATCACTATCGCAAAATAATATTTTCTAATTTGAACACCCTAAATAATTAAGCTAAGTGTCCAAACAATTTAAAGTCTCATTTTTCCTTTATTAAATACAAATATGAACATCTTTTTAATACCCAACAGTTTAAGAATCACATACATACTAAAGATGACAATTAACACACACAAGAATTAAACCATCTAGACAAACCAAACCAGGTTTAAGAACTATAAATGAAGTCATCCTGACAATAGTTAACACCCAAGGAGTACTGAATATGGGAAATATAAATAAACATAAATCTCTGACCAATCCAAACGAAATAGGAATTCGGGCGACACATGCCCTAACTATAAAGAACTAAAATAAGAACTGAATCAATGAAGAGGCCATCTAAAGCAAAGGCCTGCAACTCCCACATAAGCTGCAGCACGTCTAATCTAAAGAGCCCATGCAAGACGCCCCTGTGGCTGGATACCTGTAATACATACATATATATACAAGAGAGAAAGAAATGACAGAAAACGGGTCAGAGCCCAAGTGTGAAACAGTTTAAAAATAGTTTAGCAAGTGTTTAAAATGATTACTGGCTAATATAACCACCATCTTAGTGCGCGACACACTCTTGAGAATTCTCACCTCTCATCTAGTGTGCACGCCTACCGTACTACTGATCACGTTAGTCTATCTAACTTATCCTCCCATAAATTTCTATCCCGAGAAGTTCTAAGTCCATAACATTTAGTTTTAGAACATCATTCTCTTCCATATTCTTACGTTACATAGAACCACTTACTACCGTTACCTAATTCATGAACACTAGTTATAAAGCTGAAGCATTTATTCATTACTTAACTACTTATACACACAGTAAAACTTTTCAAATTTATATATATATACACTTTCGGCACCCCACATAAATCTATGGTGCTGGCATACTTTGCTATCAAGTCCCCGTTTCACTCATACTAAGGGAAATACTAGTTCGGAATCACTCTCGAACTGTATTAACACAATACACATACAAATGGAGGTGAATCATAGTTCCAAGTCACTAAGAGGTCAGCACATATCCCTCACATCTCTTAGGACCGTCTAACTATCATTCTCAAATAGCTTGTACCAAGGAATCCTATGTTCTAGGGTACAAGTCAATATCCCCCATAAAGGTCCAATCGAGATAAGACTGTCCCAGCGCGGAAACCTCCGTGATATCAAGTAGCCCGAGTATGATTTTTACATATATACATAATATATGCACAGTCACATAGTCATATATATAAATATTTATATTTTCCAAATTAGGTTCACCCACGACCCATAATTAGTATCATTCGTTCTTAGCACATATTTTACTCAATTATCTCGCATAACGGATTCGTCTCTTTTATTCTCATTTATAATTTACGTCATACTTACTTCTCATCTCTCGAAGTATTCTCTAACTAAGTATAAATTTCCGTAGGTATACCCTCACTTACCTTCTAGCCTAAATCTTTCACGAGTGTCACAATTTCCAATGTATGAATAACTCCCCGTTAACCCACAAGTTCATCTCATATTAATTTCACTCAACGGAGTATACTTAGACCCTATTGGTCATCTTCATAACCAATTATACTCCAAAAATAATAATCAAGGGTTCCTACGTATCTTAACCGGAGAAAAAAATATATGCACTTTTCCAGGAGGGATCGATCGATCGAGGAATGGGGTCGATCGATCAATCATCGATCGATCGATGCTCTTGGTCGATCTACTGATCAAGCAGTTCTTGCCCAGTTTGCTGCAAATATCAACCTACGGGTTCACTCATTCTAATCCCTCAAAAGCTCTATAATTTCATCCTAAACTCCCATCAAAGTTATCCAAATGTATATGCAATATATATAAACAAGTTCTAAAGTAACAACATCAATAAATCCTTAACGAATCAATCAAAAAGGGGTTTAATCTCAGATTTCTTTATAAAACAAAATTTTGCATGAAAAATCACAAACCTCTCAATTAATCCATATTTTCTTCCCAAATATCATAATAACTTCGTGGGTAATCCTCTACATATGATCAAGATCTCAGACCACATGGATTCTCCCTACAACATATAAATTCTCTTCTAAAACATATAATTCTTCCATTAAAACATATGATTTTCATTCCTATACTAACATGGAAGGAATGCCAACTAGAAATCAGCAAGATAGATACTTGTCGGCGATTCAAGGGCCTAATTTGTTGATGAAAAATATATGGTTGCGTTCCTCCTCGTGCGATCTACATTTTGTTGGTGGTGGCGGTGCAATCGGATGAGTTATAGGCCTTGGATTGCTTGGAAACTCTTCACCTTCTTCCTAATCTCTTCACCTTCTTCTCTAATGGTGGGCTTAGGTTTTGTGTTTGTTAACCCTAAGAGACAACTCCAAATGGCTAACATATACTAAGAAAATTCGTGGGTTTAATTACCCAAAAATACAAAATGTCTAAAATACCCTCACGGGATGTCAATTAGGCCTAAAAATGCCCCGAGACCCAAACTAAACCCCCGGTACATTTTTATGACTATCTCGACCCTTCCGGACACTTTGGTGAACTCAGAACGACCATACGGATGACTTATAATTTATTCACTTTAATAATAATAATAATAATTTAGTCCTGACACGACACAGGCGTGTCCCGAATTAAATTTCCATAATTGCCATTTTATATAATCGTGACAATTTTATTAAAATCAATCTCATATATTATTTTACTCATCTAGTAATATTCAACAAATTTCCAATAATTACTAACTCACATCATGCTAGTAAATATAAAAAAGTAAATTTTTGGATTAATATTAAATTAATATCACAATTAAATTTAATAAATCCTCAAATTTTAAAAGCCATAAAAATACGGGATATTACATAATTCCACCCTTATAACTGAATTTCGTCCCGAAATTCAAAAAATAAGGTATGCCTGGTAAAAATAGATTTGGATACTTTAACAATACTCAAAACGGAATTTCGGATAAGGCGAATTCCTATAGTCCTCCTCGCCTCACAATAAGCTTATTTATCACTTTCAATACAATTCGTTATAGAGTCACACTTTAATAACGGCACTTCACATTGAGCTCCAATCCATGATATTCTCATAAGATGAGCCTACATATCGTTGGCCCTCATTGTCTCAATATTATTGGGAGGCCGCACCTCACTACATAACAAATACTCGTATTTATCTAATCACAAAACTCCCTTTATCATCATTCCACCCTTCGATTGGGTAATAAAACAAAACTTCCAATGTTTCCTTACCAAACAACTGGCTCCACTGACCTTAAATCGTCACTTAACTTTAACTTACAATCAATATTACCGGCTCCTATAACAACTGAGGTTCTAGACTCATGGACTAATGACCAAACATCTCTCTACGTCCAACCTTACGCTAAGTTTCATGCATGGGATGTCTCGCAAAGCGAAATCCAAACAAGGAACCCCCCCCCCCCCCCGATACACTACTACCTAGCATAGTCGGTCATCAAAATTCGTTGGGTCCACCGTCCATAACCTGTACCCCTCTATTCTGTCTTTTAATAAAAAATCTACATCTTCGTTCGCAATTGAACTGAAACAAATAACTTTTTACTAATTGCATTATTGCTCAGTATTGGTGGAATTCACATTCCATAAACCTTGTACGAATACAATCGGGACTCTCGAAATCCAATTCCCAAACAAATGAATATAATTCTTAACTTCCACATTCTTAAAGGATAAATATAATAATGCGCTTCTCCTAGCACTAAGTCTTGAGCGCTACAGATAATAATGAGTGAAATCATTCCCCCCAACAGTAAACCCAATACACACTGAATCATAATAACAAAGCCCCTAAACACCCTAGGATTAAACATTTTCATACCATTATACCCTTCGAAGTCTCTATAATATATAATATGAGTACGAGCCTGACCCTCTCGCAGGTGAGGTATTGCCAGAACAAAACATGTTGCACTAGGACAGTAACCTCGATAGCATTGCAATCACTGCCCACAATCATTTTAACCATTTTCCCTGGACGCACCATACCCTTGTCCTTATTCTCGTTTCAAAAAATTTTAACTCGTGTGGTTTTACTCTCCACAAAATACGTCGACACAAAACCCATTTATCTCCTATCGAACTGACCCTATTGGGGTTGTCCTTCTCTCGGACTTTAATAGTCTTAATCCTGATGACTACCTCCGTCATTTTCTTAGCTTTGTTGGCCCTAAGGAACGTGCTACGGGCTTCAACAACCCTTACTGAATTCATAATTGCTTGGTAAGAATTCATTAATCCGAATCATTTAAAAGAGCCCCCCCCCCCCCCCCGATGGGTCTCCCCCTTGCGGTGCGTTGCTAACTGCGTTTCATCTAGTCTCACTCTCCAATAAATCTTTCGATTACTTTAGCTCCATTCACATAAGAGTGTTAACATCTCTACGGACAATACGTGACATTGTCACCATATGGATCGACTGTCCAATAGAATTCTCTTTAAGTGTCGTCAACTTTCCTCACGAGTTGATCTCCCATTTGAAATCTTCTCTATCGTTGGTATCCACTTCCTCTGATACAAGAGTTGCTAAAAGTTTCAATTCATTTACAAATGGACCCCTGTTCGGCCCTTCCGTGATGGGCTCAGAACAACGTTCGCATCTTAATCTGAACAACTGATGAAGGAACGTGCGGTTAAACTGTACTTAAGATCCTTCCATTTACGCAACATTTCACTATTAAATTAGGTGATTGACTCCCACTATTATAACTTTGCTCCGACGAGCCAAGAAAAATTTTACTCCGAATTTTCGACTTCCAGTTAATCACCCTCCTCCATATGCCCAAGCCTTTGAATGTATTACCTTCGTTGTGTAACACACATAATTCTCGCATTTCTAGAATTTCCGCTAATGAATCTCCTCAATTTTCCATTTGACCCTTTCCCAAGCGTTCTACGTTGGGTGAGTCTAATTTTGACATCACGTTTGACTATAGCTGCACTTAGAAAGCATAGGCTATGTCCGAGCCATCTTTACAGTCCTGGCCTCTCGTGCCATAATATGGGTGACCTCGACTACGGTCATCATCCTCGAATATACTTTTTGACCTCCTAACTCCGGCCTCTGCTATCCCCCCAATGGCCCTCATCTTCCATACTTCAATTTTCGATCACGCCCAAACGCAAATAAGATTCACTAATATTACGTGATAGCAGGAGAACGAGATCTCACTAAATAAATCACCAATCCTAAACATAGGACCCTATATCAAAGAAAGCTACACTGAAAGCATAATAAGCCGCACAGATCCTAAAGGACACTAGAACCTGATGCTCTGATACCACCTGTAACACCCCGCCTAATTAAATATCGGGTGATCAGTCCTTTATTAAATTAACATCAAGGTGAACGGTTGGTTCATTCTCAACATCACTGTCGCAAAATAATATTTTCCAATTTGAACACCCTAAATAATTAAGCTAAGCATCAAAATAATTTAAAGTCTCATTTTTCCTTTATTAAATACAAATATGAACACATTTTTAATACCCAACAGTTTAAGAATCACATACATACTAAAGATGAAAGTTAACACACACAAGAATTAAACCAACTAGATAAACCAAACCAGGTTTAAGAACTATAAATGAATTCATCCAGACAAAACTTAACTCCCAAGGAGTACTGAATACGGGAAATATAAATAAACATAAATCTCTGACCAATCCAAACGAAATAGGAATTCGGGCGACACATGCCCTAATTATAAAGAACTAAAGTAAAAGCTGAATCAATGAAGAGGTCGTCTAAAGCAAAGGCCTGCAACTCCCACATAAGCTACAGCACGTCCAATCCAAAGAACCTATGAAAAATGCCCCTGTGGCTGGGCACCTGTAATACATACATATTATACAAGAGAGAAAGAAATTACTGAAAACGGGTCAGAGCCCGAGTGTAAAAAAGTTTTAAACATAGTTCAGCAAGTATTTAAAATGCTTACTGGCTAATATAACCACCATGTTAGTGCGCGACACTCTTTTGAGAATTCTCACCTCTCATCTAGTGTGCACGCCTATCGTACTACTGATCACGTAAGTCTATCTCACTTTTCCTCCAATAAAGTTCTATCCCAAGAAGTTATAAGGCCATAATATTTAGTTTTAGAAAATTATTCTCTTCCATATTCTTACGTTACATAAAACCACTTACTACCGTTACCAAATTCACAAACACTTGTTATAAAGCTGAAGCATTTATTCATTGCTTAACTACTTATACAAACAGTATAAAGTTTCCATATATATATATATACACCTTCGGCACCCCACATAAATCTGTGGTGCTGGCATACTCTTCTGTCAAGTCCCCGTTTCACTCATACTAAGGGAAATACTAGTTCGGAATCACTTTCGAATTGTATTAACACAATACACATACAAATGGAGGCGAAGAATAATTCCAAGTCATTAAGAGGTCAGCACATACCCTCACGTCTCTTAGGACTGTTTGACTATCATTCTCAGATAGCCTGTACCAAGGAATCCTATGTTCTAGGGTACAAGTCAATATCCCCCATAAAGGTCCAATCGAGATAAGACTTTCCCAGCGCGAAAACCTCGGTGATAACAAGTATCCCGGGTATGATTTTTACGTATATACATAATATATGCACAGTCACTTAGTCATATATATAAATATTTATATTTTCCAAATTAGGTTCACCCACGACCCACAATTAGTATCATTCGTTCTTAGCACATATTTTACTCAATCTCGCATAACGGATTCGTCTCTTTTATTCTCATTTATAATTTAATTCATACTTACTTCTAATCTCTCCAAGTATTCTCTCACTAAGTATAAATTTCAGTAGGTATACCCTCACTTACCTTCTAGTCTAAATCTTTCACGAGTGTCACAATTTCCAATGTATGAATAACTCCCCGTTAACCCACAATTTCATCTCATATTAATTTCACTCAGCGGAGTCTACTTAGACCCTATTGGTCATCTTCATAACCCATTATACTCCATAAATAATAATCAAGGGTTCCTACGTATCTTGACCAGAGAAAAAAATATATGCACTTTTCCAGGAGAGATCGATCGATCGAGTAATGGGGTCGATCGATCGTTCAATGCTCTTGGTCGATCTATCGATCAAGTAGTTCTTGCCCAGTTTGCTGCAAATATCAATCTACGGGTTCACTTATTCTAACCCCTCAAAATCTCTATATTATTATCCTAAACTCCCGTCAAAGTTATCCAAATGTATAAGCAATATATATGAACAAGTTCTAACGTAACAACATCAATAAATCCTCAACGAGTTAATCAAAAAAGGGTTTAATCTCAGATTTTTTTATAAAATCAAATTTTTCATGAAAAATCACAAACCTCTATATTAATCCAGATTTTCTTCCCAAATATCATAATAAATTCGTGGGTAATCCTCTACATATGATCAAGATCTCAGACCACATGGATTCTCCCTACAACATATCAATTATCTTCCAAA
Source organism: Sambucus nigra (assembly GCA_949130495.1). NCBI lineage: Eukaryota > Viridiplantae > Streptophyta > Magnoliopsida > Dipsacales > Adoxaceae > Sambucus > Sambucus nigra. The sequence continues at coordinate 275,235,254 of OX422207.1, read as the reverse complement.
ATATATAATTCTTCCAATAAAACATATGATTTTCATTCCTATACTAACACGGAAGGAATGCCAACTAGAAATCAGCAAGATAGATACATGCCTGGGATTCAAGGGCCTGATTTGTTGATGAAAAATATATGGTTGCGTTCCTCCTCGTGCGATCTACATTTTGTTGGTGATGGCGGTGCAATCGGGTGAGTTATAGGTCTTGGATTGGTTGGAAACTCTTCACCTTCTTCTCTAATGGTTGGTCTTAGGTTTTGTGTTTGTTAACCCTAACAGACAACTCCAAATGGCTAATATATACTAAGAAAATTCGTGGGTTTAATTACCTAAAAATACCAAATGTCTAAAATGTCCTCCCGGGATGTCAAATAGGCCTAAAAATACCTCGAGACCCAAACTCAACCCTCGGTACACTTTTCTGACTATCTCGAACCTTCTGGACACTTTGGCGCACTCAAAACGACCATACGAATGACTTATAATTTATTCAGATTAATAATAATATTTTAATCGTGACACGACACAGGCGTGTCCTGAATTAAATTTCCATAATTGTCATTTTATTCACTCGTGACAATATAAATAAAATCAATCTCATATATTACTTTACTCATCCAGTAATATTCAACAAATTTTCAATAATTACTAACTCACATCACGCTAGTAAATATTAAAAAATAATTTTTTGGATTACTATTAAATTAATGTCATAATTAAATTTAATAAATCCTCAGATTTTAAAAGCCATAAAAATACGGGGTATTACATACTCCCCCTAATAACGGAATTTCGTCCCAAAATTCAAAAAATAAGGTATGCCTCGTAAAAATAGATCTGAATACTTTAACAATACTCAAAACGGACTTTCGGGTAAGGCAAACTCCTATAGTCCTCCCCGCCTCGCAATAAGCTTATTTATCACTATTAATACAATCAATTATAGAGTCAGACTTTAATAACGTCACTTCACATTGTGCTCCAATCCATGTTATTCGTATAAGACGATCCTACACATCGTTGGCCCCCATTGTCTCAATATTATTGGGAGGCCGCACCTCACTACATAGAAATACTCGTATTTATCTAATCACAAAACTCTCTTTATCATCATTCCACCCTTCGATTGGGTAATAAAACAAAACTTCCAATGTTTCCTTACCAAACAACTGGCTCCATTGACCTTAAATCGTCACTTAACTTTAACTTACAATCAATATTATCGGCTAGTATAACAACTGAGGTTCTAGACTCATGGACTAATGACGAAACATCTCTCTACGTCCAACCTTACGCTAAGTTTCATGCATGGGATGTCTCGCAAAGCGAAATCCAAACAAGGAACCCCCCCCCCCCCCCCACCGATACACTACTACCTAGCATAGTCGGTCATCGAAATTCGTTGGGTCCACCGTCCATAACCTGTACCCCTCTATTCTGTCTTTTAATAAAAAATCTACATCTTCGTTCGCAATTGAACTGAAACAAAGAACTTTTTACTAATTGCATTATTGCTCAGTATTGGTGGAATTCACATTCCATAAACCTCGTACGAATACAATCGGGACACTCAAAATCCAATTCCCAAACAAATTAATATAATTCTTAACTTCCACATTCTTAAAGGATAAATATAACAATGCGCTCCTCCTATCACTAAGCCTTAAGCGCTACACATAATAATGAGTGAAATCTTTCCGCCCAACGGTAAACCCAATACACACTGAATCATAATAATAAAGTCCCTAAACACCCTGGGATTAAAACATTTTCGTACCACTATATCCTTCGAAGTCTATATAATATATAATATGAGTGCGAGCCCGACCCTCTCGCAAGTGAGGTATTTCCAGAACAAAACATGTTGCACTATGACAGCAACCCCGATAGAATTGCAATTACTGCCCACTATAGTTTTAACCATTTCCCCTGCACGCACCATACTCTTGTCCTTATTCTCACTTCGGAAAATTTTAACTCGTGTGGTTTTACTCTCTACGAAATACTTCAACACATAACCCACTTATCTCCTGTCATACTGACCCTATTGGGGTCGTCCTTCTCTCGGACTTAAATAGTCTCAATCCTGACGGCTACCCCCGTAATTTCCTTAGCTTTGTTGGCCCTAAGGAACGTGCTACTGGCTTCTATAACCCTTACTGAATTTATTGCTTGGTAAGAATTGAGTTATCCGAATAATTTAAATGAGCCCCCCCTAAACCCTAAACCCTAAACCCCCCCGATGGGTCTCCCCCTTGCGGTGCGTTGCTAACTGCGTTTCATCTAGTCTCACTCTCCAATAAATCTTTTGATTACTTTAGCTCCCTTCACATAATAGCGTTAACATCTCTACGGAAAATACGTGACATTGTCACCATATGGATCGACTGTCCAACAGGATTCTCTTTAAGTGTCATCAACTTTCCTCAAGAGTTGATCTCCCATTTGAAATCTTCTCTACCGTTGGTATCCACTTCCTCTAATACAAGAGTTGCTAAATGTTTCAATTCATTTACAAGTGAACCCCTGTCCGGCCCTTCTGTGATGGGCTCAGAACAACTTTCACATCTTATTCTGAACAACTGATGAAGGAATGTACGATTAAACAGTACTTAAGGTCCTCCCATTTATGCAACATTTCACTATTAAATGTGGTGGTTGACTCCCACTATTATAACTTTGCTCCGACGAGCCAAGAAAAATTTTACTCCAAATTTTTCACTTCCAGTTAATTACCCTCCTCCATATACCCAAGCCTTTGAATGTATTACCTTCGATGTGTAATACACATAATTCCCGCATTTATAGAATTTTCGCTAATGACTCTCTTTAATTTTCCATTTGACCCTTTCCCAAGCGTTCTACATTGGGTGAGTCTAATTTTGATATCACGTTTGAATACAGCTGAACTTGGAAAGCATAGGTTATGTCCTAGCCATCTTTACAATCCTGGCCTCTCGTGCCATAATAGGGGTGACCTCAACTACGGTCATCATCCACGAATATACTTTTTGACCTCCTAAGTCCGGCCTCTGCTATCCGCCCAATGGCCCTCATCTGCCATACTTCATTATTCGATCACGCCCGAATGTAAATAAGATTCACTAATATATATGTGATAGCAGGAGAACGAAATCTCACCAAAGAAATCAACAATCCTAAACATAGGGCTCTATATCAAAGAAAGCTACGCTGGAAGCATAATAAGTCGCACAGATCCTAAAGGACACTAGAACCTGATGCTCTGATACCACCTGTAACACCCCGCCTAATTAAGTACCGGGTGATCAGTCCTTTATTAAATTAACATCAAGGTAAACGATTGGTTCATTCTCAGCATCACTATCGCAAAATAATATTTTCCAATTTGAACACCCTAAATAATTAAGCTAAGCGTCAAAACAATTTAAAGTCTCATTTTTCCTTTATTAAATACAAATATGAACACCGTTTTAATACCCAACAGTTTAAGAATCACATACATACTAAAGATGGAAATTAACACACACAAGATTTAAACCATCTAGACAAACCAAACCAGGTTTAAGAACTATAAATGAAATCATCCTGACAATAGTTAACTCCCAAGGAGTACTGAATACGGGAAATATAAATAAACATAAATATCTGACCAATCCAAACGAAATAGGAATTCGGGCGACACATGCCCTAACTGTAAATAACCAAAGAAAAATTGAATCAATGAAGAGGCCGTCTAAAGCAAAGGCCTGCAACTCCCACATAAGCTGCAGCATGTCCAATCCAAAGAACCTATGAAAGACGCCCCTGTGGCTGGGCACCTGTAATACATACATATATATACAAGAGATAAAGAAATGACAAAAAACGGGTCAGATCCCGAGTGTAAAACAGTTTTAAAAATAGTTTATCAAGTATTTAAAATGCTTACTGGCTAATATAACCACCATCTTAGTGCGCGACACTCTCTTGAGAATTCTCACCTCTCATCTAGTGTGCACGCCTACCGTACTACTGATCACATAAGGTTATCTTACTTATCCTACCATAAAGTTCTATCCCGAGAAGTACTAAGGCCATAATATTTTGTTTTAGAAAATCATTCTCTTCCATATTCTTACGTTACATAGAACCACTTAGTACCGTTACCAAATTCACGAACACTTGTTATAAAGATGAAGCATTTATTCATTACTTAACTACATATACACACAGTTTAAAGTTTCCATATATATATATATATATATACTATCGGCACCCCAAATAAGTCTATGGTGAGGGCATACTCTGCTATCAAGTCCCCATTTCACTCATACTAAGGGAAATACTAGTTCGGAATCAATCTCGAACTGTATTAACACAATACACATACAAATTAAGGCGAAGCATAGTTCCAAGTCACTAAGAGGTCAGCACATACCCCTCACGTCTCTTTGGACCGTCTGACTATCATTCTCAGATAGCCTGTACCAAGGAATCCTATGTTCTACGGTACAAGTCAATATCCCCCATGAAGGTCCAATCGAGATAAGACTGTCCCAGCACGAAAACCTCTGTGATAGCAAGTAGCCCAGGTATGATTTTTACACCGATACATAATATATGCACAGTCACATAGTCATATATATAAATATTCACATTTTCCAAATTACCCACGACCCATAATTAGTATCATTCGTTCTTAGCACATATTTTACTCAATTATCTCGCATAACGGATTGGTCTCTTTTATTCTCATTTATAATTTACTTCATACTTACTTCTCATCTCTCGAAGTATTCTCTCACTAAGTATAAATTTCAGTAGGTGTACCCTCACTTACCTTCTAGTCTAAATCTTTCATGAGTGTCACTATTTCCAATGTATGAATAACTCCCCGTTAACCCACAATTTCGTCTCATATTAATTTCACTCAACGGAGTCTACTTAGACCCTATTAGTCATCTCCATAACCCATTATACTCCATAAATAATAATCAAGGGTTCCTACGTATCTTAATCGGATTAAAAAAAGTAAAAAAATATTCACCGTTATAGGAGGGATCGATCGATCGAGGAATGGGGTCGATCAATCGATCATCGATGCTCTTGGTCGATCTATCGATCAAGCAGTTCTTGTCCAGTTCGCTGCAAATATCAACCTAGTTCACTCATTTTAACCCCTCAAAAGCTCTATAATTTCATCCTAAACTCCGATCAAAGTTATCCAAATGTATAAGCAATATATAAAAACAAGTTCTAACGTAACAACATCAATAAATCCTCAATGAATCACTCAAAAAGGGGTTTAATCTCAAATTTCTTTATAAAACCAAATTTTTAATGAAAAATCACAAACCTCTATATTAATCCAGATTTTCTTCCCAAATATCATAATAAATTCGTGGCTAATCCTCTACATATGATCAAGATCTCAGACTACATGGATTCTCCCTACAACATATAAATTCTCTTCTAAAACATATAATTCTTCCATTAAAACATATGATCTTCATTCCTAGACTAACATGGAAGGAATACCAACTAGAAATCAGAAAGATAGATACTTGTCTGGGATTCAAGGGTCTGATTTGTTGATGAAAAATATATGGTTGCGTTCCTCCTCGTGCGATCTACATTTTGCTGGTGGTGGTGGTGCAATCGGGTGAGTTATAGGCCTTGGATTGCTTGGAAACTCTTCACCTTCTTCTCTAATGGCTGGGATTATGTTTTTTGTTTGTTAACCCTAAGAGACAACTCCAAATGGCTAATATATACTAAGAAAATTCGTGGGTTTAATTACCCAAAAATTCAAAATGTCTAAAATACACTCCCGGTGTGTCAATTAGGCCTAAAAACTCCCCGAGACCCAAACTAAACCCCCGGTACACTTTTCTGACTATATCGACCCTTTCGGACACTTTGGTGTACTCAAAACGACCATACGGATGACTTATAATTTATTCACTTTAATAATAATAATTTAGTCCTGACACGACACAAGCGTGTCCCGAATTAAATTTCCATAATTGCCATTTTATTCACTCGTGACAATTTTAATAAAACCAATCTCATATATTACTTTACTCATATAGTATTATTCAACAAATTTCCAATAATTACTAACTCACATCACGCTAGTAAATATTAAAAAATAAATTTCCGGATTAATATTAAATTAAGATCACAATTAAATTTAATAAATCCTCAAATTTTAAAAAGCCATAAAAATACGGGGTATTACAATTTCCCTCGAAATCTATAATACATATAATCAATTCCTCTTTAGCATAAACAGACCCTTTCGGTTTAATATAATTAAGTGATCGCTACTTAATTCATTACAGATTTCATTATTAATTCTACCTACTCAATTCATACAGTAGATATCATTACAGGTATGTATATATACACACTCTCTCTCTCTCTCTCCATATATATATATATATATATATATATATATATATACACACACATTATTGCACCCCAAGACACAGTTGAGGTGCGTGCATACTCTGTTATCATGTCCCGTTGCATCGCTCATTGCATAAAGGACTTAAAGGTTCAGTCTCTCGCGAACCATCAAAATAAAACATATATATTGGAGGCGAACATAGTTCCAAGACGATGGGCTACGCACATACCTACGCACCCATACGACCGTCATCACTACTGTTCTCACAGATAGTTCCCACCCGAAGGCTTCTCAAGACATGACTGTCCACAACGCGCAACCTCTGCTCGATAGCAAGCAGCATAGGTATGTTATACACATAATAGTTCAATCAATGAGTATATACACAACTAATTATATTCATTAGGTATTCACGCACCCTTGTTCCTGAATTTATATTTAGTATATTTGTCCCTACTACCCATAATACTTTAATTGTACGATTTACCTCTCTACCGTATATACTCTTTAAGGTTCTCTCATTCCAACCCATTCCCTTAGCAGTTACATAATTTCTCTCACTACTATATCATGAAAATAAGCTATTCTAGGATAACGTAGGTCCTAATCTCCCTCTTAAAGTAACCTAGAAGGCTTCTTAACTCATTTGGTCAAAATTGAAGTTTCTGAAATCTCATTAGAACCCAGGGATTCTCGTTCGAACGAGTTCCTCACTTCGAACGAAATCTAAAATTTCATTGGTAATCTCGTTGGAATTCTCATCCGAAGTCTCGTTCGAACGGGGTCGTTCGAACGACCTGGGCAGGTCTTCGAACGAGAATTCAGGGTTCGTCCCTGTCTTTCAAAAGTTTCATTTTTCTAATTTGTTCAACACAACATTACTTCAAAACTCATCCTAATTCACATTTAACAACTCTAATCGATATCCCCTAGTATTAAAACACTTTCCCATCTGTTTTCAACATCAAATCCTTAAGATTTTAACATGAATTTCAATAATTTACCCAAATCTTCAATGAGCCCTAGTTTATCATAAACTCCGTTAACAACAATATAAACCCAGGTTTAATTTTGTGAAATCACATATAAAACTCAGATTTAATATAACCAGAACATGGTTATTCATCTACATGCAGCTCTATACTCCTAAATTAAAGATTTATGCCCAATTCAATCTCAACTTCATAGAATTCTAGTTATCTCATCAACTAATGTTAATATGAATCATATATGCTCAATAATATAGCAAGATAAACACTTAAATTTTTGTGAACCTATGAATCGTTGAATGAAATTGGTGTGGGGCTGATCCTTTCCCCGCGATCTAAGCGTTGATGTGATTTTCGGTGGAAGGGCTTGACTTCTTATCCCAAAGCACTGTTGAGTTCTCCTTCTTCATCTTGGTTCTCTCCCTCTCTCTCACGTAAGTTGAAAATTGACAACTCTCTTTCAATCCACGTACACTCCTAATTTAATTCCTGATTTTTGTCCATTTTAATTCCCAAAAATCCCAAAAGACCAAAATACCCCTTAGGGGTGTCGGTTTGGCCTAACTTGCCCCGAAATCCAAATAAAACACCCGAGTAGTGTTTTCTGGCTATTTCGACCCTTCCGGACACAATAGCGCTCTCAAAAGGGCCATCCGAGTTACTTAAAAATAAATTATATTATTAACCCAATAAAATAGTACCGAAACGACTCACACGAGCGTCCCAAACTAAGTGTATTATAACTGTCGTATTTTCCACTCCCAGCCATAATAATATTTCTTAATCATATATTACTTTACTCTCTAAGTAATATTCAACATAATTCTCATCAGTAATTACTAACTCTCGTCATGATAGTAATTATTACAATTAAATCCGGATTAATTAGAAATAATTTTTTTCTATTTTATTTAATTAATCCAAAATCAATATATAAAATAATATGCAAAAAATACGGGGTATTACATTTGGTTCACGTCATTTTCATAGCATTCATTCTACACTCTCTTACATCATCCTTGCCTCACTACTATCCACGACTACTTACACTCAAAAATCATTTTATAAAAGTCCCCAAAACATAATTCAAGTAGCTTTGAATGTCTAAATCCTTTTGATTCCATTTTGACTGCTAGTTCCCATTTAACATATTTTGCATTTTAGCATATTCTCAGTTAGTTTTTCTTTATTTTGTCATTAATCTTACTCTTTTTGTTATATATATCTTCAAACATTTTATTATAAATTAAAACCTTAAAAAAGGTTTATGCCTTAGTTCCCAATTTAAGGTTATGTCACTTTTTATCACACCTTCACTGCACATGGCAAATTCTTTTTATAAAAAAAGAGCTATACTTTAGATTTAGACTATGGTTTAGACCCCACTTTATTCATTCTCTTTAATGATCATACTGACATGTTATAATCCCATCCATATACTTATCTTATCTTGTTCATACACTTAGTTTCCTTATTTTTATCACTTCTTAGCGGTTACGTGACATGTGTGCTCACTTTTCTATAGTGGCACTACGATTCGATATACCACTCATATTTTAGTTATTTTTAAACCTTTATAATTAGTTTGTCTCCTAAGAATGACTCGTTCCTATTATTTTCATAATATGGATACAATGTTTTCACTCCTCACACGCATGCACATTTGTATTTTTTACACTTTTGCACATATGGAACATTTTACACATTTCGCACATGTTCACACACTTTAGGATAATGAGAATATATGGTTGCCTATGAGAGATCGAAAGGGCAGAATGGATGCCTAACACCTTCTTATTCTGTAACGTAGTCTTTGAGCCCATATCTTATTTGGTTTCGCAAGTACTAGTAGTCTTTTATTCTATCTATCTGGAGATGGCTATTTTTTGTCTATTTTGAGTAAAATAGTTTGGAAAATTTATCTTTACACATTCACATACCTCACATTATCGAGGATGACCACTTTTATCAGCCAATGCTTGACACGTGATGGCCTTTAGGGCAAGACACTTTTAAATCATACTTGGAAAATATGAAGAAATATCTAGTTGTTCACCCAACTATAATAGTACTAACTAGCAAGTACTTGATGGATCACATTTTATGAAAATGTGTGTCGTAAATTCAAATAGTTATGTCTCAATTTTTATGCCACAAATACCAAAGCTTCACAATATCTTTCCACACTTGTATACTTGGAATCCATTCTAGATTTAAACCTAGATAAGTACTACACGGACTTTTTCTGGCCCTCTTTCTTTCGCTCGAGCAAATCTCCAATGGATTTGTTTGTGAAAGTCAAATATAAGAAAAAAAGCTTATGTGCTTCTGATGGAATCATTTTTTAGGGAGACATTAGGATTTTTTTGATCCTATCAAATGAATTTTACTATTCCTTTACCCAAATCCATTTTACTTTATCATTCATCAATGGCAAGAAGGGATGAGTAATTTCTGCAAGAGCATCTATGAACCTCATGACATAAGAACATTTTCCTAAGAAACTTTTGAGCTGCCTCTGGTTCCTCGGGGTGGCATCATTAGAATAGCTTTTTTTTGTCCATATCCATTTACACACCTTGTCTGTTAACAACAAATCTAAAAAACTTACTCGTTGTAACCCCGGCAGCATATTTAGAGGGGTTCAGTCGCATCTTGTACTTCCTAAATCGCTTGAAGACTGAATGTGCCTATTTTCACTTTTAGATTTTATCACCTTACCATCCACATAAAATTCCAATATATCATGAAATATATAATTAAATATGGCCGTCATCATTCATTGGTAAGTCGCGCTAACATTATTCAAACAAAATGGCATGATCATGTAGTGGAAATTTCCAATAAGGGTTCGAAGGGTTATCTTCTCTGTATCTTCTAGATCCATTGTAATCTGGCTATACCCAGCGTAGCATCCATAAAATTTTATATCTCATGGTCAATAGTTGTATCTACTAGGCTATCAATTCTTAACAGTGGGAACTCATATTTTTGGACATGCTCGATTCAAATCTCTCAAGTCTACACAAATTCGTATTTATTTATTATTTTTCTTGGCTATTGCCACAATGCTCAAATTACAAATAGGATGTTGGATAGGCTTGATGAAACCTGTTATGAGCATCTTCTCTACTTTTGCTTTTATTTTCAAATTGAACTCTACTTTGTGGGTCTGGGTAGCCTGTCTCAAAGGTAAGACATTAGGTAATATATTTAATTTATAAGAACTTACCTTGGGGGATATTTTTTTGGCATCTTTGTGTACTTCCATATCAACAGATCAGTAAACTCTTTAAGTAAGCTAATAATCTCTTCCTTTTGGTTTCGGTTCATAATGTTGGATATGAAAATGTGTCTCTCGTCTCGCTCTTCCTTTCATAAGTTTAACTCTTCCAATTCTTGTAGCTGCTCTTTTGGTCCATCCTGGATACTTTTTGGAGCTTCTTTTGCTTCCTTAATGTGATTCACTATGTGATTTATCGATTACAAAGCATCTTGGTGCTGGGTCAGCATTCTCATACCAGATCTTTGCTCGATCACACCGTTACAAACGGTATAATACTTTTCTATTGGGTAGGACTACCTTTTTACAAGTTCAAGCATGTATGGATTTATCCTTTACTTTCCTTTTTCCTTTATCTTTTTCTTTAGTGGGCACCAATCGTGGCCCCAACCTATTATGGATGGACTTCCTCTCCTAACCCCCTTCATAGTTTGCTTGTGTCTCCCCAACACATTTTATCAAGAGATCATTCATTTCTTCATATAACTCGATATAAAATGTCTTATCTACTATTTAGATTTCCTCCACTATGAAAGGCCTCTCTATCTCCTTGATGATAATCTATATTCCATGAATATTAGCTTTGCCACACTGATGAAAAGTGGAGGGCACAATACCATAAGTCTGCATCCAAACTCTTCCAATAAGTAGCTGATAGCTTAGAATAACGTTGATGACATGAAATTTTATGTGAGAGATAAAATTTCCTAACTTTATTCCCCTTTATTGACTGCATCATTGCACTATCGAATCCTAAAATTAATAAAGGAATTGGAACTATATTTTTATCGAGTATTCTGACTCATAGAAGGTTCTAATTAGCATGATTTTAATTGAATCCCCCTCCCCCTTCTAAAAATGCTTGCAGTAAACTAATCCCTTTCACCAACGCCATCATGTATAGGGGTCTAATATGAAAGAAAGGTATCCACCTATCAACTTCTGAGAATATTACCTCTTATGTGTATCTCTTGATGATCCTCCAATCGGCCCATGCCAGTTTATTGAAGGCTCTCCTTAGTCCTGAACAGCTACTAGAATCTTCTTGGTGATAACTACTCGAGTTTCTTCCCTAACCCCAATTTGACCATAAACTCATTTAAACTTTGGGCTTTTAGCAATCACTGCGATTTTCTATCTCTACCTCATAGGTCTGTGCATTTTTAACATACTATGTTCTCAAAGTTCCCTCTTCATCTAGTGCAAGCACCACACTCACATTTCCTTCTTCAATTTCTAATTATTCATCCTAATCACACTTATAATCCATTTTACCCAAATCGAGCAACAAATCATCACACACTTGGTTATTTTATTTCTATTCCATAAAGATAATTATGTCCTCCATATCATGAGCAAAGACCATGTTTGTATACCCGTATTGATAAGATGGCAATGGGTTCTCATTTATGTCTAAAGGAGGGATGTAAAGAGTACCTTGAGCAACTTGATCGTTTATTATCTTATGAAAGTAATATAAATCATTTGTTGATTACTAAAATCTTTGGTGTAAATTATATAACTTTGCATTTGCTTTGTCTGTTGTTGTGGGCACTTTGTTAAGCAGGTTGGGTGGAATTACTCTTTATTGTACGAGTGTACGATAACAACCATTACTTCTTTAACACTACATGATAAGAGATGTGGTACCTCTCTTCCAAATTTCCTTTTTTCCAGCTCTTTCGTTCTTCAGTGCTTCTTGGATACCCTTTTTTCCCTTGGGACTATTATCCACATAGTTGATAGCTTGCCTACGAGCAATCTAGAACCTTCCTTATTAAGATACTACCTGAGCTATTTAATTTTGTGACTTAGGTTTTATGTTCATCGCAGTATTCATTGTTGCCCTGGTAAACTCTCTAAATGTGTCCTCTCATGTTGCATTGATGAAGTGGATCTTGTATTCTGTGGTCAGTCCTTCTACATAAATTTGCAGCAATTTTACTTCTATGGCTTCCTCATGTACTTCTAGAGACCTTTCTCTAAAACGTTTAATGTACTGCATCAGTTCCTTAAGAGGATTTCGGACTTCTTAAGTCAAATGCCTCAAGGTAAATTTATTTTCTTCTACTAATAACAACTACAATAAAAATACGTATTTATGATGATTTTTAACAATCGTAAAAGGCAGTTTATGATGGTTTTTATTCTCAATAATCGTTATAAGTTTGACTATCATAAAAAAAATTCGAAGCTATTAAACCCATCATGAATGAGACTTCAATTATGACCCTTTTTATGTAACTATCATAAAAATGAATGCGATATTCATTATATTATTACAATAAACTTTAAAAATCGTAATTACTGGGGCATTATTTATGACGGGGCTTTTATAACCCTTATAAAATCAACTGTATGGTCTTGCTTAATATTACATTAATGCTAAAATCATCATAAACATCACTCAGAACCATCATAATATGACTCCATACATTTGTAAAATCGTCATTTATATTGTTAAATTTCACAATTGTTGTTATCAAAACCTTTGTTATCCAAACAATCATTTATTTGTGTATTATAAAAGTCAACGATATAATCACAAACTGAAAACACAAACATAAATTGTATGACTGCACAATCCAAACATTCTAATAGCAAATTAAAATCTAATGATGTTATCACAAGTCTTGTCTACATTATCAAAAATGAAAAAAAATTAACTAATGTTCCCAAAATAAAAAATAAAAATGGTCTTATCTACTATATACACCATTCACAAACATATAATATTTCAAAATTAAGCCTAGATCCTTCTTGTTTGTCGATAATCAATCATGTATAACATCAAGCATATGTGACTCTCTCTTTCCAAAATTATAATTCCTATCAAGTAATAAAAAGTTAAAATTATAGCTTATATTACTAATAAAGATGCAAAAATAAAGATAGAAGCCTTCCAAAACTAACATGAAGTTGTGTAGTGTTGTGTTCATATAAAAAAGACTTTTTATACGAACATAACACAAAAACTAGAGCACAAACATGAGCATATAACTAATTTATGTCGTGTAGTGTCGTGTTCGTGTGATTCAATGGATACTCTGATTTCACTAGCCATAAGATATTCCATGGATTTGGAAATCCACTTAATTTCTGAACTCTCATCATGTGACTAAGGTTGAGTTCAAAAAAATATATAATTCCAAACTTGAATTGAACCACGACTATTCTTTCCTACCATCCATTTCAATGTTTTAACAGCACAATGCAAGATCAACATAATCTAATTCAGATGATATATTTTTTAATGAAGTCGTGTTGAAGTTCATTGATCTCATAAGTATCATATGACACTGTCCCGATCAACTCCTTCATATGAATAACTCAAGGAACCATTTGTATTGTACTTAGAAGAAATAAATCAAGAGGGAAGCAAAATAATATTTAAGAGAATCTAACCTTTATTTTGGTATATTTATATGGATCTTTCATTAGTTTCCTCATGAACCTCAACACATATAAACCACATTCAACTGACCCTGGATGTTTTGGACCCTAAGAACACAGCTGATGAAAATCTTATAAATATCAAAATATCAAAAAAAAAATATGCTAAGAGAATTCAATAGCATTAAATTCCCTTGAAATTCTCCCATTCTAATAGTGATCATATTCCTTTGACTCCTAAGAATGATTTTATAATCTTATTCCACTACAATAAAAGAATTAAAATTATAATTAAATTTAAGGGAAAAAGCACGTACTGAGACACGACTCGCGTGCTTATACAGAGTTTTAAATCTAAAGCCGGTTCCCCGTGTAAAGAATCCATCCAAAACACATTATAGGAAATAAAGTCTATTACAACGAAAACCCAATGACATCTACATGGTGCAGAGTTGTCAATAAATAATAGAATTGTAATTTATGAAATATAAACATACACAAAAAGATAACAACATCAATAAACTTACCCTATGTTAAATGGAATTAAATCTGATTCTCTGAAGCATTCAAGATATCCGTGATAAATTGATGCATCATGTTTTTGGTAAATGACTCATGAACAGAAAGAGGATTGACAAAGTTAATAACTTCACGCATACTTTCAAATTTGTTACGTAGGCATCTATAAACCATATAATGGTGTGTTAGAAAACAATACTTTAACGAACGGTGTAAAATTATAAAAATTCTCCGACCTCATGTAAGCAATAATGGAAACACCATCCAACTCTTCCATCTGACAAAATTGCACTAGCTCTTATTTTGGAATATACGTTGAATCAAGATCATCACCAAAAATCTTCATTGGAATCTTTATAGGATCCGTCATCATGATATTATCAATCATTCTAGCAAAATGCAATAATTGCACTATTTTGACCTATGAACTCTTGATTTTATTCATTCTGAATGGCGTGTATAAAATAACAATTTCAATAAATTAAAATTAGCAAGCTAAATAAAATGGAAGCAAGGAATATGTCAACATATTACCTCACTGTCCAGCAATACATATTGTTTGGGCCAAGCAACATGTGATTTGTATGCAGCTTTAACAATCTACATATCAACTTGAATAATGGTTATTGAGAGATGTGCATTAGGAGAGTGCACAATATCATAGACACGTGTAAATAATTATCCTCTAAACGGACACTATGTAAGGTATCATTTGGTCCAACCCTCTTAAAAATCTTCCCATCAACGAAAATATTTGTACGCAAGTTCAAAGCCAATGAACATGGTTGGCCTTATAAGAAAATAATAGTAAATGGTTTTTTTTCTAACAAGCGAAACATCATTCATATAGGGGATGAAAAATTGTATTTAGAATGATATAGGCACATTTTTGTTTAAAATGTAACGCACCTTGTCAATATTATATGTTGGATTTGATGGTAGAATTTGACATGGTCTTTTGTCATTGTGTTTGACCTATGTATGCTTTTAAAAAGACAACGATAAGAATATTAAAAACACAAAGAAGTATACATAGATAATCAAATACATTAAGTACTCACCGTCCTTTTTTCTCTTATATGGTGAATCACATGGTCCGCTCACATTACTCATCTGCTTTATATTACTCTTTTTATTTTTAGAGGCACCTTTCTTAGTTGAAGGATGTGAAAGGGATCCACTAGGATATTTCATTGGTTGTGCCTCCATTTTTTGAAGTTATCGATATTTTCTTTTACCCTCTCTTCAACTTGGCACAATTTAGATTCTATGTCATGGATCTGTTATTTCAATCCATGCCAAAGTAGATGGAAAAAGTTTGTAGGAGACTTTCCTTTTCCCATCCCCTAACTTGGACACTATGCTCAGGAATGCCCGGTGCCAAAGTTAAGACTTGTGTTGTGCACTATGAAGGGGTTGAGATTGCAAGAGAAGATGATGGATAATGAGAAACTTATGTTATGGACAGTCTTCTCTTATCATCGAATAGAGAGGAATACCATCGATACATCATTAAAACAAACTGCACTGTTAAACATAAGTTATGTAATGTCATTATTGACAATGGGAGCAACAAACACACTATGTCTAAGTAACTTTTAAAGGCACTACAATTAAGGGTTGAGAAATAACCATCATCGTAGAAGATTGTTGATCAAGAAGGGTGCGAAAGTGCATGTAAGGGAGGTGCTAGGTTGAGGGACTAAACCAAATAGTTTCATAAAATTTGTGTCCACAAAATGTGGAGGATGATTTATCAAAGATCTTGAGATTATATTTTGGTAAATCTTACTTTATAATGCAATTTACGTGATTAGTAAATTTATAAGGTTATTTTATTATATTTTATTGGCTCCGTAATATCTATTTAGATTTTTTTTCTATTCTAAAATGGGTGTACAGTATCTATTGAGGGAATGCAACATGATAGGTTCCTAAAATTTGGGTATTTGGTTATTAATAATAAGGTCTCTTTCTTCTCTTTATCTATCGGTTGATCAACACCTCACACCACCAAGTTATTTTACATCATTTTTTTATTCTTCATGCTTTTTAATTAATTCTTTAATGCTTTGTAATTTGTGTGATTATATCTTATCTTCAACAAAAAATATTAACTTTTATAAGCACTGTCGTTGCAGATTAGGGCAAGTCAAGTAACATAATTTTTAACTATTGCAGACCAAGAATCAAACATCAAGCAACACGTATATTTGATTAATTTTTATAAATCTTATATGGTTGAAATTTCATTAAATTCCAAATAAGGTGGAGTTTTAATCCAAAAAGGTTTTAATTTCATTAAAGTTACAAGTCAAGGCAATTTTATTTCATTTCCTATGAATATAAATATTTTTAGCCCACTGATATAACTTTTTACATTAAAAGGATATTGACGATATATAAGGACTCCATTCGATGTAATAAACTATTACTTTTAACTAAATATAACATGTTTAAATGTTTAAAACAAAGAGATTATGGAGATAATGATTGTCTTAGAGGATATCATCTTTTCTTATAGTTTAATTTTTTTTCTTATAGTTTCATTCCTTACTTCGTGGTTTCATTAATAGAAGAGCTTTAGTGGTGGCTTCAAAACTGAAGTGATTATACATGGCTCTATAATTTTTAGCTCATATTAATTTCAATATTTTTGTTCATTTCCAATAATGAAGTGAGTTATTGATATTCCTATGTAAAAGGTCAAGTGATCTGAGCAGAAAAACAAAGTGGTATATAGAGGCCCCGAAGTCTTCGAAGAGTATGGGCCGAAGGGGAAATGGTAAATCTGCTGAGAAAGATTCCATCCTCAAAATTTAGAGGATAAATCCATTTACATTTGTTTATTACACCCTAAATAAAATGAGGGGAGTGTGCTTGCGTTCAAATAAGGAAGTTATTTAATTAAACACAATTTTCACCACTTAAGTCCTAAACATGCATCTATATGTGATTAAATACGATAATGAAGCATGCAAGAACACAAATATGAGGAAAAATCCCCAACGGGGCAAAACCTTTTATTTTCACAATAATTTTTGTAAGATAACGGCTTACAACGGATTACAATGAAAATACAAGTGTTACAGAAATACCTTCGGGTGTCGGTTCTGTTGTCGGCGGCTGGAACAATACCTTTTTAGTAGGGCAGCAGTGACGAAGAGAGCGGCTTCCTCACAAAGTACTCCAGATGAGTAAACGATCTTCTTCAAGATTTAAAGATTCACACACATATATGGGAATGGTTTTGTGAATCAAAAAGGTTTAGAAAACCTTAAAAGGTGAAGTCTTATTCTGGGATGTTTTCGCAGAATTTCGTGATTGTAGAAAGACTTAAAAAACGTGTAGAAGGAGATCAAATATTTATACAAAAATCGAGGTGGTGGCTCGTTCGAACGAGATAGCATGTCGCTCAAACGAGATAGCATGTCGCTCGAACGAAGGACAGAAGTCGTTGGAACGATATCGCGCGACATGTCTATCTCGCGCGAATGACTTGCAAAGTCGCTCGAGCGATCTCGTCGATCGAGGCCATTCGCTTCTACACTTAGAAAAATTCTGCTTTTGATAAAAAATAAACCCAGACTTCAAAAAATAATTTTCAAAAATATTTCCCAAATATTTATGCAAATATTTAAAACTCCAATATAACATTTTACTGATAGAGCATAGTGGAGTAGTGGGAATGAGCTGAGCAGCAAGTTGCATGTAGCATGATGCACGTGAAGAAAGTGGTTGCATTGAATTCGGATACAGGCCGTCGGGGATGATCGTGTTGACGTGCCGAATGTAGCGGTATCAGACATATGAACTGTGATCTAGGAGAAAATAGAAAATTCCTAGATTCTAACCCGGACATTTATAGAATTATGTCCTTACAAATCTCCCCCTATGTTTATGCCGGTACATACATAAAAAATCCGAATTATGCAATCAAATGACATATAAGATAATATCCACATTAAACCCTCAAACTGAGAATACTAAATGACATGTCTCCCAAATCTTCAGCTCTTCAGAAACTTTCAAAGCTTTTCTCATCAGGGTGTGCAATCCAAAAAATGAACAATGATGTACCTACACACATGAGATAAAGCAAATACCCATGACAAGCAACAGTTTGAAATATAATGATATGCAAAAATTGATGATCAATTAAGCTTAAGTAAATCATTCATAAATCAACTAAACACCAAAACATAATTCTCCCCCATAATTCTTCTCCCCCTTTTTATGATGTCCCCAAATAGACAAATATGAGAAGCGGAAATGAATGAACATGGATAATGACACATGGGAATAAAAAACTGCTATTTTTATATTTTTCACACATAGTACACAACAAAGAATCACACCATGAAAGATCACAAAAACAACCAAGTCAATGATAACGAAATGAAGGGGTGTGAACAAATTCGATAGGAAAATCAATGCATACAAACATGACATATGTGCACGATGAATATAGGATACTCCTAACGAATGAACTCAAAGTCTTCCTTTGGTGTAAAAAAGATGGAAATATAAGACATTGACTCAATCAACTCAACAAATCAAAGCTCAACGTGATTTCCACACCAATAACGTCCAAAACTATTTCATGCTTTTTCAGGACTTTCAAGGAAGTGCAAACCCATTTATATTCTCCAACCAAACTCCCTCAGATTTTATTTTGAATAGAGGCTTTTCTAAATTCTCAAACTTTGGAGAATTGAAAGTGAAACCTAAGTGGCCCATATTTGCATGAATTGATTTTTATTGCCTTTAAATTTTTCGGGCTCTTTTAACCTCTTTGGACCCCAGATAATAAAATTCCTCCATTTTTTAGGTCCTTTTGAACGGTGGCTTTTGTGCAAAGAAGAGAATTACCTTTCGCAGACCCTCCCCGTTCTTAAACAAACACTCAGTCTCACAAAAAAAAATGGTTTTGACATGCATTCCAATCTTGCCAAGTTTTATCGCATATTGCAAGTTGTATAGATAGAATTGAGATGGAAACACTCAAGCCAACATGTGATAGACAATTACAATAATTAAATAAAGCCATGCATGTGTGCAATAAAGGAGATAGGAGTCAAACATGTAGGAAAATATCACTAATTACATCTCAAAGACTCCATACAATGTAAAGCACATGGATGAAATGATGTAGCATCTCAAATCTCTATCAAACAGTCACATGAAAAGATGGAATGAAATTGTGACTTGGCTATCTTAAATGTTCATCCACAAAAGGTGTATATAAAAAATTCAAAAATCTTTTTGTGCTTTTCTGAAATTTTTATATATAAAAACAAGAATCTTTTTGGATTTTTTTCAAAAGAATAAATAAATACAACAAAGCAATGGTACATATAAAACAGACTAGCAATAGGAAGCATATGATATGAACATAAAAAAACATCATATTCTAGACATAGACCAATCCATCAGTCAATTGTGCAAATACCCAAAGATTTCCTAAGACTCTTAAATCTAAGGGCATCTAAAGGTTTCGTGAAAATATCGACTAACTGACGGTCGGTGGGAACAAAACTCGGGGATACGACTTTCTCCTCAACTAACTGACGTATAAAGTGCTCACGTATCCTGATGTGCTTTGTGCGCGAATGTTGGACTAGATTGCAGGATATGTGTATCGTGCTTGTGTTATCACAAGAAATGGTCATGGTGTCATGTGTAATCCCATAATCCTCCAGCATTTGCTTCATCCACAAGAGTTGCGTACAACAAATCCCGGCGGCTATATACTCAGCCTCCGCAGTGGACAAAGAAATGGAATTTTGCTTCTTGCTCAGCCAGGAGACTAGAGCAGAACCAAAATAGAAACACCCACCAGAAGTGCTCCTATAACCATCTACATCCCCGGCCCAATCGGCATCTGAATAGGCAGACAAACGGTCATCAGTATCAAAGGAATACCAAATACCGTATGAGAGAGTCCCACTCACATATTTAACAATACGTTTTAGAGCAAGTAAATGTGACTCTTTTGGGGACGCCTGATATCGCGCACAGACTCCAACACTAAAGGCTATGTCGGGACGACTAACAGTCAAGTAGATAAGACTACCTATCATACTTCGATATAAGGTTTGCTCTACGTCCTTGCCTGAAGTGTCCTTACTAAGCTTGGTAGTGGTACTCATAGGTGTACGTGCATGCTTAGCGGAGTCTAAACCAAATTTTTTAACCAGGTCTCTAGCATACTTGGATTGGACGATGAACATCCCATCCTCTAGCTGACGAACCTGGAGACCAAGGAAGAAAGTAAGCTCACCAACCATGCTCATCTCAAACTCACTTTTCATCTCCTCTTCAAAGTGATGAGCATGTTGAGAGCACGTGGATCCAAAGACTATATCGTCCACATAGACCTGGGCAACCAAAATTGCACCGTCATCTCTCCTAACGAACAACGTCATATCAACTCCCCCTCTCTTGAAGCCACGGGCTAAGAGATAGGAAGTAAGCCTGTCGTACCAAGCACGGGGTGCTTGCTTCAAACCATACAAGGCTTTTCTCATATAGTAGACGTGCTTCGGGTGCTGAGGGTCTTCAAACCCTTTTAGTTGTTCCACGTAAACCTCCTCCTGTAGAATGCCATTCAGAAAGGCACTCTTGACATCCATCTGATATAACTTGAAGCACAGATGACATGCGATGGCGAGTAGTAAACGGACGGACACAAACCTCGCAACAGGAGCAAATGTCTCCCCAAAGTCTACACCTTCTATCTGTGTGTAGCCTTGAGCGACCAACCTAGCCTTGTTTCGGATTATGGTACCATTTTCATCCATTTTATTCTTAAAAATCCACCGGGTACCAATCACATTAGTCTCACTAGGTCGGGGGACAAGTTACCAAACATTATTCTTTTTAAACTGAAGCAACTCTTCCTGCATAGCAGATATCCAGTGTTCATCCTTGAGTGCTTCTTTATGGTTCTTGGGCTCGACTTTGGACGTGTAGCAAAGATGTCTAACAACGTTTTCTAGCTGAGCACGAGTCTTGACCCCTAGAGTGAGATCGCCAATAATGGCAGACGGGTCATGGCTCTTGTGAACCCAAGTGGGTGTGTCCCCTAACATAGGAGTGGGGACCATAGAGTGTGGGTGGGGGATAAGTGGATCACTGTTAGACGAGTCCTCATCCTCACACTGAAGGTTAGGATCAATAACCGTCGGCGGTTCGTCATCTTACACGGTGACGTTTATTGATTCCATAACCTTAGAGCTATTCAGGTTAAAGACCCGGTACGCTCTGCTATTCGATGAATATCCTAGCAATATTCCCTCATCGCTCCGGGAGTCAAACTTTCCTAATTGCTCTCTATCCCGTAGGATGTAGCATTTACTCCCAAAAACACGGAAATATGCCAGGTTGGGTTTCATGCCTGTCCACAATTCATAAGGCATTTTAAGTGTGTGTGGACTCAAGTAAACCCTGTTCACCGTGTGGCATGCAGTAGACACTGCCTCTGCCCAAAATCTCCTAGAAACATTACGACCTAGAAGCATAGATCTAGCCATTTCCTGGATCGTTCTATGCTTTCTCTCAACAATCCCATTTTGCTGAGGAGTCTTCACAGCAGAAAACTCATGTTTGATCCCAAGTCTATCACAATACAAATCTACCTTTGCTTCCTTAAATTCAGTGTCGTTGTCACTACGTATCCTGTTAATAGTGACTCCGTATTGATTTTGCAGGACACGGTACTTGGCCGTTAAAAACTCTACAGCATCGGATTTCTCTCTCAGAAAACCTACAATGGAGTACCTGGATAAATCATCCACCATCACGAGGATATACCTCTTACCACCCAGACTCTCAGTACGAGTGGGACCCATAAGATCCATGTGTATAAGCTCAAGAACACAAGAGGTGGTAATGGAATGCAACTTCCTATGGAGACTAAGAATTTATTTTCCCAACTGACAGGGTTCACAAACCGTCGAAGTTGGCCTTCCAAGAGATGGTAAGCCACGTACTAGGTCATTTTTAGATAAGCGAGTGAGATCTCTAATATTTACGTGACCTAGACGTTGATGCCACAGATCCATAGGAGTGATTGTGGCGCTGTTGCAGACAAGTGAGGAAGTAGGCATAGTACCATAGAAATTATCCTCGATCCTCACCCCTTGCATTAAGAGTTTATCGGCTTGATTGTAAACATTACATGCGTCCCGATCAAACTTTACTGCAAAGTCAATGTCGCACAGCTGGCTAATGCCGAAAAGGTTTACTTTTAAACCTTTGACGTACAACACATTCTTTAGCTTAGGAAATCCTGGTAACACTACAGTACCTCGTCCTACAATGCTAGACTTGCTCTCATCTCCAAAGGTGACTCTTCCATCCTGATAGTCCTCAAGAGATGTAAAAAATGAGGCATCACCTGTCATATGTCTGGAGCATCCACTGTCAAAATACCACTATGAGGTATTATGTGCCTTGAGAGCGACATGAACAATGAAGGCCTTTTTATCTTTCTTAGGTACCGAAGAAGTGGTGACCTTTTGTTTGCCTTTTTTATTGTTGGTTTTAGATGGAATGTGAGAAGCATTCCCTGATAGCAAAGACATCCATCGAAATTCCTCCATCAAACTCTGAGATGTGGCAGCTAAAAACTCATCTCGCTCTCTCAGACTAGTAAAATCATCAGTATGCTAATGTGGAGCAGTAGTACGTCGTGTCTGACCCATACTATAGCAAAACTCCCTGAGGTGGCCTTTTCTTTTGCAATAAGTACAAAAGAACATAGTCAAAGGCGGACCTTGGTTTGATTTTCTTGGTCGAACTCTCCTTCGAGGTTATTGACGATGGCCATAAGGAGTCGTAGTAAACTCAGGTACTGGTCCAGGTGCAATTTGGGACATGGAGGCACCATCATAACAATTCCCTACTGATCACCAAAACCTAAAGCGGGGCCGAGGAGCATCTTTCCCATTTTCTCAGATCTGTCCTCGATTTGTACCTTGACTTCCCGT
Source organism: Sambucus nigra (assembly GCA_949130495.1). Taxonomy (NCBI): domain Eukaryota; kingdom Viridiplantae; phylum Streptophyta; class Magnoliopsida; order Dipsacales; family Adoxaceae; genus Sambucus; species Sambucus nigra. The sequence goes on along the minus strand of OX422207.1, from coordinate 275,211,710 downwards.
GCTTTCTCAAGATCATGAGTCAGCTGGGCAACAAGGGCTTCAAGTTTCTTCCGAGTCTCCACGGAGGAATGGAGCTGACTCGTAAGACTAGCCACTTGTTTAGTCAAGTCCCCTCTCTTTTTCTCAAAAGGGCTCTCACTCTCTCTAAACAAACTTTCTTTCTCAACACACGCAAATTCTCCCTCTCTCAGGGCGGTGCAGGTGGAGGACTCTCTCTCTCTCGCTTTTCTTAATTCTTCCTCTAAGACGGTGATCTTAAGGACTAACGCTTTGTTACGCTTTTTAGTTTTAAATGACTCAGAATATAACTCAGCGTAGGCGCGTTGAATATCACTCTCGCTCTCACTTGTGTCATCCTCCCCCTCACTCACATCACTCTGATTGTCGAGGTGTCCCTATGAAGCATCATCCTCATCGTCGTGAGGAGAACTAGAAGTGCTCACATGACTAGCCATGAATGCGGTGAAGTTACACTCATGCGGTGACTCGACTCCAGAATCCACCGACTCGACCTCACTGTCGTCGCTAAGGGTAGCGTTAAGAACAGCTTTCAACAAAGAGAACTCAATGTCCAATGCCGATACAGTAAAATAATGGTACTAGTTTTACATGAATTTAGTAGTGGAAATTTACTTTATACTGGTTGCCTTGAATATTTAGCTTTGATGCATTGAGATTTTAATAAATTTGAACCTTATTTTTATTTGTACAATTTTGATTTTCGATTTTTTAAGTATAATTCTACAAGTTGTGCTAATGGGTCGCCCAAAATTGATTTAGTGCTTTAAATGTATGATACACCATCATCGCCACATTGGTTGAAGATAGACTATTTCTCTTGTTCTCTAAATAAAAAGTATCATGCATTTAGGGCACCACATTTTTGTGCTCAACACCAGTAAGGACAGATACGTTTGCACATATAAAAATATAATCTTTACATTGGGGGCTCGTATATCATACATATAGTGTCTTTATTAGTATTAAGCATGAACACGTAGTGCCCTAAATGTGTGATATTTTTTCTCCCTTCTCTCAATGTTGAGGTCTAGATTGCATGTACATTTAGTTCCATCACTTGACTTAAATAAACTGGAAATTGATATTATTAGAGGATGTTATAAGATTTATGGTTGGTTCGGTTCTACTAAAGGATGTTATAAACTTAAGTGTTAGAAACTAGAATGTTCAATCCACAATATTGTAGGTTAATCAAATATTCTTAATTTATCAAATATGTTGGATTAATTTGGGAGAATTACAAAATAAGACCGTTTTGACATTTTATATAAAAAAAACATAAACCACAACAAATTTACCATTGTACAATTGGCACGGGAATAAGCTTATGTGTGTGTGTGTGTGTGTGTGTGTGTGTGTGTGTGTATATATATATATATATATATATATATATATAGAGAGAGAGAGAGAGAGGGAGAGAGAGAGAGAGAGACTCTCTTACATCACACTTAGTTCTAGGCCCTGAGAAACCCTTTTTCCAAAAAAAAATTCTATTGAATTAACCTTTTAATCAATATATATTCAAAAAATTAGGTCAAAATACACTTTCTAACTATTTTTAAAAATTCACAAAATTCTACTAGCGTAGAAGGTTAACTCCATGAATAAAATAAAAAAATGGAAAAAAAATTAGGGCATAGAAGTATGTGTAATGTAGGAAGCATAATGCATAGGAGCCTTGCTCTCTCTCTCTCTCTCTCTCTCTCTCTCTATATATATATATATATATATAGTATTGGATTAATTCCGGACATAGCTCATTGAGTCATAAGATAGATGTTGGTTGTACCTCAAGCCTATGACGTTTGAAAAATTAAAGACGTAGCGGCCAAGAATTTAAAGTTTCACCCTTATCGATTTTCGTGCCAAGTGTATACTTCATCAACATTTGGATTCCAAGGTCTCTAAAAGGTATGAATGCATTATATATATATATATATATATATATATAGAGAGAGAGAGAGAGAGAGAGAGACTTGGAATACATTTTTGGGTGTTATATAATTTGATTTAAGTTGAAAAAAAATTTATATGATGAAGCAAAGAGTAGAAAACGACAATCAAATATGCAATTAGCAAGAATATATTGTGATGCACAAATGCTAGTGTATGCAATTCAACCTTTAGATTTAAAAAGGGAGGTATCACGTGCAAGCAAATGAGAATAAAAAAATCTTGTCTTGTAAAGTCGCCAAATCGAATCTCCTAACCCAAACTAGTGAAGTGTGACACTCTTGGAATTTGGAAATTTTGGTGACTCTGCCATTGGACTTCCTAGAACCCTTTTTAAGATCAAAACAAAATTTTCTAAGATGACCTTTTTTACCACAATGTGAGCATATAAAGACACGGCGAAAGGTAGTACCTAAGGATTAACCTTTGAAAGTGTTCCTAGTAGATTCTCTCAAACTTATGGTTTTTCTTTATTAGTTGAATCATTTTGAGTATCGAAGCGAATACCACACAAGTCATTTTTAATTTGGACGATTCTGAGTAGATAGAATTTTGGGTTAAGATTTTCAATCCTTAAAGTGTTCTTTATCATGCTTGCATGGAGTAGTTTGACCTTGACTTGCATAATGGATTATCTTTTTATATGTCTCGATTCACACATGCACGAGCTCATTTGAAATTTAACTTCACATGTATATTTAAGCTAAGTGATATGTTCTCCTATCAATTTAGTCATCTACATGTTGCTATGACTATGGAGGGTTTGTACATGTAAAAATTATTTCCCAAATTTAAAAAAAAATTGAAAAATACTTATCCGGTGTAGTTGTTTATCAATGGAATCGGGTTGCGAAAGATAAAATTACTTTGAGTGAAAAGCCACCATTGAAAGTTGGCCTAAAAAAATATAGCATAAAAAAATTAGCCAAGGCCTTCAATATTTTGTTGGTATGTTCATAAAGAAAAGAAAAGAAAAGAAAAGGAAAAAATATTAATGAGGAAGTTTGGTTGGATATATCAACGGGTTAGCGCAATGACTTTGTATCCTAGTTATGTTATTCTTGTCATGACTCTATTAGTTTGTAGAATCATCGATATTCTAGGCTTGTGTGCATTATATATGTTTATTCCGTGAGTTCACTTTATATTGTCACATGAGGCTATATTCAAGTTACAAAGAGTTTCACAATCAAATGAGAACTCCGTGAACATGTTTAAGTAATTGGGTTCACACCCCTTCACTTTCGTTTACCACGTGTATTTAGACACAGTGTTACCATATGAGTATGGAAAGCTTAATATATTTTGTGTCGTGTGTGGTATTAATACATAAGTATATGTGTGTGTGAGTTATTGGTATATTTATGTATATATATATGTATGGTGCTTCTTCGTTTTGAGTATTTGCCTTGCTAGTTAGTCCATGTATGATTTGAATTCAAAATTAGTATCTATCTTGTTGCGAATTGTGTTTGACACCCCATGCTTATCATAGTACATATTAATGGCCTTTTTTGTCATCGCATCATAGGTGATATTTATTAACTTGTATGGATTAGTTGTACTTTATTATTGCCCGCCCTTATCACTTTATGCACCATTGCATGTTTAACTTGTTTTTTTTCTTATTCATATCCCGTGTTTAATTTAGGGGGAGTATTTGCTTTAATTGGAGGATAAATAAGTTATTTTATTCTTGACCTTTGTCTATTCTTGAACAAAAAGGGGGAGAAATGGTATCTAATCCTTTAGTTTAGGAAATCTAACTTAGGGGGAGAGCACTATTTTCTTAAGTGGGTCATGTCAGATAAAAGGGGAGAATTAATTAAGAGGGGTGTTTAATTTTATTCACTTTATATTGTCATATTACTTACGAGTTTAATGGTGTGTTTAAGTGTGCAAGAATTCCTTTTAGCGGCAAATTGGTTAGAGTGACAAAACATCTATGAGTCAACTCAAGCGTCTTTTTTTAATTTTATTTTTGGGTGTCTTTGTGTTTAGGCGTGCTTGACGGCCCTTATGATTTTTGGTTTGGTTTTGTCTCAGAATAGCCCCCAAAGGGGGAGATTTATAAGGGAAAATTTCCAATCGAGTCAATTTATAGTATTGGTTTAATTCCGGACAAAACTCATTAAGTCATAGGATAGATTTTGGTTATACCTCAAGCCTATGACGTTTCAAGAGTTGAAGACGTAGCGGCTAAGAATTTAAAGTTTCACCCTTGTCGGTTTTCGTGCCAAGTGTATACGTCATCAACATTTGGATTCCAAGGTCTCTAAAAGGTATTAATGCATTAAATATAGAGAGAGAAACTTAGAATACATTTTTGGGTGTTACTTTAATTTAATTTAAGTTGAAAAATATTTTTTATTTTTTATAAGAAAAATATTTTTTCTGAAATGTCTTTCGAAGGACATTTCCCGTTTGAACGAGGTCGTTCGAACGACATATCATACTAGACTTCTAACGAGCTTTGATGCTTTGTCTTATGAATTCTCGTTCGTAATCTCATTCTTAGTCTCGTTCGTAATCTCATTCAAGCGAACCATCTAACGAACTTGAAATGAGTTTTGGCCGTTTTGCTCTGAAATCTCATTAGAAAGTTGTTCGAACGACCTGGGAGCAGTTTTTGACAGTTTTAGTTTTTCCTCCCATTTTTCCCACTACTTTTTACCAGTTTTAAGTGGATGAAATGACAATTTTTAGAAGTGACTTTTTCAATTCTACCAAGTGCTTTTGAGAGCAAAAACCATTTACAAAAAGTCTCTTTTATGTGTTAAGACTTCGAGAACAAATCTCTACCAAAAACACATGTTTACACCCACGTTTTAGTTTAAATCCAAGTTTCATATATATATATATATATATATATATATATATATATATATATATATATATATATATATATTTGCTTGGAGATTGTTTGGCACCAGGTTTCTTCTCTACCCCCAAAAGGAGATCGTTTGGTTACGGCATTCTCATATAGTTAAAGGCACTGTGTGTGGATTGACGGCAGTTGGGCCCCATTGATGGATTCTAAATTCTGGTGGACTCTGGAGTTATCGACTAGGCGGAGGTGGATGCAAGAAGAAGCATCGAGGCTTGAAGGGAGTCAAGTCGTGTGTTGTAAGTCTTTTGTCTTGTATTTGTAAAACCATACTTAGTGAACTTGTAGGCAGGGTTGTCCGAGATTTTTTCCGTTGTGAGGTTTCCTCGTACATCGCGGCGTAGTGTGTTTGTGATTTATTTTTATCTTGCAAAATTCTCACTTAGATGCATTTGTAGGTTAATAAGATAAAAATTGGTTAAAATCACAACTCATGTTTAATTTAGTGTTATTTAAATAGATGGGTAATTTTAGTTTAATTTAATTCAATTCAACATTAATTTAATTTGATAATATTCATACTTAGTTATTTAACTTGAATTGGATTGAATTTTATTTAAGTGAAACTTATAATGTTTGTGTAGTTTAATTTCACTTTAAGTTTAATTTAATTTTATAGTGTTTGACTGTGCTTTAAAAGTAAAGAAAATTAAATAATTTTTGAAAAATTAAAATTTGGTATCTCATTGAACCATCTCATAATTTGAAATTTAAAATTTGGGGGCATTCACTCCAACAATCTCTCTCTCTCTCTCTCTCTCTCTCTCTCTCTCTCTCTCTATATATATATATATATATATATATACATCGAAAACAACGATTGCACTAATTAACCCAACTTTTTTTCTTAGGGTGAGGAAACCTTGTTATTATGATCATGCCTTTGTGGGCTAAATGATACAGTTTAAAATGTAAGTATAAGAAGACTAACTCATTTAATCATTTATAGATAGAAAATGAACTATCATAGTATACAATGTATCTATAACATATGCAACGCTTTTATAACTAGAACGCTTACAATTGGGCCCAAATAAGTTCCAGGAGACTTGTTTGTTAGTGGAACTCGAACTTATTAACAACCGGAACCCAATCTACTAGTAGAGGGAAAAAAATTCCAGCACAAACATCTAAAAGTGTTAATGTTAGTTAACGGGAAAAAGAATGCAAAAAGAACATTATATAATGTATTTTGGGGCTATACACTTCCATGGAACCCATAGATGGTAGCAACCATAATTAAATTAGAGCATGGAAAAAATGTGATAGATTTTCATTCTTCAAATAACGACTATTAATTTAGGATGGATGTAGCATATACTAGTTAGTTAAATTAGAGAATGGAAAGATAATACATTGATAACTCATTCCCTAACACAAAGTGTCGAGTTTTTTTCTCGTGGCCCTTTAACTGAGGCACTTCCCTAATGTTTTCTAAACAAGTCAAATTGCATGCCTATATGCCATTTTTTTTGCTATTTTGGCATAATGTAATAAGGCTTGGATAAGATTTTTACCGTTTCCCTCATGAATTATGCATAATGGTTTGGAGATGGTCTAAGGCATTCAATACCCAACCATCAACATTAGAACCCCGCCACCAACACACAGTCTTATTATTTAAAGCATAATGTTGACCCTAAATGAACAAGTCCCACAAGTTACCAGTGTAATCGATACAACTCTTGCCCACTGAGGGCATCAACACCACCATCATCAAAAAACAGAGTAAAATATGTACCCATTGACTCTCCAAAGGGGTCCTTAGATATAATATTGACGTATCTTAAGACCCAAAACTCAAGGGGCTGTGAGCCAAGGTGACCCCCCTTGTCTGATAGCTTCGAGAGTATGTGTATAAAGGACTGAAAGCGTTAGATATCTCTACTATTATAAAGCGGGCATCCATGAAGTTGTTGATCGGGCATATATATCGTATATTTATCCCCTTAATTTTGGTACCTTTGTGAACCCGAGCGGTGCAATTGATATGAATTTAACTCGTAATTGTGCCACTAACCTTCATTGGCAAGTATTTCGTGTCTTGTGTTTCTCTTATGTGTTTTACAAGTAAATTATGCAAACGGTACAAAAGAGAAATCGAAACAATAAAAGAAAGGCTAGAAAGGCAAGTTCAAGGGAATTTTTGTAATTCTGTAGCCTGATCCCGGAGGTGGAGCCTACTGGAAAGTTAAAGAGTTCGAAACAATGATAACATTGGAAGAAATGACACCTAAATCCGAGCTACGGTGAAAGAGTTATGATCCCTCAAAGTTGAAGAAAAATCCAAGGAAGAAAGGAAGAAAACATGAAAATTTCTAAGTATAGAAATGAAGTAAAGAAGGCTCCAAACTAGTAAGATTTCCTGAATCACAGTGCGAACCGATTCGGGGTCGAACCGGTTAGGGGTACCTGTGAATCGATTCGAGGTGTCTAATGTGCAAAATTCCACTTGAAAGTTGATTTGTCCTAAGAGTCCTAGAATGTACAAACTCTTCTAAAACATACATGCATCATTATATTAGCTTAGAAAACATAGTTTTGAATAGTTTTTGATAGAGAGACAAGTAGGAGAATAGCTTAGGAATATAGCTTTGATTTGGTGATTAAAGATTGATTATTTTCGGGTTTGATCTCAAGTTTTGATTCAAGTTTTGTTCTCTCTATTATTTTTTTACATGTTATTCTTCTTGCGCGATTCAGTTCGTTTCTAGGTTCATAATAATTCCTTGCATGTTTCAATACACTTCCATCATGATTTATTTTACATGCAACATAGTTAATTCATGCATAGTTAGGTTTAATATGTCTAGTTAAATTCTTTAGGGTCGGAATGCATGAACTCAACCCGATGTGATAGTTGCATGTGTATAAAATTAATCCTCTAAACTTAAAGACTTATTATGACCGTATTGCGTAGCGAACACAATCATTGTAGATCTTTGGATCTCGGTTGCTCCAGGGTAACCTGGATGCTTTAGACTGTAAAACGAGTGTAGCTATCGTGTTACTGCTTTACTCATTCTCTGATTACGTATGGTGCGGGCTTGAACCTCATATACGTAATGCTTGGGAGTACTAAAGTCTAGGTCTGATTAATCACTTAAATTTACGATTAGTTTTATACCCACAATACACTAGGGTTGAGGGATTGTATTCCCGGCCTGTTTTTCTCATCATATAGTTCAAGTTTAAGTTCAATAATTATCAGTATTTAAGGTAATTTAGAGTAATTGCATTCCATTCATTACTAATTTCATTAATTAATCGTTTTAAAAATTACATATAGTTGTAGCTGTTCCACCATTCAAATCACCTTTTCCTTATTTTTAGAGTCAAATCTAGGTTAACAGTTTGTCCTTCTATCGTCTCGATTTTCTCGTCCTATTTCCCTGTGGAGATGATCCCGACTTACCGGGTTTATTACTAACGCAACAGGCTTGCACTTGAGCCTAGAGAGTACGCACTTTAGAGACACATTCTTAGTCACGTCAAGTTTTTGGCACCGTTGTCGGGGAATTAGGTAGATGTAGGTTAGATTCCGTTAATCTAAAGCTTAGACCAAAAAAAATAATAAAATAAAAATAAAAAGCACAAAAAGATACTTCATCTCTCAAAAGACTATTAATGCAAAATCCTGAACTCACTCTAACTACCCAAAATACTCCAACCAGCATTCACGAAAACTCGACAGTTGAGTACGACCCCGATAGCCCTCACACTCTAAACGTTCCACAATTCTAGGTTCCACCTCAACACTCAATTGCAAGTAACACTCTGATATCCCTCTTAGGATACACTACAAAACACGCTCTGAGCATACCAAGTGAGGATACAGAGTCATCAAGTGAGAGAGCCATGTCACAACACGGTAGTGTAGCCGTAGGTGAGGAAGAGGTATCGTATCGCCCTTTGAGAGAAACTTATATCCAGAGCGAACAGTCACTCCGGGATGAATTTTACTCCCGTATAATGCAGGGCAACTTCGCTTTAGGAATGGGATGATTCATATACCTCCCAACTACCATGGCATGGATTTAGAAAAGCCATATCTCCACATCCGGGAATTTGAGGAGGCGTGCGAGACCCTCAGTGATCAAACTTGCACCAAAGATGTGATACGCCTCAAACTCTTCCCATTCTCGCTAAAGGATAAGTCTAAGACCTGGCTATGGTCTTTACCTCCAAACTCGATTGTATTATGGAACGACTTGCAATCTAAATTCCTTAAGAAATTCTTTCCTCCACATCGAACAAACTCCATCAGGGCTCAAATTCAAACCTTCCGACAATCAGAAAATTAGTCGTCTGATCGATGTTACGAGCATTTTAACGAGTTAATAACTTCATGCCCTCATCATGGATTTGATAAATTGCAAATCATTTCATTCCTCCATAATGGGCTGAATATAAATTCCAAATAACTCGTTGAAACCATGTGTGATGGTCCCTTTGTCGACCTAGACGCCAACGATGCTGAGCTTCACCTGAGGTATATCGTCAATACTACCCAAGCATGGGATACATCTGACCCTAGTGCTCATAATCGAAAGCACCAAACGACCACCACTCCATCGACGGTCGGCCTATTTCATATAGAAAAGGATATTATGATGGTCAGTCGACTCGATTTACTTGAGAAAAGAATGCGAGAAATACTTGAGATATATACAGGAGGACCAGTTGGCTCCATCCCGAACCCCATTGAGAGGGTGTGTGTTATTTATGAGGCGGGACATTCAATAGAATAATGCCCGACGAAACCCGCCTACAAAGTTATTGTTCAAGAGCAAGTGAGTGATGTAGGAGGATTTAAGGGTAGTTTCGGTGCGCCGCCCCGGAATTCTTATAACCCTTCATGGAAAAATCGTCCTGGTTTTAGCTATGGGCAACAAAATGCTACGATGAATCCTAATTCACATGTTGACCCTCCCCACCATTACACTTTCAACAAGCACCTCACATGCAGGGACATGTGCAAGCACCACCACATCCAGGGCCATATATCACTCCACCATGGAGAAGTCTTGAGGATACGATAAACCAATTTATCAATGCCCAGAATGTAACCATTGCTAGACATGAGCGCGTGATGAACGATATAAACGTAACTATTTCCAAGATGCAATCATTATTGAGTATCCAAGAGAAGGGCAAGTTTTCTGCCCAGGGCCAAAGACCTCCCCAAGGTCAAACTAGTATTAGCTCCACCTCTACAGAACATTAGGAGCAATGTCAAGTTGTGACCACTCTTCGTAGTGGGAGAGTCGTTGATTTATCACCTCGTCCACATGACGCAACCAAAGAAAAGGAGATTTAGCCCGGCACGAAAGAGGCCGAAGATGTCCCTTTGAAAGAGAGTGATAAAAAAGACACTAGTGAGCCTGAGGAAGTAGTGAAACTACCCTCGGCAGAACCTTTTCCTCAAAGACTAGTTCCTTTCCACAAAGGAAACTCCTGTGATGAAGTGCTAGACATGCTAAAGCAAGTAAAGTTAAATTTACCTTTCCTCGGTGCCATTAAGCAGATTCCAACTTATGTAAAAGTCATCAAGGACTTGTTAATAGTGAAGAGGAAGATGAAGGTAAAGAAAAATGTATTTCTAGCACAGAACGTGAGCTCTATTCTACTTAATAATCTCCCGCCAAAATTCAAAGATCCCAGTGCACCCACCATTTCCTACATCATTGGAGAAAATAAAATTGAAAAAGCCTTACTTGACTTGGGAGCAAGTGTTAATAATCTCCTTTATGCCATCTATAGGCAACTTGATCTGGGCAACCTCTAGCCCACAAAGATGACTCTCCAACCAGCGGATCGAACCGTGAAGATCCCAAGAGGTATAGTTGAGGACGTGATCGTCCAAGTTGACACTTTCTACTTTTCGATAGATTTTCTCATTTGGGACACGGAGCCCTTCTTCTCTTCGAGCAATCATGTTCCCATTATAGTCGGGCGCCCATTCTTATCTACGGCTAATGCAATAATCAATACTCGAAATGGGTAGATGCAGCTCACATTTGGGAATATGACCTTAGAGACTAACATCTTCCATATAGCCCAACATACAGGGGAAGAAGATTATCTTCACGCGGTGAACTTAATCGATGAGATCGTAGAGCAGTACTTTTAGGAAAAATATTTTGGAAATGCCCTAGGTACCTTCTTAGTGTTGAGCCACGAGAGTGAGGGGGCGTATACTAAATTCGAGAAGGAAGTTGAGGAATTAAGAGAGTTACTTGATGAGAGAGCGTCGGACGAGGACGCGAGAGATGTAAGTTGGGTTTCTCGATTCGAGGAGCTACCACTGAGGGAGGCACGCATGCTTCCCTCCAGCGACAAATTTCTAACCCTCTAATTGAAGAAACAGCCATCTCATGTTAAATATGCATATTTAGGAAAGGACGAGACATATCCTGTTGTTGTCTCCTCTATCCTAGACGAAGAGCAGGAGGGTAAGCTATTAGAGATTCTGAGGAAGCACCAAAGTTCTTTTAGTTGGTGTATTATGGATTTGAAGAGAATAAGTCCTTTGATTTGCACTCACAATATCCATCTCGAAGAGGAAGTAAAGCCCTCTAGAGAAATGCAAAGAAGGCTAAACCCCAATATGAAAGAAGTGGTGAGAACCGAAATCATTAAGTTATTGGATATCGGGATCATCTACCCAATCTCAGATAGCAAGTGGGTGAGCCCTATTCAAGTTGTCCCGAAGAAGTCGGGCATGACAGTGATTGAAAATGCTAAGGGAGAGCTAGTTCCCCAACGTACCACCACCGGGTGGCGCATTTGTATTGATTACCGAAAACTCAATACCGAAACTAGGAAATACCATTTCCCCTTACCATTTATTGATCAAATGCTTGAGAGAGTAGCGGGCCACCCTTACTATTGCGTCCTTGATGGTTATTCCGGATATAACCAAATTGAGGTAGATATATTTGATCAGGAGAAAACGACCTTCACTTGCCCCTTTGGTACGCTTGCTTACAAACGTATGCCATTCGGCTTGTGTAATGCACCCGCGACCTTTTAAAGGTGCATGTTGGGTCTATTTAGCGACATGATTGAGAGAGGACTTGAAGTGTTCATGGACGACTTTAGCATTTTTGGAACCTCTTTTAATCGTTGTCTGGCGAATCTGTAAAAAGTACTTACCCGGTGTGTGGAGAAGAACTTAGTGCTAAATTAGGTGAAATGCCATTTTATGGTCACTGAGGGAATATTTCTTGGCCACATAGTTTCATCCAGAGGGATTGAAGTTTATAGAGCTAAGATAGATGTCATAGCCGATCTACCCACACCAAAATCGCTCAAGGACATGCGCTCCTTCTTAGGCCATGCAAGATTTTATCGAAGGTTCATTAAGGACTTTAGCACCATCGCTAGGCCCCTAAGTAACCTCCGTATGAAGGACCCCATTCTAGTGAAATGAAGCATGCCAAAGTGCTTTTGAAAAATTAAAAAGCATGCTTGTTTCCGCTCCCATCATGCAAGCGTCGGATTGGTCCTTACCATTCGAGCTCATGTGTGATGTAAGTGATTTTGTAATAGGGGTTATTTTGGGCCAACGAAAGGATAAAAAGGCTCATGTCATCTACTACACTAGTTGGACTCTTACCAGACCACAACTCAATTACTCCACTACGAAGAGGGAATTGCTAACCATAGTATTTACTCTAGACAAATTTCGATCCTATCTCATTGGGTCACCCATCACTTGTTTCAGCGATCACGCGGCTCTCAAGTATTTACTTGAGAAGAAGGACATAAAGTCATGCCTCATAAGGTGGATCCTACTCCTATAAGAGTTCAATCTCTCCATCAAAGACAAAAAAGGAGTAGAAAACGTCGTTGTCGACCATTTATCACGGCTTTTGTCCGACATACCTAGTGATTCGATACCTGTAGACGAATATTTTCTGGATGAGTGACTCTTTACTACCTCTTCTTGACCCTGGTTTACAAACATGGTGAATTATCTTGTCACGGGAGCCGTCCCTCCCGAGTGGACACCTCAAGATAAGAAGAGGTTTATTACCTGTTCGCGCATGTTTTTCTATGACGATCCCTTCCTTTTTAAATATTGCGCTAACCAAATCATTGGACGGTGCGTATCGAATGATGAGATACCGAAATTCATCCAATTATGTTATTCAAAAGCTTGTAGAGGTCACTTTTCGACGAAAAAGACGGCCGCTAAGATTCTTCAAAGCGGTTTCTATTGGCCTAAAATAATTCGGGATGTGAGCAATTATTTCAAATCTTACGATAGGTGTCAAATAATGGGAGCGATAACTCGACGAGGCGTGATGACATTAACTTCGATACTCATTATTGAGATCTTTGACTGCTGGGGTATTGACTTCATGGGACCTTTTCCTCCATATTTTGGTTTCCTATACATCCTTATCACGGTATACTACGTTTCTAAAGGGTGGAAGCCATAGCTACCAAGACAAATGATAATAAAGTGGTGATTAGGTTCCTACAGGAACACATACTTTCCCGCTTCAGTGCTCCAAAAGTGATAATTAGTGATAACGGCACGCACTTTTGCAACAGGCCATTCGAGAAACTCATGGGAAAGTATGGCGTCGTTCACAAGGTTGGAATGACATATCACCCATAAACGAATGGGCAGGCCGAATTAGCGAATCGAGAAATTAAGCACATTTTCGAGAAGATCGTTAATCCCAACAGGAAAGATTGGTCACTTCGATTGAATGATTCACTATGGGCCTACCGCACCGCATACAAGAACCCGATCGGTATGTCCCCATTTCGCTTTGTATATGGCAAACCTTGCCATATTCCCATCGAGTTAGAGCACAAGGCGTATTGGGCCATTAAGAGATTAAATTACGATATGGACAAAGTTGGTGAAACTCGCAAGCTTTAACTTAATGAGTTAGAGGAGATACGCAATGACGCGTATGATAATGACAAGATTGCAAAAGCCCAGATAAAACTAGCACATGATAAGATTATTCGACGAAAAGAGTTTCAATCGGGATAAAAAGTGCTCCTCTATAACTCCCAGCTTCATCTATTTCCAAGTAAATTCCGGTCTCAATGAACTGGCCCATTCGTTCTGAAAAGCATATTCCCCCACGGAGTAGTATAAGTGGAAGATCCTAAAGGGGGAGATGCATTCAAAGTCAATGGACAGCGCCTAAAGCTATATACTGAGGCGTGCATAGAAGAGATCGACACCATTTGGTTGTCGAATCCCGTTTACGGGGTCGAGTGAGCTGAAAATGAGAGGTTATCACACCCCCGACGTGTATGGGGTGAAATCTTATGTACAGTAGTAGTTTTGAGTTAGGATAGCTACGAGTCCAGAAGCACGAGTCATGATAAGGATCGAGGTAGCACGCATTTCGAGGGCTTGGTAGAGGCTTTTCAGGGAACCCGAGGGTCTAGGATATCGTAAGGGGCCATAAGCAAGTGACAAGGCATAGGAGAACACTTAAATTTTGAGATATGAGAGAAACCAAGCTTCCAGGCCGGCAAGGTACCCCGAACCGCAGGGTGAACCAATTCGGGGGGAAAATTGGTTCGGGGTACAGGCGAATCGGTTCGGGGGTCCTGACAGATTCTTCCCCCTTTTTCCAAATTCATTCTCTTTTCCCCCTTCCCTCCATTCATTTCCCCTACGAAATTTCACCCTCTAAAACTTCCCCCAACCAATTTACACTCCAAATTCACTCCCTTCTTACTCTCCCTCCATACCTATTCCCATTTACCACCAAAAACCACCCCCCACACCTATAAATTCACCCTCAACCCCTATCTATTTCTCACACTTCATTTCACTCTCCCTCTCTTCTACACTATATCACCTCCATGTCTATATATCTCTCTCACCATGCCGCGCCACCGCCAAGCAAATTTTCGTCCCAAAAAATATGACGACACTACCATCCTTAATGACGAGGGTGCAGGAGTATTTCGGTGCATCCAAGAACGTCATTGGATCGAGCGTTATTTCTCGGCCACTCGCCAAATTCATATCGAGCGATTTGTTAATTATAAGCAATTCCCCAACGAGGTCACCGCCCCTTTTAACCACCGGGGGTGGTGCTCATTTCCCTTTCCTACGAGAAACAAAGTTTTTGAATCTGAAATTTGTCAATTCTATGCGACGCTAGTGTGCAAATCCTCCACTCTTCATGAGGTATATCTTGATGGCATTCGTATTCCATTCTCTGCCGCCATCATTGCACGCAAAATGGGAGAAAAAGGGGTTGTCCTCCCCGTGCCCCTCATGTATCCCACCAATGGTGCCCCCCGGACCAAAGCCGAATGTATCGCCCGAATGGCACCCCGGGGGGAATGGTTGAGCGATTCATTTCCGATAGGAAGTCTTACGGATACGGTGCGTTTTATGCACCTCATTTCATGTGGAGCAATCCACCAAACCACCAATGATTCGGTGGTCAGGCTGCGTCACGCCAACTTCCTATACCATTTCCTCGACCCCGAGAGAACGATTAATCTGGCCCAACTCTTCTACATAGACATCCTCCAAGCAGCCTACGACGAGTGGGGAAAAGCAGCACTCCCCTGTGCCCGCCTTATCACTGAACTTCTGATTGATGCGGGGGTGGACGATCCGGGGCAGTAAGTCCGACTCCCCCGCCCAATTAGAGCCACTTCCACCACCCGTAGTGAACGCCAAATGAGGGTGGCCCATCCCGACCGCCCTATTCTCGATGAGGGTGCGAGGCAGGAAGAACATGAGGCCCTAATGATGGATGTGGGGGAAGAAGAAGAATATGATGAAGACGAGGACGACGACTCCGATTTTGAGCCCCCTGGTGTAAATTTTGATAGGCGCCTTTCGACGGTGGAAACCCATTTGGACGGTTTCCTCACCCAATACAATCGAGACCAAGCGGTCTATCAACGGGATTAAGAGGCCTACCGAAGGGACACAAGCATGATGCATCGTCTCCAAGCCCATTTATACGAGCTTAACTTCAAGGGACCCCCTCCAACTTTCTTCTACGATCCATATGATCCCAACGCACCCGGCCCCTCCAATACACCGCCCCAATAAAGCCCTTATTTGTTTGTGCTATTTTTGGTGTTGCTGGTAGTTGTTAAAAATGTTGATTGTGTAATTCTCCCATCACCCATGTAACACAGGCTCTCAGTTTCTATAAAAAAAAAATCGCATTTCTGTTTTATTTGTTCATTTTATTTTCTCGCACTTTTAATTCGCTTTTAGTTAGATTTTAGTCCTTTTTTCTTGAGGACAATGAAAAAGTCTAAGTTAGGGGGGGTCACAAGTGCGTCTTTCTAAAACTTCACAAATTTTCAAAAATGCCCAAAAATTTCCAAATAAAAATCATAAAATTTTGAAAAATCCAAAAATATTTTGCTTCAAAATGAAGAAAAATTAGAATTTAAATTTTTCAAAAATATCACCTTTATTCTATTTGAAGTCTCAAATTGTTAAATCTCTATTGCGCTAAGTCGAAATTAATCAAAGATGGAAATTGTGTGAAAATTGACGACTTAACGAATAAGTGTGGAGATTAACAAAACCCGGTGAGATTTCGAGCCTATTGATCTTTTGGAGTTTTTAAATCAATCTGAGTTAATGGTTAACTCGTGGTTCTAATTCAGCGTTTTAAATAAGTCATTGATGATCTCAATTCTTTGTTTTGATTGGTTATGGGAAATGGAATGTTGTCTAGAAAACGCACAACAAATCTCTAAATTAAATTAATCTCGAGACGCATATGGTAAATTAATAAGTAATTTGGACAATGAAGTAGGCCATCGTTTGTTACCCAAAAACATTAGCCATAAAAAGATGTGAAAAATTATCCTTTTGCTAACCCAATTGAGCCGAATAAAAATTTTCCTTTTCGTTTGGCAACCCAAAAAAAAATAAGTAGCCCGGAATTGTGAAAATTGGTAATGTCATCAAATAAAGTCCGAAAAGTGCATAAAAAGGAGCAAGAAAAAAAATAGTAGAAAAATGCTCAACAAAAATAGCAAGTAGAGAAAAAGAAGAGAAAGTGAGCAATTGCCCGAAAAGGCACTAAGGGACATCACAAGAAAAAAATTCCAATTCCGAAATTCTCAACCATTCCCATGTTACCCAATATACCTTTAACCTGAAAAGTCCTAACGAGTTCGAATTGCGAAATTGATTAAGGCGTGGAGAGCTAAGATACAAAAAGATAATATGAGAGATTAAATGGTGTGAATTGAGGCTATGTTTCCCGTTTTCCAACTACCGTAATTCGATGAAGAGATCATTTCGCTAAATAATTTCGTCTTTTATAATTGTGTGCGTGAACTTCCATTCCATTACATTTACTCTTACAAATCATGCATACCGAGAGAATAGCAACACTTCCGAGTGATTCATTTGTGAGTGTATTCGGTGAGATTTTGAAATCAAAGCAAACTTTCGGAAACTAACGTAATGATCAATCGGTGGAAATTAGTGATTCGATTTTTGGCTTCACACACACGCACGACAACTTGAGACCCTTGTGAATATGAATTTATGGTTACTATTTTTTGAAAGGTTTAAATTGTACAATTTTTAAGTATTTTGATTTTTCTTTGAGTCAATAACGAATTTTGTGGGTATATTCACTGCAAACCCTCACGATACACCACTCGTCCTAATAGGGTAACCTAGGGGTTTAAAGGCTTGTTGCATACGCTAAATGAAACCGCTTGCCCGCAAAAAAGGTATTCTATCCCAATAAAGTATTTAGAAGAGTTGTGGCATTATTCCTTTTCTTTTACATTGCTCGAGACGTGCAAAGTTCTAAGTTAGGGAGGTTTGATCGGGCATAAATATCATATATTTATCCCCTTAATTTCGGTACCTTTGTGAACCCGATCGGTGTAGTTGATATGGATTTAACTCATAATTATGCTATTAACCTTCGTTGGCAAGTATTTCGTGTTTTGTGTTTCTCTTATGTGTTTTACATGTAAATTATACAAACGTTGTGAAAGAGAAATCGAAACAATGAAGAAAAGGCTAGAAAACGCAAGTTTAAGGGCATTTTTGTAATTCTTCAGCATGATCCCGGAGGTGGAGCCTACTGGAAAGTTAAAGAGTTCGGAACAACGATAACACTGGAAGAAACGACACCTAAATCCGAGCTGCGATGAAAGAATTATGATCCCTCGAAGTTGAAGAAAAATCCAAGGAAGAAAACATAAAAAAATTCTAAGAGTAGAAATGAAAAAAAGAAGGCTCCAAACTAGCAAGATTTCCCAAACCACAGTGTGAATCGGTTCGGGGTACCTGCGAACCGATTCGAGGTGTCTGATGCGCGAAATTCCACTTTAAAGCTGATTGGACCAAAGAGTCCTCGAATGTACAAACTCTTCTAAAACGTACATGTATCAT
This sequence comes from Sambucus nigra, assembly GCA_949130495.1. Taxonomy (NCBI): domain Eukaryota; kingdom Viridiplantae; phylum Streptophyta; class Magnoliopsida; order Dipsacales; family Adoxaceae; genus Sambucus; species Sambucus nigra. Next base: position 275,193,453 of record OX422207.1, on the reverse strand, counting down.
TGTATTGGCTTAGAAAACATAGTTTTGAATAGTTTTTGAAAGAGGGACAAGTAGGAGAATACCCTAGGAACATATCTTTGATTTAGTGATTCAAGATTGATTATTTTCGGGTTTGATCTCGAGTTTTAATTCAAGTTTCGTTCTCTCTATTATTGTTTTGCATGTTATTCTTCTTGCACGATTCAATTCGTTTCTAATTTCATAATAATTCCTTGCATGTTTCAATACACTTCCATCATGATTTATTTTACATGCAATATAGATAATTCATGCATAGTTAGGTTTAATATGCCTAGCTAAATTCTTTAGGGTCGAAATGCATGAACTCAACCCGATGTGATAGTTGCGTGTGTATAAAATTAATCCTCTAAACTTAAGGATTTATTATGACTGTATTGCGTAGCGAACACAACCATTGTAGATCTTTGGATCTCGGTTGCTTGAGGTTAATCGAGATGCTTTAGACTGCAAAGCGTGTGTAGCTATCCTGTCACTGCTTTACTCGTCCTCTGATTACGTATGGTGCGGGATTGTGAACCTCATATACGTAATGCTTGGGAGTACTAAAGTTTGGGTTTGATTAATCACTTGAATTTACGATTAGTGATAGAAATGCTTTTGTATGGGTATCTTTGTCGTTGAACAAGCCTTTCTAATCAAAACCTCACATACCTACAAAATATAATAAACTCAAGTGTAGAGGTAAGTAAGGGTATCAATTCACTTTCTAGGGAGTAAGCTAGAGACAAATTCAATTGTAATTCACTTTTTATTTTCTTTTTGGACTTTTTCACTTTTCTAATTTTTTTAGCTTTTTCAATATTAAAACAATAAGGTGAGGTGAGGTTTAAACTAATCTAAACTAAAGTGTAATGTGATAATAACTAACTAGAAAATGACTAAAATGAAAAATACAGTCTAACACTAAAATAAAATATAAGTGAGGTAAATAATTGTGAGAACAATCAAGGAGTGGGATTACACCACAAATTCTAGTTATTCTAATTAATTAAGTTAATTATTTGAATTCTCCCAAATTAATATCAAAACTACAAATCAACTCTCGTTGCAAGTGTAATTATATTGGTAATCTTTTAGAAAATTAATTTTAACGCCCCACAACTCTAGAAAAATAGATCCACACTCCTTTTAATTAATCCCCCGCTAGGATCGATCAATTAGAATTTATGTCAATCTTATCAAATAAATTTAAAGTTGAAATTCAAGTGATAATACCCCACTTAAGAGACCCTTATCTCTAGTTCGAATCCAAAATGGGTATTATCACTAGAATTTCGATTTTCTCTAGAAAATCATTTACCCTCTATCGAGGCGTAAATCTAAGGGTGAGGGATCAAAATTAACATTCAAAGGGACTTTTCAAGTAATTAAACTAATAAAAATAAAATAACATCCAATAAGGGTTTTACCCCACCCCTTGAAAGGGGATTTAGACTAACATGGTATCAAACATAATAAACAAATAGTCAATAGGCATAAAATAAATGAGAAGAGAAGAAAATAATCAAATCCCAATCTCTTGAAGTGAAATTGAACTTCTATTCCTTGAGTTGAAATTCACATCCCTTAATTTGAATGATTCAAACACAATTACATTAAGAATCTCACTCAATTTAATCCTCACAACAAATTATTTTCTCCTCACTATCTAAAAATAATAAAATAAAAATTCTAATCTAAAACTGCACTAAAATGGTATTTTCTCTCTCTACAAATTCCTATCTCCTTGCTCTTTTTTATTTGAGGTCTTCATCTTCATTTATTGTAGGCATGGAGCATGGGGGTATTTTTGGAAGAATTAAGGTGCATGTGGGAATGGTGTGAGGAGCATGTGGGTTGAGAGGTGTGAGGTCACAAAAATCTGATTTGGGTGAGGACATTTTGGAAAGTTGGATAAAAGAGGTGGTTGGGGGGTAAAATGGTAAAAGGGGTTAAATGGGTTTTATTTGGCACATGGGTTTAATTGGTTTTGTTGGCTTTTGACAGCACACGATTTGGCATATATGTTGAAATGGGTTTTGGATTTTTGAATTGGGTTTGGGGGTAGTTGGATTGAAATGGGTATTTGGGTAAAAGTGGGAATAAAACATGTGGGATTTGTTTTGTTTGGTTTTGTTGGTTTGCATTTGGCAGGTATAAGTCGTGGGTTTGGAGACAAATGGAAGATGGGTTTTGGTTTTCAAAGTGGGTAAAGGGTTGGTAGAATGAGATGTGGCTTTGGACATTGGTTGTGGTTGAGGGGTTAGAGGGTTGCGATCGGAGCTGATCGCCGAAATAAGGTAAAGAGGGGCCGGAGGCTGGGTCTGTCCGTCGACGGAGGGGGGTTGAGGAGTTCAGGACGGCGGCCTGTCGGCAGTTTCGACCGGAGCAGGATGAGCCCGCCGCAGGTAGGGGCGATTGACGCCGAGCACCGGCGGATATGGGGGTCGCGCAAGGGTCGGGATCAGGGGGACGTCGTGCCCGTCGCCGGTGGTAGGTCCGGACGGAGGTGGCTAAGCCGGACAGAGGTTGAAGCAGGTTGTGGTTCGCCGAGAGGGGACATCGTATGTCCGGCGGGGGTAAACGGAGGAGTGGTTTTCAGGTGAGGTTGAGGTGCTGGTAGGTGTAAGGAGAGAGAGTGGAGGTAGTGGGTTTTTAGTTATGGAGGATAGAGAGAGAAAAGTGTGGTGTAGGGAAGAAGATGGAGGGGGGTATTGGGTGTGTGAGGTGTATGGGAAATATGGTGAGGATGAGGGTGAAAGTGTGTTTGTGTGTGTGTGTTTAATTTGAACCCTTAATAAAAACTAAGAATTAAACTAAAATTAAAACTAAAAAATCAAATCTAACTAAAAATAAAATAAACTAAAAACAATAAAAATAAAAGTAATAAAACCAAAAAAATAAAATCCTAAGCTAAAAAAAACTAAAATAAAATAAAAATATAAAATTAAATGAAAACTAAAGTCCTAAAAAAATATAAAATGTAATAAAATGAACTCCTAAAACTAATCCTAACAAAATAAAACTAAACAAAAGGCTAATAAAAATCAAAATAAAATAAAATTATACTAATAAAGATAAAAAGAGAAAATAAACCTAGAAAATACTAAATAAATATAAAATAAATCCTAAAAATAAAAATGACACAAACTAAAAATCTAAAAAAAATAATAAAAGGGCAAATTAGACACACACGAGGTTCGGAGTAGGTTTAGGCTAGGTTTAGGCTCGGGTAATGTTACGAAATTGGTATTTAGTTCCATAAAATGCACAATTGCCTTGAAATACGCATTTGAACACCGCAACGTGCATTCGGCCTACAAAATAAACATTTAAGCACATAAGACCCATATTGTCGAGAATTAGCAACTAAAGTACATCTATTTGGGGTATAAATTGTACAGTTTTGGGTGCTTATCACACCATCCCCAAACAGAGCGTTGCTAGTCCTCGAGCAATAAGATAGAGAGAATGAGAAAGATAAGTAACCAAAAGTGTACCATTTTCGCGGGCACTTGCGATTGCACTTAGCATGTGCAATAAGCCTTTAAACCTATAGGTTGCCCTACAGGACGAGTTGTGTCTCGTGAGGGTTTGCAGGAAATATACCCACAAAATTCTTTATTTGCAAAATGGCAGTCAATCTCTTATTAGACATAGAATAATCGCACAATCCATCACATGAGAAATATTTTGAGAAATACAAGCTAGAATGTGTAAAAAGATTAATCTAAGGGCACATCCTTCCCAGAACTCAACGTGTGTAGTGTGAATCAGTCAAAACGGGTCGAGAATCGTAAGAGTAATTCCTAGATTGCCTTTTCGGAATCAACGCTTCAACTTCAAATCTCACGGATATATATATCTCAAATGAACTCACGAGATATGGGTTAGTGTATCGCTCTTGTGTGTGAGGAGGTGAGTAAATGTAAGAAAGTTCAAACGTCTCATACACATATATGAAAGAACGAACAATAAGAAAGAAAAATGATCTCATGAAAGAATGCTAACCACTATAGTGAGAACGTCTAGTTATTCACCACGTTGACTTTCATTTGTCCGAACACCTAGGGGAACATATGGATGATAATGGGTGAGGGGAAAATGAGATGGGAAATGTGGGATGAGGATATGAAGATGTGAGGTAGGATGGTGATGTATGGATGAATAATGAGTGATGGATGTGTAATGGATAAAAGATGGATGCGATATGATTGAGAAGAGTGTGCTATGAAGAACAAATGTCTTTATTAGAAAAGAATTAACTACAACTCTCTTTTTTTTCTTTTTTTTTCTTTTCTCTCTTTTTTTCGATTTTTCTTTTCTTTTTCTCTATATTTTTTTTATATTTTCTATTTTTGCTATATATTTTTTTTCTCTTTTTTTTCTTTTTTTTTATTTTTTCTTTTTCTTTTTCTCTCACTTTTCAAACCAACAATGAAGACATTTACATTTGAAATCACACTCTTTTATTTGAAAATGAAAAATGATGTGTTAATATGGTGGGGAATGTGTATGGATGGGGAGAAGTATATGGGAATGTGGAAGAGCATGGGAATATAATGGGTGAAGTTAATGGGTAGTGTATGGGGGGAATGTAATGGGAATATGATATGGGGAAAAGTGGTAGGTGTATGGATGAAAATCTAGTATTCGGGGCAAATTTCAAGACACGCGTTTCTTACAACTCGAAATTGATGTCGTTCTCAGTGATCAAGACAAAATTTTATGAAATAAAATGATATCATACAACAATTTAAGTGCGGACCCAAAAGAAGTTGAATCAACTTGTGACTCGGAGATTGCGTAAAACACTCTGAAGGGGTGAAAGGCACAAATCTCACAAGCTAAAGTCTCCACTAGTGATCCTTAAGGTTCTCTTTAGAATTGTAGTACTCCTCAACTCTAAACCGTATTGACGTGATAAGTGCGCAAATTTTGTTGAGTCTAGAAATTCATGGTGCAAAATGCCTTGTTATGTATTACATAAGCTATTTAGAAAAAATATTCTCTAGCTTGATTGCTAGACTTTTGAAAGATGGATGATTGAAAATTCACATCAATGAGTGAGATGAAAGAAACTGCACGAAATTTTAAAAATCAGGTTCAAAAATTAAAAAATTTCAAAATAGGTACGATTTTGATAAAATTCCCCACCACCAAACAAAAAGGAACATCGTCCTCGATGTTAGGTAAAATGATTTTTAAAATTGAGAGCGTAAGGTAGGAAAGAGATTGCCAGAATGAATCGTTAATGAAGTAGTCATGTGAAGCCAAGAATGAACCTGAGTAAGTGATACGAGAAAAAAAATGGTGTACAAGTCTATAAGCATGATAAAGCATTGGGTGATGGTGGTGGTGGTGGTTGAGGTGGACACAACTCGCTGTTATCATGATTATACAGAGAATACTCAAAGGAAGTGTGTGGAGTGGGGCTAAGTGCATCATACACGAAAGGATCGCTTTCGTGATGGACAATTGGTTGAAATTCAGTGGGTGCGTAATGAGATGACTGATCGGGAACGGGTGCACAAGGTTTCCATGACGACTGTTGGAATGTGTGAGGATCCACAACATCGGGTTGGGATTTGTATTACATGGAAGGGTGATCAGGCCTCCACGAATAGCTCGGGGACACACACAACTCGGGATTTGGTATATAGGGAGAATAGGCCGAGGTGGATTCCGGGACAGTGTCATATGGATAGACATGGTCCATGGTGGGTTCCGATGGATATGGAAAGTATGGACACACATGAGACATGTGATCGACATAATAACAGTGGGTACACAACAAAGGAGGAGGCACGGTGACACTTGACACCGAGGGTGATGGAATAGGAGGTGCATGCATGGATGGGTCAAGAGTACCAACGGTACTCGTGAGAGAGGTGAAATCATGAAGAATATCATAAAGAGACCGCTCGGAATCACTCTCACACATGTCACGTGTCAATGGAAAATGACCAAAGTAGTCCCGTAAGGGACGTTCCTCGGCCATGTGGAGAGATATATATTTTTTTGATTTTTGGGAATTTTTTCAAAAGGAAAGAAAATATTTTTGGATTTTTCTAAAAATGAGAAAAAGAAAATATTTTTGGATTTTTGGAAAAATAAAGAAAGAAAAATATTTTTGGATTTTTTGTAAAATGAAAGAAAGAAAATATTTTTAGATTTTTTTTATAAAAATAAAGGAAAAGAAATATTTATTTGATTTTTTTATTTTTTGGAAGAAAAGGGCGGGGAAAGATATGGACTCTTTGAATTCGTACGAACTAACTAAAATCGACCACCGAAAAATTAAATTGGACACACACAAGTCAAGAAGAATTCCTAACTAGCACATAACCAATTTTTATCTTTGAATTTAGTGAAGGGGTAGTAAAATTTTAATTAAGTCCGTGGGCGATAAAAATTCACTAAAATATTTTAGTGACCGTCATTGCAAATTGTTCTCCTAGTGGGCTACCTAGTTGATTGATTTTAAATTTAGTGATGGCTAGGGTAACACACAAAGGTAAGCGAGTGAGTCGGGTGATGAAATCCCTTCTTGTGAGTGACCGGGTGTAGGTCTTAGTAATTTAATTCATCACACCATTCAAAAAATAAATGCGAGAATAAAATCACACAAGAGCACACAATTGAATTGACTCGCTAACAGGAGAGGCGCGAGGGTGTAAGAAATATACCTCCCACGATTTTTACGCCGTGGGGTGTCGAAAATTTTGAGTCGACCGGGGGGAGATCACGCCTATCTCAGTCGGCCCCGGGAGTCCTACCGACCCAAGGTAGAGAGGCTTCTTTTCCTCGCCTTTGGACGCCCTCTCTCTACCTTGTCCGCTTTCCCTATCACGCTTGTCTTCGATTATTACAATTTTTAAATGAAAAATAAATGGTGCCCTATGCACCGCAATACAAGCAATGATAGAATAATACTAATTACAAGCCTTCTAAAAATATAAAAATGGTACTAAAAATGTAAAAAAAATACAATACAAGTGAATCACAAAATTGAATCCGCTCCGAGTGCTTCACAATCTCAAGAATGGCAACGGCGCCAATTGATAAAAAGAACTTTTTGGAGTATATTTTTGTCGTTGCTTGAAAAGACCTTCTAATCAAAACCTTGAATTACCTACAAAATATAACAATCTAAAGTATAGCGGTAAGTAAGGATGTCAATCCCCGGTAACGGCGCCATTTGATAGAAATGCTTTTGTATGGGTATCTTTGTCATTGTTGAACAAGCCTTTCTAATCAAAACCTCACATACCTACAAAATATAATAAACTCAAGTGTATAGGTAAGTAAGGGTATCAATCCACTTTCTAGGGAGTAATCTAGAGACAAATTCAATTGTAATTCACTTTTTATTTTCTTTTTGGACTTTTTCACTTTTCTAATTTTTTTAGCTCTTTCAATATTAAAACAATAAAGTGAGGTGAGGTTTAAACTAATCTAAACTAAAGTGTAATATGATAATAACTAACTAGAAATTGACTAAAATGAAAAATAAAGTCTAACACTAAAATAAAAGATAAGTGAGGTAAATAATTGTGAGAACAATCAATGAGTGGGATTACACCACAAATTCTAGTTATTCTAATTAATTAAGTTAATTATTTGAATTCCCCCAAATTAATATCAAAACTACAAATCAACTCTCGTTGCAAGTGTGATTATAATAGTAATCTTTTAGAAAATTAATTTTAACACCCCACAACTCTAGAAAAATAGATCCACACTCCTTTTAATTAATCACCCGCTAGGATCGATCAATTAGAATTTATGTCAATCTTATAAAATAAATTTAGAGTTGAAATTCAAGTGATAATACCCCACTTAAGAGACCCCTATCTCTAGTTCAAATCCAAAATGGGTATTATCACTATAATTTCGATTTTCTTTCGAAAACCATTTACCCTCTATCGAGGCGTAAATCTAAGGGTGAGGGATCAAAATTAACATTCAAAGGGACTTTTCAAGTAATTATTCTAATAAAAATAAAATAACATCAAATAAGGGTTTTACCCCACCCCTTGAAAGGGTATTTATCCTAACATGGTATCAATCATAATAAACGAATATTCAATAGGCATAAAATAAATGAGAAGAGAAGAAAACAATCAAAACCCAATCTCTTGAAGTGAAATTAAACTTCTATTCCTTGAGTTGAAATTCACATCCCTTAATTTGAATGATTCAAACACAATTACATCAAGAATCTCACTCAATTTAATCCTCACAACAATTTATTTTCTCCTCACTATCTAAAAATAATAAAATATAAATTCTAATCTAAAGCTGCACTAAAATGGTATTTTCTCTCTGTACAAATTCCTATATCCTTTCTCTTTTTTATTTGAGGTCTTCATCTTCATTTATAGTAGGCATGGAGCATGGGGGTATTTTTGGAAGAATTAAGGTGCATGTGGGAATGGTGTGAGGAGCATGTGGGTTGAGAGGTGTGAGGTCACAAAAATCTGATTTGGGTGAGGGTATTTTGGAAAGTTGGATAAAAGAGGTGGTTGGGGGGTAAAATGGTAAAAGGGGTTAAATGGGTTTTATTTGGCACGTGAGTTTAATTGGTTTTGTTGGCTTTTGACAGCACACGATTTTGGCATATATGTTGAAATGGGTTTTGGATTTTTGAATTGGGTTTGGGGGTGGTTGGATTGAAATGGGTATTTGGGTAAAAGTGGGAATAAAACATGTGGGATTTGTTTTGTTTGGTTTTGTTGGTTTGCATTTGGCAGGTATAAGTCGTGGGTTTGGAGACAAATGGAAGATGGGTTTTGGTTTTCAAAGTGGGTAAAGGGTTGGTAAAATGAGATGTGGGTTTGGACATTGGTTGTGGTTGAGGGGTTAGAGGGTTGCGATCAAAGCTGATCGTCGGAATAAGGTAGAGAGGGGCCGGAGGTTAGGTCTGTTTGTCAGCGGAGGGGGGTTAAGGAGTTCAGGACGGCGGCTTGTCGGCAGTTCCGACTGGAGCTGGATGAGCCCGTCGTAGGTAAGGCCAATTGACACTGGGCACCGGCGGATATGGGGGTCGCGCAAGGGTCGGGTTCAGGGGGACCCGCGCCAGTCACCGGTGGTAGGTCCGGACGGAGGTGGCTAGGTCGGACATAGGTTGACGCAGGTTGTGGTTCACCGAGAGGGGAGATCGTAGGTCCGACGTGGGTAAACGGAGGAGTGGTTTTCAGGTGAGGTTAAGGGTGCTGGTAGGTGTAAGGTGTAATACCCCGTACTTTTATCAATATTTATTTATGGGATTTATTAAATTAAATGTGAATTAATGGAAAAATAATCCGGATATAATACTAACGAGATGTGAGTTGGTATTTGATTATAAGGTGTATATATAGGACAATATATGAATATTGAAAATATTAAAATTGTCGCAAGTCTGAAATACGGCAATTTGGAAAATTTTGTTGAGACGCGCGTGTCAGTCGCGTCAGGAATGTAAATATTTGAATTTAAAAGTGAATTTTATTTTTACCAACTGAATGGTCATTTGGAGTGCGCCAACGTGTCCGGAAGGGTCGAAATAGTCAGAAATCACTAGCCGGGGGTTTAGTTTGGGTCCCGGGGCATTTTTAGGCTAAACCGGCAACTTAAAAGGGCATCTTGGTAATTTTGAAATTTTAGAAATTATAACCAACGAATTTTGGGAGTTAATTATAGGATAATTAGTAACCCACTTAACCCATTACCAGCAAAAAGTTTAGAGAGTAGTTACGGGAGTTTTGAGAGAAGTGGGAAGAGGAGTTACAAGAGCCAAAAACCACCATCTTCAACCTTGGGAGAAAATTAGTAGAGAAAGGAGAGAATCAACCCATTCACCAACATTAAATTCTGAAGAACAATCTAAGGCAAGTGGTTTAATTACGTTAATTTCAAGCGAATGTTTCTTCCATGCTTAGAATTTAAAATAATTGCATTATATTGGGAGTTTGATGAAAACCCATGAAACTGGAGATAGAAATTCAGGTTATGATATAGGGATTGCATGTACAATATTATTGGGTGATTGTACTAAAAGAAATATAACTTTTTATGATGTAAAAACGGATTTATAAAGGTAAATTGAAGACTTTAAATTTCTGGGTTCATACCCATAGGGTTTGGGGGAAAATTTGGGAAATATGATAATTATATGTTGTTTAGGAAGATTGGACCCCATAAACATGTTAAGATACGACCTAAGAAGGTTTAGTAATGTTTAAGAACCTTAAAACACTGTTGGGGTGACTTTTGGATGAGTTTTGAGAAGAGGAAAATTGAGAAAAAACGAAGTAGAATTTCTGGGCTTGAAACTGCCATCTCGTTAGAAGACCTACCCAGGTCGTTCGAACGAGCTTCTAACGAGCTGAAAGTCTGCCTTCTAACGAGTTGGTGGTTCATTCGATACTCCTCGTTTGAACGAACTGTCGTTCGAACGACCTCGTTCGAACGAGACTTCTAACGAGTTGACAGAATGGCCTTTTTGGCCCGATTTGATTTCTAGTGTCCCGTAACCTTGTTTAATTGATGAGATAACTTTCCCTTGTTAACTAATTGGTATAGTTGGGAGATTCGGGATATATTGAGGAGAAAAAATATAGAATAGTGGCTTGAACCGAATGATATTGGTGGATTAGGACGTGAGTGACTAATCACGATGTGAGGATAATTGATGACTTAAATACATATAAACCGGGGACATGTGATTTGTGTAATACTAAAAGTTGGTATAAGAACGAGAAGTATACCCCAAATAAAAATATGGTAATTACTAAGATGTGTGCATGCTTAGTATATATGATTTTATGTGTATGACATACCTACCATACTTGCTATCACTGGAGGTTTGCGTTCGTTTAGGGCCATTTAATCTTTGTGTGCCTACGGGGGGATATAGATTGGTACCTCGAGGACATAGGTCAGAGAAGGACTTATTGAGAAGTTAATAAGTCTGCTGATCATGGGAGCGTAGGTATGTGCGTGACCCATGTGATGTGAACTATATTCGCCTCCATTGTTTGTGATTTGCTATTATCTGAGAACGATTCCTGAGAGATTCGAAATGCGTGATCCTTATGTACGTGATGTACCGGGATGGGATAGCAGAGTATGTGTGCACCGCAGCTTAGCCTCGGGGTGCTAGTACTGTATATTTATGATGAGAATAATATATGGTTAATTGGAAAGATTTGTCATGTTTAATTATGAGTATAATTATAGTAACGCTTTGAAAAGATAAAAGGGGATAACCTCTAGTAAATGGTTTTGCGAATAATTGGGAATCCAAGAATTAAAGTAAGACTCTCTATTTAATTGATAACATTGGAATTTAAAGTGCGAATCGAGTAGAAAGGTTAGAATTTATTTTGGTCTAGATAGATATGAGAATCACTTGAATGGGTACGGTACGTTAGGAGTGCACAAATAGTCGAGAGGTGAGTATTTCATGTGAGAGCACGTCCTAACATGTATTTTGCATTCATTGTTTTAATGTCATTAAAGCAATTGCTATTTTTAAACTATTTTCCACATTCGGGCTCTGACCCGTTTGCTTTCAAATCTATTTTTGTAAAAACCTTTTTAGGTGCCCATCCACAAGGACACCATGCATAGGAATTCTATTCAGGTGACGAGCTGTAGCTGTTGTGGAAGTTACAGGGCCCTGACAGTAGATGCCTCCTTTCCTAGTCTTGACTCCATTACCAGTTTTATCATTTGTAGGGCATGTCGCCCATTTCCTTTAGAGACATTTTATATTTCAGTTATTCTGACTTTGGTTTGTAATTAATTTAGGATGTAGACTTGTTTTATTTATTTCAGTATTGGGATTGTTGTGAGGAGTATTTCCTCCAGACTCATTATTATTTGTTGGTTACTCTATTGAGCCTTTTATTGTGAATGGTTATGTTAACTATCTATAATTCATTTATTGCATGTTAATCAGATTTAATTTAAAATTTGACAACGCACTTTTTAAATACTAGGTGGTTAGTAATTATTACAATATTTTCGACAGTGATGATATTAACTGAACCAACTTGACATTTTGTATTAATTTAATAAAGGAGTAGCTACCCGGTATTTAATTAGTCGGGGTGTCACAGGTGGTATCAGAGCATCAGGTTTTAGTGTCCTTAGGATCTGTACGGCTTATTATATTTCCGCTGAGCTTTCTTTGATGTAGAGCCCTATATTTTAGGATTGTAGTATTCTTTTGTGTATGCATCGTTCTTCAGCTATTTTGAGTTAATAACTGCGAACTTATAAGACTTTACTCTCATTTTAGATGCCTCCACGACGTGCGCAACGGGTTCCTAGGGATGCACAGCCAGAGCCACAGTCTGCACCATTACGGGGCACCATGAATGCCGCTGAGGTTGCAGCTATTGTAGCCCAAGCGGTAAATGTCGCCCTAGCCGTTGTACAGCAGGCACTTCCCCAGGCGCCGAGAGCTGCGCCATTCCAGGCACAAGCATTCCCGTCTGCTTGGGAACGCGTTCGAGATGCTTTTTAGAAAGCACACCCTCCGGAGTTCGCAGGTAGCTCCGATGTTGTGGTATCCAGTCAGTGGAGGAAAGATATTCAGAGGCACTTAAGGATGTACGAGTGCACCGATGTTCAGAAGCATATACTAGCTACTTTCAAGCTAGTGGGATCTGTATTGCAGTGGTGGGAGTCCATTACCACCGCAGAGGAGAGAGATACTCTCACAATACAGGAGTTTTGGGTGCGGTTCGATCGCAAATATTTTCCGTCAGCTGTTCACACGGAGATGAGAAGGAAACTGATGAACCTCAAGCAGGAGGGAAAGACTGTGGCCGAGTATGAGGCCGAATTCACTAACTTATTGAACATTGTTCCGGATGAGATACCGACTGAGGAGAAAAAGATTCAAAAGTTCACAGATGGATTGACTTGGAGGATCCGTCAGCATTTGTTTGGGAATCTCACATTGGCCACTTATTCTGATGTGGTTAACGCTGCACTGCTACACTGCCAGGATCACCGCTTTCACATGTCTGAGAGCAAAAGATCAGGAGAGTCCAGCCATCAGGGCAGGACCGGGGGAAATGGTGCCAGTGGGGAACAATCTGCTCAGGGACAGTACAGGCAGGGTGACCAGGGTTCCCAGTAAGGAGATTCTAAAAGGTTCAAATCTGGAAATTTCAAAAGTGGACACGGATGTTTCAGGCAGGGCCATCAGGGTCCGAACGGCCATCGGGGCCTGCAGGGTCAGAATGGTCAGCAGCAGCAGTTTCAGCAGGGCCAGCATGGCTAGGGGAGGAATGGTAACGGCCACCAGGGCCGAGGGCAGCAGGGATAGCGAGGGGGAAACTTCCCGGGGAAGTGTTATGTTTGTGGCAAGACTGGACACAAATGCCAGGATTGTCCTGATAGGGGAAGGGCCCCACAGCAGCAGCAGCAGGGTGCTCGACATGAGCCACAGAGACCTATGTTTCCTGCCGCCCTCCCAGCACCACCACAGATGGCAGCATTACCACCCATTCCAGCGGTCCCAGTTCAGCAGGGACAGCTTCAGTATGGGAGAGTGTATCAGCTCCATCATGCCGCAGCCCCACAGGATCCACCAGCCATTAAGGGTATGTTCTCTATTCAGGGGACTATGGGGCGTATTTTATTTGACACGGGGGCCACACATTGTTTCATTGCCATGAGATTTGCGCGCACCATTGGGTTGTTAGACACCGCCGAGAGCACGATTACTTGTGTAGATTCACCGTTGAGTAGGGGTTCCGTGATTTCTCTTATATGTAGAGGTGTGGGTATAGATATCGGGAGGTTTACTTTACCCGCTGATATGTTAGTGTTAGAGATGACTGAGTATGACGCCATTATTGGTATGGATTGGCTAGTTGCGTACCGAGCCATGATTGACTGTTTTAGTAGGAGTATTATCTTTGCCATTCCCGGGCAGGAGATGTTTTCAGTGGCGATGCCTCGCCCTGAGGGAGGATCATCCACTCACTTGTACTATATAGAGGAGGAGACCTCTAAGGAAGTGGTGATACCACGATTCCGGTTGTTCGAGAGTTTGTCGATGTATTTCAGGATATACCTGGACTACCTCCGAGCAGAGAGATAGATTTTGTGATCGATTTGACGTGGGGACTCGGCCTATTGCCCGCGCACCTTGCCGTATGGCTCCAGTGGAGATGAGAGAGTTACGGGATCAGATTGAGCAGTTATTGGGTCAGGGGTTTATCCGGCGGAGTACTTCATCGTGGGGTGCCCCTGTGTTGTTCGTAAAGAAGATGGATGGATCATTGAGGTTGTGTGTAGATTAACGGGAGTTGAATAAGGTCACGATACGGAATAAGTATCCGTTGCCCCGAATCGATGACTTATTCGACCAGCTGAGAGGAGCTTCTTTCTTCTCAAAGATTGATTTGCGATCAGGATACCATCAATTGCGTATCAGGGAAGAGGATGTCTCGAAGACTGCTTTCTTAACGAGATATGGTTCCTACGAGTTTTGGGTTATGCCTTTTGGCTTGACCAATGCTCCAGCCGTGTTTATGGACTTGATGAATAGGGTGTTCAGAGAGTTCCTAGACCAGTTCGTCATTGTCTTCATCGATGACATTCTGGTTTACTCCCAGACAGAAGAGGAGCACGCCGAGCATTTGAGGCGGGTTTTGCAGACACCACGTTAGAACGAGTTGTATGTAAAGCATGAGAAGTGCGGGTTTTGGCTGAAGGAGGTTCAATTTTTGGGGCATATCATCTCAGACCGGGGGATATCTGTTGATCGAGGGAAGGTATCTGCAGTGAGGGAGTGGGGACATCCCACGACACCGACTGAGATCCGTAGTTTCTTGGGCCTAGCAGGATACTACAGGAGATTTATTGGGGTTTCTCAAAGATAACATGTCCTTTGACACATCTGACTCGTAAGGGTGTGCCATTTATTTGGAGCGATGCCTGTCAGCTGGCATTCGATGAGTTGAAGGACAAGTTGACCTCAGCACCTGTGTTAGCATTGCCGAGACCGGGAGTTGAGTATCTAGTCTACACCGATGCGTCCTTATAAGGACTTGGAGGTGTATTGCAGCAGGAGAGTCAGGCCATAGCTTATGCTTCCCATAAGCTTAAGCCTCACGAGAAGAATTACCCCATCCATGACTTGGAGTTAGCGGCAATTGTATTTGCACTTCGGATTTGGAGACACTATCTCCTGGGGGAGAAGTTTCGGTTGTTCACGCACCACAAATCTCTACAGTACCTATTCACGCAGAAGGAGTTGAATATGCGGCAACGGAGGTGGCTTGAGTTTGTGAAGGATTATCAGTTTGATATCCAATATCACCCAGGGAAGGCTAACGTGGTAGTAGACGCGTTGAACCGTAGGCAAGTAGATGAGGTGGCCGAGGTGTGGAAGGCTAAGTGGAAGGAGTTGGGACACCAGGATGCAGTTGTGACACACCGCCTAATTAAATACCGGGCGATCACTCCTTTATTAAATTAAATCAAGGTGAACAGTTGGTTCATTCTTAGCATCACTGTCGTAAAAATAACTTTTCCAATTTAAACACCCTAATTAATTAAGCTAAGTGTCAAAACCATTTTTTTTTTTTTTACATTACTTTCCAAATTTTATTTTAAGGAAAAATCATTTATCTATTTATTAACAGCATTACATTAAGTAAGAATCACTCCACAATAATCCTACAACATGATCCAAATAATTTACAACATTCGACAATCGAATCCCAACATTTAAAATTTAAAGTAAGACATCCAAACCATAATGAATCCCAAAGAATCAATACTACAACACTGAATAAATCCCAAAGAAACAGTACTAGAAATAACTGAAATACCAATGTCCCAATAAATAGATAAATAGTGGAAAGGGCGACACATGCCCCATTATCTGAGAATGATAGGAGTGGAATCAAGTAAATGAAATCGTCTAAGCAAGTGGCTCGCAACTCCCACCTAAGCTGCAGCGTGTTCCTTCCAAGGGATCCTTAGCAAGACGCCCCTGTGGATGGGCACCTGTAATATATACATATATACATATACAAGAGAAAAGAGAAATAGAAATGGGTCAGAGCCCGATAGTGTGTATGATTTAAAATTCGTTTAGCAAGTATTTAAATTGATACAGGCCAATGCAATAACATATTAGTGCGACACTCTCTTGAGAAATTCTCACCTCTCTTCTAATGTGCACGCCTATCGTACTAACCTTCCCAACGAATTATCTATCATATATCGCACTAATCTCCCCCAACGAATTGTCTTATCTTAGGTTATTCACAAGATTTAAAACTGAACAACACAATTGTTTACAACGTAAGATTTCAATTTTGTAATCAAAGTTCTCATTTTAACATTATTTATCAATAAAGTTTTTTCAGTGTCATATTATACTTTCTCAAAACAAGTATTTACAATTTGAGTCATCAACCATGTCCTACTTACCAAATCACAGTATGCAGTTCCAAATTCCAGAATTTCATATATATACATTAACTACTCATATAATATATATATTACAACAGCACCCCAAATAAAACTACGGTGCGGGCATACTCTACTATCCAAATCCCGTATCACTCATATCAAGGGGAATACAAATTCGGAATCACTCTCGAATTGTATTAACACATACACAAACAATATTGAGGCGAAGCATAGACTCCAAGTCTCTAAGAGGATGGCACATACCTGCTTCTCTTAGGACCGTCTGAACTATCCATTCGATAGCCTGTACCAAGGATATCTATCTCCTAGGGTACGAATCAATATCCCCCCGAAGGCAACACAGGATAAGATCGTCCCAGCGCGGCAACCTCAGGGATAGCAAGTAGCGTGGGTATGATTTTCACACATAGATAGTATATGCAAACACAATCATATAACTATAATAATATTACCATATCAATATTAGGTATATCTCCAATCCCATAGTCACGACATTTATCCTTGACTTCACCTTTATTAGTGTCGCGTATAAGGGTTCGTCTCTAACCTTAATTCGAAGGATTTTTCCAACTTATTACGTAACTCTCAAGGACTCTATCCTTCCAAGTATAAAATTTAGTAGGTATACGTATTTGTCCCAAAGTAACTCTCTTACGTGTAACTCCCCTTTAATATATACTTACATTGTCGCTTATGTAAAGTATTCCAAAATATAGATTGCGCCTTACTTCAAAGGTCTCTTATTCATTAATGAATCCTACTGGTCATCATTATCTCCCAAATTATTTAAACAAGGATGTCTAAGGAGTTTTCTTCATTTCGAATCAATTTAACAATTTAAAAGGGGAAACTTAAGTCTGCCAGGAGGGGTCGATCGATCGAGGTCTGGGGCTCGATCGATCGAACCTTCGATCGATCGAAGCTCTAGGCTCGATCGATCGATCAAACAGGTATTTCGATTTCTGCAGTTTTTGCAGTTACGGGTTCTAACACCTATCTTCATACAAATTCAAGTTTTACACTCCCAAACGTCCAAAGATTCATACTACTAACATTATATCATCATACTAGGTATTTCCAACATAAAGCATGTGGATTTCTATCATTAAACATGGATTAACATCCCAAAATTTATATAATTATCAAGAACCCTAGGAATCTCTTAAACATGGTTCCAATCTGATTTTTCCCAGAATTTGCTTCTTATAAACATCATAATTTCGTGGTTAAATCCTCTACATGACAAGGGTTTCCAGAATTTGCATTTAAACCATAACTACATGAATTTTCCTATCTTAAGTGGGGTTTTTCTTCCCTATAATTCATTCTTAATCATTCCTAAACTAATATGAAAGATGCATCAACGAAATAAGCAAGATAAACACTTGCCTGGGATTTTCAGAAGTCTGGTTTGGTGTCGAATTCGGTGTGGTTGTGTTCCCCGTCTCGCGATCTACGCGTTGGTGGTGGCGGCGGTGCAAACGGGTGAGTTTTGAGCCTTGGAATGCCTTGAGAGCTCTCTCCTCTCTTCTCCAATGGTCGTTCTAGGGTTCTGAGTATTCTAACCCTAAATGACTAACCTAGATGGTTGATATAGGTTATTAATTTTCGTGGGTTTAATTACCCAAAAAGGCAAAATGACTAAAATGCCCTCCCGGGTTACTAATTACTCCTAAAAACGCCCCGAGACCCAAATCAAACCCCCGAGTACACTTTTCTGACTATCTCGACCCTTCCGGACGCGTTGGCGCACTCAAAACGACCATATGAGCAACTTATAAAACATTCACTTTTATTCATCAATATTTAGTCCCGACGTGACACGGGCGCGTCCCGACTTAAATTTCCATAACCGTCATTTTATTCACACGTGAAAATATTATAAAATAAATCTCACATATTACTATACTCATCCAGTAACATTCAATAAATAGCAAATTTCTAATAATTACTAACTCTCGTCACGCTAGTAAATATTTAAAACAACATTCCGGATTAAAGTTAAATTAATTTATCTCAATTAAATTTAATAAATCCCATAAATTTAAAAGTCATAAAAATTTGGGCTATTACATCAGTGGCCCGATCGTTCATGTCTGTGATGACAGTTATACCTCAGATTGTCACAAAGGTGGTAAAGGCACAGGCAAATGACTCGTTCTGTCAGGTGCAGATAGTTCGATTGCTAGTAGAGGGAGCAGAGTCCTATACCGTTAGCTCAGACGGGGGATTACGCTTCAATGGGAGACTAGTCGTTCCGAAAGGGTAAGACTTGCGACACGAGGTAATGGCAGAGTCGCACGGCTCACGGTTCGCGGTACACCCCGGTGGGGATAAAATGTACCAAGACATGAGACGTCAGTATTGGTGGAGCGGGATGAAGAGAGATATTGCCGTGTTTGTTTCTAAATGCGCCACTTGTCAGCTGGTAAAAGTGGATCATCAGAGACCGGCAGGACTTCTACAGCCATTAGAGGTTCCGATGTGGATATGGGAGAGCATCTCCATGGACTTTATCATGGGGTTACCTACGTCACAGAGGGGTCACGAATCTATTTGGGTAATTGTGGACAGATTGACCAAAGTCGCTCATTTTCTACCCGTAAGGACAGACTACACTACGGGACAGTATGCCCAAATTTTTATTGCAGAAATAGTGAGACTTCACGGTGTACCCCTAAATATCGTGTCTGACCGAGACAAGATATTTGTTTCACGGTTTTGGGAGAGTTTTCAGGAAGCCATGGGCATGGAATTGCGGTTGAGTACGGCTTATCACCCGCAGACCGATGGGCAAACCGAGCGTACAAATCAAATGTTGGAAGACATGTTGCGTATGTGCATCATAGAATTTGGAGGTGGATGGGAGCAGTACCTTCCACTGGTGGAGTTTGCTTATAATAACTCCTACCAGTTCACCATTGGCATGGATCCATTTGAGGCGTTGTATGGTAGACCTTGTCGTTCCCCAGTATGTTGGTTAGAAGTGGGGGACAACAAACTACTTGGGCCGAAAGTGATACAGGATACTTCGGCAAGGATAGAATTGATACGGAGTCATATTCGGGTAGCTCAGAATCGGCAGAAGAGCTATGCTGATGCGAAGAGGTTCTTCAGGGAGTTCAAAGTGGGGGATCAGGTTTTACTCAGAGTATCTCCTATGAAGGGGATTATGCGTTTTGGGAAGAAGGGGAAACTGGCACCGAGATATATGGGGCCATTTCCTATCATCGAGTGGATTGGGTCAGTTGCGTATAGACTTGGGTTACCGGAGCATTTGCACAGGATTCATGATGTGTTTCATATTTCCTCGCTAAGGAAATATCTTAGGGACGATTTGGCTCATACTCACATTTCTTTGAAGGACATCGATCTCCAACCTGATAGCTCCTACGAGGAGGGGCCGATTAACATTTTGGACCGAAGCGAGCGGAAACTGCGATCAAAGATAGTACCGTTGGTACGTGTTCAGTGGTGGCACCATAATACTGAGGAGTCCACATGGGAGCGCGAGGATGAGATGCGCGAATGTTATCCAGAGTTGTTTTTACCAGGTACCTTCTAGTCCCGAATTTCGGGATAAAATTCTGTTATTAGGGGGGAGTATGTAATTCCCCGTACTTTTATTAATAGTTATTTATGGGATTTATTAAATTAAATGTGAATTAATGGAGAAATAATCCGGATATAATACTAAACGTATGTGAGTTGGTATTTGATTATAAGGTGTATATATAGGACAATATATGAATATTGAAAATATTGAAATTGTCGCGAGTCTGAAATACGGTAATTTGGGAAACTTTGTTGAGACGCGTGTGTCAGTCGCGTCAGGAATGTAAATATTTGAATTTAAAAGTGAATTTTATTTTTACCAACTGAATGGTCATTTGGAGTGCGCCAACGTGTCCGGAAGGGTCGAAATAGTCAGAAATCACTAGCCGGGGGTTTAGTTTGGGTCCCGGGGCATTTTTAGGCTAAACCGGCATCTTAAAAGGGCATCTTGGTAATTTTGAAATTTTAGAAATTATAACCAACGAATTTTGGGAGTTAATTATAGGATAATTAGTAACCCACTTAACCCATTACCAGCAAAAAGTTTAGAGAGTAGTTACGGGAGTTTTGAGATACGTGGGAAGAGGAGTTACAAGAGCCAAAAACCACCATCTTCAACCTTGGGAGAAAATTAGTAGAGAAAGGAGAGAATCAACCCATTCACCAACATTAAATTCTGAAGAACAATCTAAGGCAAGTGGTTTAATTACGTTAATTTCAAGCGAATGTTTCTTCCATGCTTAGAATTTAAAATAATTGCATTATATTGGGAGTTTGATGAAAACCCATGAAACTGGAGATAGAAATTCAGGTTATGATATAGGGATTGCATGTAGAATGTTATTGGGTGATTGTACTAAAAGAAATATAACTTTTTATGATGTAAAAACGGATTTATAAAGGTAAATTGAAGACTTTAAATTTCTGGGTTCATACCCATAGGGTTTGAGGGGAAATTTGGGAAATATGATAATTATATGTTGTTTAGGAAGATTGGACCCCATAAACATGTTAAGATACGACCTAAGAAGGTTTAGTAATGTTTAAGAACCTTAAAACACAGTTGGGATGACTTTTGGATGAGTTTTGAGAGGAGGAAAATTGAGAAAAAACGAAGTAGAATTTCTGGGCTTGAAACTTCCATCTCGTTAGAAGGCCTACCCAGGTCGTTCGAACGAGCTTCTAACGAGCTGACAGTCTGCCTTCTAACGAGTTGGTGGTTCGTTCGATACTCCTCATTCGAACGAACTCTCGTTCGAACGAGACTTCTAACGAGTTGACAGAATGGCCTTTTTGGCCTGATTTGATTTCTAGTGTCCCGTAACCTTGTTTAATTGATGAGATAACTTTCCCTTGTTAACTAATTGGTATAGTTGGGAGATTCGGGATATATTGAGGAGGAAAAATATAGAATAGTGGCTTGAACCGAATGATATTGGTGGATTAGGACGCGAGTGACTAATCACGATGTGAGGATAATTGATGACTTAAATACATATAAACCGGGGACATGTGATTTTTGTAATACTAAAAGTTGGTATAAGAACGAGAAGTATACCACTAATAAAAATATGGTAATTACTAAGATGTGTGCATGGTTAGTATATATGATTTTATGTGTATGACATACCTACCATACTTGCTATCACGGGAGGTTTGCGTTCGTTTAGGTCCATCTAATCCTACGGGGGGGATATAGATTGGTACCTCGAGGACATAGGTCAGAGAAGGACTTATTGAGAAGTTAATAAGTCTGCTGATCATGGGAGCGTAGGTATGTGCGTGACCCATGTGATGTGAACTATATTCGCCTCCGTTGTTTGTGATTTGCTATTATCTGAGAACGATTCCTGAGAGATTCGGAATGCGTGATCCTTATGTACGTGTTGTACCGGGATGGGATAGCAGAGTATGTGTGCACTGCAACTTAGCCTCGGGGTGCTAGTACTGTATATTTATGATGAGAATAATATATGGTTAATTGGAAAGATTTGTCATGTTTAATTGTGAGTATAATTATAGTAACGCTTTGAAAAGATAAAAGGGGATAACCTCTAGTAAATGGTTTTGCGAATAATTGGGAATCCGAGAATTAAAGTAAGACACTCTATTTAATTGATAACGTTGGAATTTAAAGTGCGAATCGAGTAGAAATGTTAGAATTTATTTTGGTCTAGATAGATATGAGAATCACTTGAATGGGTACAGTACGTTATGAGTGCACAAATAGTCGAGAGGTGAGTATTTCATGTGAGAGCACGTCCTAACTTGTATTTTGCATTCATTGTTTTAATGTCATTAAAGCACTTGCTATTTTTAAACTATTTTCCACATTCGGGCTCTGACCCGTTTGCTTTCAAATCTATTTTTGTAAAAACCTTTTTAGGTGCCCATCCACAAGGACACCATGCATAGGAATTCTATTCAGGTGACGAGCTGTAGCTGTTGTGGAAGTTATAGGGCCTTGACAGTAGACGCCTCTTTCCTAGTCTTGACTCCATTACCAGTTATATCATTTGTAAGGCATGTCGCCCATTTCCTTTAGAGACATTTTATATTTCAGTTATTCAGACTTTGGTTTGTAATTAATTTAGGATGTAGACTTGTTTTATTTATTTCAGTATTGGGATTGTTGTGAGGAGTATTTCCTCCAGACTCATTATTATTTGTTGGTTACTCTATTGAGCTTTTTATTGTGAATGGTTATGTTAACTATCTATAATTCATTTATTGCATGTTAATCAGATTTAATTTAAAATTTGACAACGCACTTTTTAAATACCAGGTGGTTAGTAATTATTACAATGTTTTCGACAGTGATGCTATTAACTGAACCAACTTGACATTTTGTATTAATTTAATAAAGGAGTAGCTACCCGGTATTTAATTAGTCGGGGTGTCACATAAGGAGAGAGAGTGGAGGTGGTGGGTTTTTAGTTATGGAGGATAGAGAGAGAAAAGTGTGGTGTGGGGAAGAACATGGAGCGGGGTATTGGGCGTGTGAGGTGTATGGGAAATATGGTGAGGATGAGGGTGAAAGTGTGTTTGTGTGTGTGTGTTTAATTTGAACCCTTAATAAAAACTAAGACTTAAAATAAAATTAAAACTAAAGAATCAAATCTAACTAAAAATAAAATAAACAAAAAACAATAAAAATAAAAGTAATAAAACTAAATAAAATAAAATCCTAAGCTATAAAAAAAACTAAAATAAAATAAAAGAAATAAAAATATAAAATTAAATGAAAACTAAAGTCCTAAATAAATATAAAATAAAATAAAATGAACTCCTAAAACTAATCCTAATAAAATAAAACTAAACTAAAGGCTAATAAAAATCAAAATAAAATAAAATTATTCTAATAAAGATAAAAATAGAAAATAAACCTAGAAAATACTAAATAAATCTAAAATAAATCCTAAAAATAAAAATGACACAAACTAAAAATCTAAAAAAAATAATAAAAGGGCAAATTAGACACACACGGGGTTCGGAGTAGGTTTAGGCTCGAATAATGTTACGGGGTTGGTATTTAGCTCCATAAAATGCACAATTGCCTTGAAATACGCATATGAACACCGCAACGTGCATTCGGCGTACAAAATAAACATTTAGGCACATAAGACCCATATTGTCGAGAATTAGCAACTAAAGTACATCTATTTGGGGTATAAATTGTACAGTTTTGGGTGCTTATCAATTAGTTTTATACCAGCAATACACTATGGTTGAGGGATTGTATTCCCGACCTATTTTTCTCATCATATAGTTCAAGTTTTAGTTCAATCGTTATCAGTCTTTTAGGTAATTTAGAGTAATTGCATTCCATTCATTCCTGATTTCATTAATTAATCATTTTAAAAATTGCATCTAGTTGTAGTTCTTCCACCGTTAAAATCACCTTTTCCTTATTTTTAGAGTCAAAGTTAGGTTAACCGTCTGTCCTTCTGTCGTCATGATTTTCTCGTCCTATTTCCCCGTGGAGACGATCCCGACTTACCGGGTTTATTACTAACACGACATGCTTGCACTTGAGCCTAGAGAGTACGCACTTTAGAGACACATTCTTAGTCGCGTCAGTTGTGTCATATTTCCACTTTTCAGACATTATCCCGTTATTTTCTACCTTTTTTGTCTTCGTATTTTGGGGTGGACTGTGATTTTACATATTAACGGAACATCCTCACTCATGAATCCCACGTTCTCATGAATCACTTTACAAAGATTTTATAGATGTTTTCTTTTCATAATTACCATAGTTAAATGATGTTTAAGTGTTGTCAATTTTTGTTTTCGAATAGTATTTTGGGCTGACATGATTGACTTTGTTCTTTTATGTGACATGATTAACATAAATAACACAACCCGGTTTCAAATGACCACGACACAATATACATAAATGTAAAAAAGATATATTACAAACACAGCATATTATGTTAACTTTGTGTTGCAATTTCATTATGTTTTTAAAACGATATTACCAAATCATTGTTTTATAATTCAGACTGAGAAAGATATTTCTTAATGAAATCCCTATTTATATGATAATAATTATATGGTTATGCATTGGTTGCGATTGATTGTATTACAAAAGTGAAAATGAGCATGTAATTATCTCTCTTCCCAATTTGAGTAACCATAGATATATATTTTCTTCATCTAAACCAAATTGAATTGTTTTCATTTTTCAACTTGCTTAGGCTTTGTTGCAACCTATAGAAAAACATTTGCACGGAATTTGTTCCAATCTATATCAGTATAACATGTTCATAATTAAATCTCTTTTATACATAAAAATATTTATACATATATACGTTTAACTACGTTATTTTAACATCTTTTTTTTCTTAAATATGTAACTTCTGAACGTGGATTGACATGTTATATAAGCACGATGATTACATTTCATACCAATTTATAGATTTAATTAGTAAAACTTCTCATATTAAATATATATATATATATATATATATATATATATATATTAACAAAATACTTATTCAATATAATTGATAACATGTGTTGCACACACATCCCGTGTGCACCTTTAGCTAGTTATAAAATAAGTGACTAACCCAACTACTGATAAGGTTTGGGATAAGTCGATTAAAAAGGGAAATGATGTTATTTAAAAACACTATGGTTATAGCTTATAATGATGGAATGTGCTATTGTGTTGACTTCAGCTATGTGTATTAGCCTGATAGTGTAACTGCAGATAGAATGAGTAAGCGTAATTAGGAGTATCTTTATTTGTGTAACAATGGAATCTGAGGTGAACCCCCCAGTCCTGAAATTTTGAGAGTATGTGGATTGAGAGCTAGGGTTTGTTAGGCTAACAGAGATAACCACCTCAAAACAAAAAGAAGGGGCACCACCTATAATATCCATATTTGACGATCATTCTTGATACCCATTCGCCGTGACCCGATAAATCTATATATGCACTCTCCTCCCATGAACACCATCGTCGCCAACCTTATATCAATTGGACACCTTTTTAAAGATTTTTTTTTAATCATATTAGCCCATCGGTACCTACTCGACTGCCAATCTAAATAGCTTGTCACTTTTCAATTTAATACATGCTACTCTGGTTTTCGAGATCAATGACTCGTATCACTTACTACTTCACCGTATAAATGACACTTAACCTCAACACAAATGATACATTTTCAACAACTAGAAAATTCCCATAACATTAATTGTAAACGTAAATTAAAGAACACGTAACTAACAGTTTTATATGGATACTTAAATTTAACGTATGAATATCCAAATAATATGTTATTTATTCTTTAATAATACAAATGTTATGTATTATACATTTAACTGTAGGATCATAGATCATTATTACGATGAATACAAAATGATATTATAATAACATTCCTCCATCTTGTCATAAATGGAAAGATTGACGGAGTAGTTGACCTTAGAAAATCAGACTGAATTTCGGACCACGACTTCCTCTTGTATACGGCAAGAACATACTCCAATTTCATCATGTTCCAACTGTTGGGTCTTCTTTTATAGCCAAAATAGTAGTCCAAAAATAAACACAAATTTGAGTCTTTGGATTTCTCCTCCTTATCCTGTAATTACATTATGTTATCTTTTCATGTGTCTGAATGATGAAAATCAGTCACTTATATATAGGCAGGGATAGAACCCAAATCTTCAACAGTCACTTAATCTTAACCGTCCATTAAGGTAGATAATCAAGAGTCATTTTGACTCTTGGTATTTGGATTAATCTTTCACTAACCAAAGTGACTCTCAGTATTAATTTAATTATGGATCATATTATGTAGAATTATTCTTTAAAATAATTTTAACATTCTCCCACTTGGTCCATAATTATCATAAGGCGCGCAATAATCTTTAAGTCATCCCTAAATGGGTTTTTTCGTAAACACCTTAATCAAACAAACCATTAATACGAGTCATGGTGCTCACATACTAATTCAAGAGCATGATCGCTTCTATGTACCACAACATTAACAATTCATCCAACAAGGTCTATAATCGGGTTATTCAATAATGGCCCAATAATATCTTATATAAAAGACTATTCCTATCACACTCATCAATTTGCATCCATGTAAACTTATATTACAAGACAGAATTTGAAATGTTCAAAATACACTTTAATCGATATCAGGTATAGTGCCAAAATATAACCACAAAAAATCCACTAACACTTATACTTAATTGGCTACACGTAAGACTCATATCTTAAGCATGTTTCATGAATGTCCTTTGATGATAACCCATTTAATAGTGGATATGCTACGTTAACACTTGAACTTATGTGTTCGACTGACACTTTCTGTTTCTGAACTTCTTCATTCACATATAAGTATTATATTCTAATGTGCCTAGGTTCTTTAAAATACCTATCAGTAGTACAACGACAATATCATAATATTTCAACGACTTGGTAATAGTATCGACAACTCCAAGTCCCAAAATAAATTTTTCTCAACCAGATCCATAAATTGTAGCCCCAAATCATGCTACACGCAATATTTAATTATTTTTCACTCTTTCAAAATATTGTTCACTAGGTCAAAATAAACCTACTTAATCAGGAGAGAACAATTATCATAAGTGTGAGCATATCATTTTTTAAGCATCTCATTACTTCATACTCTTAAACAATTTTATTTCTTTAATTTACGATTCACTACTAAGAGAAATTCAAGAAATGTACAAATTTACTCCCACCGACTTCAAGGTATATATATACTTAATCAAAATACATAGACTTAATCAAAATACATAAATTACTCTTAAATACCATTGATGGGAAACTTATAAAAGTTTATATGGTAATTTCTCAACGTATATAAAAAAAATTTCTCAAACTCTCTTAAGTTTTCACACTAAATATAACACTTACTCAAAATGAGCTACTGAGGCTCTAAAAATTTAATATTTTAAGATATAGGTGAAAATATTTATTTACATTCTTTTCTTTATTCGTAATGTAAACTTTGTCATAAGTCTAGCATTATATCCTTGATTATCAAAATCGAATATTTTCTTACTCCTTAGTCAAATTTGCATTCTTGTGATAAATCTAAAAATCATTCAGAATAGCAAACTCATTTAAGAGCTTCTTAAAACTATTCATAGCCACTAAGATAAAGAACAATTACTTTTGATGTTTAAGGAATGACATGAGTATCTTAATTTCATTTATAACCACATCGGGTGATTTGATACTCCCACTAATTTCACCAATCTCTAAAGAATTTGACATTTGACATTTCGAAAGTAATTAATGTACCATTTTTCGAGTGTAGACATAATTATAAATTCCAATTTTTTTTAGTGGATTATAAATCCCTGCATGTACTTGACATTCCTAATCATGTGGGCGTGTCAAACAGGGTCAGTAAAGTGGAATTTATATAATACACTTTTAAAATTTAAATGACATTTTGTGTGAATAAATGTTGTGGCGATATCTTAACTTATTGCGTTTGACTTGTTGTTTTATAACGACAGGATCTATATAGGTCCACTATCCAAGGAATTTTCCCTTTGAGCCACATATATCGTTTTAAAATTGTAAAATCGTAAGAGCTCAAATGCGTGTGTTAAGATTCATAAGTGACAATCTAATATATTAAATCATCAAAGTAAGTCTAGATTTAAAAGAGTCTGATATTCAATTATGTCACAATATCGAAAAGCTACTTTGAAGTTCAACATTATGATGTAGGATCACAATCATTTCTCCTGTAAAAGTTTCATAAAAAATAATTGTTCAAACCCTTAATGAGAATAATATAATTAAGGAAAATATATTCTCATATAAATTTAAAGATGTTTTATATACTCGATAAAAAATATTTTGAAAGGTCACTGAGGGGTTTTTGAAATGATTCCAAAATAACATCCAAGAATTTATCGTTTGTTTTATGGTTTCTCTTGTAAGGATCCTCGTATCGATTTAGAACTATGTTACGCAATATTTTAGTTTTAAAAATGTAATAAATTATTTCATATGACACATTATAATTCACACAATGTATATTACATAATGGGTACTCATATATTAATCTCGAACATTATGAGGTTTTGCATAAACTCTATGCCTAATCCCTTTAATAATTCTTCAAGGTTTTAAAAGAGTTTCACACACTAATTCATTAATAGTGGGTCTCTCAAGTAAAATTGAATTATAACAATTTAACATTTATTAGTTTCTTTATTTCATTCTAAGAAGTCGGTCTGAAGATTATTAAAATGGATAAAACATGCAGTTTTAGAGAAAGAAAGTAATATAAAATTGATGAAACAAATACCTCACGACATTAATGCTATGAGTTGACAACATGTACATTAATAAAGTTTTATAAATGTGGACTTTCTTTCGTAATAACTCTGAATATTTATATATATGACTTTATTGGGTACCAAGTTATGTAATTTAGATGGGCATGCTATCTAGGATAACTTTTCACCACCTAATTGCATAATCCCTTTATATTTATATCAGTTACTCAAAATAAATTTTCTTTGAAAAATTATCCTGACGAAAGAAATCAAATATACCCCATTAATGTCTTTACAACTATAATCATGGTGAGTTATTATTACCAATTTTATATTTAAATTTAACTTTTATCTTTAAATTTAATATCCACGAGTATTCTAGTTGGGTCACTTTGGTGACTACCAAACTATCCATTATATGAATATTACATTATTTTATGGATTGTATAATAATTTCAGCAAGCATTAATGTTTTCAAAAGACACGAATGGAAAATGTACTTATAAATTAAGGAAGGTTATGGACTCTTTGGAGCAACCGCTACCAACCTTAATAAACAAATATATTACCCCTTAATATTAACTTCACCACTGTAACCGAACTCTCTGGAGCAATCAGATCACAATGGCTTAATCATAATGAAATCATTAATAATCCGAACACTCAAAACCATATCCGGAGTCTTTGGAGCAACCAAGACATAGTATTTGAATGTTGTCATAAAATTCAGCATTTATAATTTATTAGAGTAGACCACTTTGGTGGAATCGTAACTGAATAAATGCTGAGATGAAAACCTTAAGGCATGTTTCATTACTTATATTGGACATAATAAGCATATGCACATTTAATCTAATATTTACAATTTTGAACGCCGAATAAGACTTTAATTAAATATTATTTTCAAGAAAATATTTAAATCCTTCGCGGTTAAGTTGATGCGAAAAATAAAATTGTTCATTAATGTTCATTTCATAATCGAAATTATCCCTTTAGTCAATCTTACAATGAAAAAGTTGCATTATCATTACATCAACAATCTAACATTCATCATTATATTTGGATTCACTGATAGTCAAATTTATACACAGTAATTTAATATTTATATTTATAGACTAGGTCACTTTAATGGACACATAATCTAATCTAATATAAATATTAATATCAAAACCTTAACCATAACTATAATATTCATAACAATATTTCGTATATACCGAAAATATTATGATAGCCAAATAAGATAACACAACTAATGTATTTATTAAAACACAAAAAATGGAGAAATCCACAATTTTTAATAATGGAAAATGTGAGTAATCACTATAAAAAAACTCTTAAAAATAATCGTCCCAATAAGCGAAATTCTAAAAAAGTAGAGAAAGAAATAGATGTCAATTTTATTACCAAATAGGACAAATTTAAGGTTTTGAGAGCTTAAACATGCTCAAATAGTCACAACAACGTTCACCACTAAAAAATGGTCATTTTTCATCATTAAATCCTTTCGGGTTGACATAAAAAAAATTCATCAATCCCGGATAAGTCGATAGTTTTAATTTCAATTATTGCTCGTTAGAGGCATAAGAAAATTGGTACTCAAAATATTCATATTTACAATTTTATAAAATAAGTAGCTTTAAAGACATAATTAAAATTGTAACAAAAGAAAATCACAATAAGGGAACCAAAATCAATTTTAATTTGGTCATAATTATTTGGCACCCAAAATCTCATATTATGAAACTTTCTTTTATGTGATTATAAACCATAAAATTAATTCTCAGAATTGTAAAATCAATTTTTAAGTGAGAGTTATTAGCGTTGACATTATTATCAAAAATGGCAAAAATGCATTTTTAGGGGTCTAAACGATGTCAAATCGCCGAGATAGGGTGGTGCCTCGACGTTTCCAAGTGACAATGTGAACTTCGTAATATTCCGAGTAAAAATACAAAATTTGTCGCTAAATTTTTTTCCAGTAATTGAAAAGTTTTTTTAATTTTTACCCGGATTAATTTATAAGCAAAAACTCTTGATGGACAATCACGAGATCAGAAACCTATGGCTCTAATACCACATATAAACATAAATAAAAGAAAAGAAAACATAATTAAAAGTTTTATATGAATACATAAATTTAATGTATGAATATCCAATTATATATGTTATTTGTTATTTAATAATAAAAACGTTATGTATTATACATTTAACATTAGGATCTTTAATCAACATGATTATCACATACAATTATTATTGTGAATACAAAATGATATTATAATGACATACCTCCATCTTGTCACAAATGGAAAGATTGACGGAGCAGTCGACCTTAGCGAAACACACAGAATTTCGGACCACGACTTCCTCTTGTATATGGCAAGAACATACTCCAATTTCAACATGTTTCAACGGTTGGATCTTCTTTCATAGCCAAAATAGTAGTCCGAAAATAAACACAAATTTGAGTCTTTGGATTTCTCTTCCTTATCCTATAATTACATTATGTTGTCTTTTCATGTGTTTGAATGATGGAAATCAGTCACTTGTTTATGAGCAGGGACATGACCCAAATCTCCAACAGTCACTTAATCTTAACCGTCCATCAAGGTAGATAATCAAAAGTCATTTTGACTCTTGGTATTTGGAGTACCCTTTCATTAGCCAAGTGACTCTTAGTATTAATTTAATTATGGATCATATTATATATAATTATTCTGTAAAATAATTCTAACATTAGCCACCTAAAAAATATTCTCATATAAGGAGTTAATCCTGAGCAAACCCTCTCAATAACCACCTAATATACTCAACTTAATCTGGTACTTCGTTTATAACCACATCCTCACGAGTTTGGAATGTTTTCCTTGACTCCCTGACGAACCTATCATCCAGTGGAGTTCCGTTATCTATGCCTGTTTCAAATTCGTCTAACAAAACAGGTTATCACTCTTCAAACACGAGACCCTTCGCTTCGTAATGCTTAACTTCATCAACATTTATGGATCCTACAGATCAATTTTATTCAATAACACGATCACCGTCCCGAGACTCAGAATGAATTGGTTCATCAACTGAATGGTTCAAAATATCTTTACGAACCAACCCCAATGATGTTGCCTACAAACACCACACACCAAGCCAAAGGGTTGCGAAAAAATTCCTAATCCTATGGATGATGTGGATGTTTTATTTGGAAGGCTGTTTGGAACAAACCTGAAGTCAGTTGTGGGTTTTGGAGTTGGTTAGTGGCTGTGAGTTTCAAAAGAAATGGATCACTCCATAATGAGGCTCGATTTGTTAATTTCATTGAGCTCAAATAATTTGAGTCTCCCCCAAATTTTAAGTGTTGAAAATATTCAATTTAGTCCCAAAGGATATGATGAAAAATATTTTAGGTCACAATCACGGCATCCAACATGTTCTAAATATTTATTTATATGGCACGACCTTTTCTAGTTTGATCCTAACCGGTACCAGTCTACACGGACTATTGAGGCTCCCAGTGATGCTCTTTAACATGTTTTCCATAATTCTACCGGTTGCCAATGCATCCCACGCTCAGCTGATCAACCATCAGTTGCTTAGACTAAAAAATAGTACCCCCCCCACCCACACATATATATATATTTATATACAGAGAGAGAGAGAGAGAGAGAGAGAGAAAATCTCATGAGATCTCCTAATTTGAGGTCCCTGAATGAGGTCAATTTTTTTTAAATAGTAAAAAAAACATTTTTGGGCTGATTTTTTTTATGGTTTTTAAACATTTCAGTAGGGCCATATAGAAAAAATCACCTCAAAATTATTTTTTTTACTATTTAAAAAAAAATGGGTCAAACTTTGTCAGGTTTTAAAAACTAACACATTTTGATCGATTTTTTTAAAATAGCAAAAAAAATCATTATTAGCTGATTATTTTTTATGGTCCTACTGAAAATTTTAAAAATCATAAAAAAAATCAACCCAAAAATATATTTTTTGACTATTTTAAAAAATGGACCTCATTCAGGGACCTCAAACTGGGGCCACACTTGATCCTTTCTCTCTCTCCTCTCTCTCTCTCTCTCTCTCTCTCTCTATATATATATATATATATATATATATATTGTTATTTTTGTATTTTACTACCATGATATAAATTTGACATAATATGTTACTGAATAAATCTTTGTGCATGCTGATTTTGTTCACATGTGGATATGTGGTTCAAGTGTGCGAGAACATTGCTTCAAAAAGTAAAAAAGAAATAGATTTGTTTACTTAAAATGACTAATAAAATAAGTCTCCTATGAAGTTCAACGACTTTGGAGGGATGGGGTCAGATTTTACTTGACATGTGAATTGCCCTGTTAGGGTGGGCTA
This sequence comes from Sambucus nigra, assembly GCA_949130495.1. Lineage (NCBI taxonomy): Eukaryota > Viridiplantae > Streptophyta > Magnoliopsida > Dipsacales > Adoxaceae > Sambucus > Sambucus nigra. Next base: position 275,160,291 of record OX422207.1, on the reverse strand, counting down.
CATGTTTTGGTTTGGGAATAACCAATAGATATGGAATATTTTTCTATTTTCTACACCAGGCTACAAACACGGTCTGGTTTAGGTCAGCTCCGCCCTTGTTTACATGTATCCACAATATAATTATTTCATACAAACCCAATAATGACAAAGAGATACAAATTATTTCAAATAGACCATTTAGCTTATAAAAATCCAACCATGATAGATAACTTCTAACCAAAAACACAGACACATATCGATTATGTATCTATATTGATCATATAATATCTCAACACATTTCAAAATTTTACAATAATGAAACCTCCCATGGGGGATTTTTTTTACCATGATTAATATGTATATAAATAAGGCTTGTAGAAGTTAACAATGAAGCATCAACAAAGACTAAAATCAGACTCTCAAGCTAGAAATCAGGTGAACCAACACAATATCATCATATGTAATAATAATAATCACAATATGTACACTCACAATTTAATTCAAAAAACACATTCATTCCACTACCACAATAAGTAAAAAAAAATGTGGAAATATATTCAATCTGCTTGCAAAGGATCCATCGGAGTTTTCAATAAAAAAAATTTAACAAAGGATCCAATGCCGCTTTTGGTGAGTGAGAGAACGAGTTTCAACGAAGCTTTTACTATTTTTCTTGAATATAGGGCTGAAGTAATTTTGTGAGGGAGATCGAGAGCTGAATGGTTTTTCTTGGTTAAAGGGATGGATTTTCCCATGTTTCTCCTCACGATTAAGCGCGCCATTATTGTATTTTTTTACCATGCGGGAATTAGTATGTATTCTAAAGAACTGTCATAAAAAGTAAGTTTCATTTATAACTTTTACAAAAAGAGTCATAAAACATATATCTTATGCTATTTTTTTTATAAATCATCGTGTAAAATAATGTGAACTAGCATTTTCATGACAATTTATGCTAAGACAATCATATATGTAATAGTATTGTACTGTTAATGACTATATAATTTAATTCGACTCATTTTTATAGATCCCAATTCTGCCTGGTGGCTCGAGCCTTGTTTGCTCGACTAAGGCCTTTACTAAGTTAACTTGCCAAAGACAAAGATAAATAGCATGTTAACGAGGGGGGAGGTGATCATGCTTCATTCTATGATTACTGAGGAGGTTCTCATGCACTCTTTGTATTATTAATGAGGGTTACTCGTGTAATCCCTTTAAAGATACTAAGTGATTACTCGTGAACTAATGATTATACCTGATCGTGCTACCCTCTATGGATAATTAGGGGTTGTGTGTCCCTTCAGGGAGACTTAGGGGTTAATCGTGCGGTCTTTTAAGTTCAGTGGCGTTGTTTGAGCATTTATCAGGTATTTAAAGGTTTGATCATGTATTCCTTGAGTAATTGAGGGGTTGCTCGTCTACCTCTCTACAACAGATATACATACAAATACTATACTTGAATCTTGTGATGTTGAATTTTTTGATATATTTTTCCTTGTAGTAAAGATGGTGTGCATCATCATAAACAATCACATGATATTGTATATAATAGTGATAATCTTAATCCCAAGCATATTGATAAGGATGAAGTGTTTAAACCTAAACGTAGTAAGAGGTATAAGACTTTAACGTCCTTTGGTCCCTACTTTCTAACTTACATATTAAAATGTAAGACTCAAACTTATAGAGAAGAAATGTCTACACACGAAGCTCGTTTTTGGAAGTAGGTAATTAATAGTAAGTTGAATCCCTAATAAAGAATTATATAGGGAATTGGTGGATCTCCCACTTGGTAATAAACCTATAGGCCATAGGGTGTAAATGGGTCTTCAAAAGGAAGATGAAATTCGACGATTCCATTGATAAATATAAGGCAATATTGGTTGCTAAAGGACATAAGTAAAATAAATCTTAGACTTCTTTGACACATATTCCCCCAATAACTACAATAACATCCATTCATATGTTAATTAGTATTGCAGCCTTATATAATCTCAAAATTCACCAAATGGACGTGAAAATGGTATTTTTAAATGGTGATTTAGATGAAGAAAGTTATAGTAAACACTTGATGGTTTTATTGCCAAAGGATAAGAAAATAAAGTAAGTCGCCTTGTTAAATCCTTATGCGGATTGAAATAAACTCGCAAGCAATGACAGGAGAAATTTGAAAAGTCGGGATGACAAATGGATTCAAAATCAATGAGTGTGATACATACGTATATGTTGAACAAATTAACAAATGGATATGTCATTATTTGTCTATATGTTGGTGATATGTTATTCATTGGAACTAATATTGACATAAAAAATACTACCAAGAAAATTTTGACAATTGTTGATGTAAAAAACTAGACTAGGACTAATTAATTGATCATAAATAAAATAAGTTAAACAAACAAGACACAAGAAATTTTAAAGTGGTTCGACTCAATAGAATAGCCTACATCCACTGTTATGTATTGATTGCCTTGAGTTATTTTTTCGGTCCCTTGCAATGAGGGTGATACAATGTATTTATAGTCCAAGAGGGGTATTGATAGTTATCATGTAAAATAATGGAATGCCTTCATTCGTTAGGTATTTACATCAATGCATAATGAGAATTAAATATATGAATGCTATCTCTTTATTGGCAATACAGGTTGTAAGACTGATGTCGCTTTGTTGGCAATACAGGTTGTTGGTCGGGCTTCCCAGAAAATTTTGACAATTGTTGATGTAAAAAACTAGACTAGGACTAATTAATTGATCATAAATAAAATAAGTTAAACAAACAAGACACAAGAAATTTTAAAGTGGTTCGACTCAATAGAATAGCCTACATCCACTGTTATGTATTGATTGCCTTGAGTTATTTTTTCGGTCCCTTGCAATGAGGGTGATACAATGTATTTATAGTCCAAGAGGGGTATTGATAGTTATCATGTAAAATAATGGAATGCCTTCATTCGTTAGGTATTTACATCAATGCATAATGAGAATTAAATATATGAATGCTATCTCTTTATTGGCAATACAGGTTGTAAGACTGATGTCGCTTTGTTGGCAATACAGGTTGTTGGTCGGGCTTCCCAGTTGGTCAAGTTTTCCTATTGGTCGGGATTCCTTATTGGTCAGGCTTACTCATTCTTCGAGCTTTTGTATCATGCTGACTTGGACTTATGCCACATTGGATGATACTTGTTGGCTTGTAATTAGTCCACGTAGGATGGTAAATTTTGGTATCAATAGAAGCCCCCCCCCCTATGTTTTATACGTGGAGCTGATGCAAAAGTGTGAAATATTATGCTTCAACAGTAGTTCGAGCTGCTTGGTCGGCTACAAACCTTCCAGACTTGTGAAATTTATCCACTTAGATGATTTTTTAGCGCGAATGGCAATTTTGTAAATATTTCAAATTTTAGCCAACATTTATGGGGTATCTTCGTCTTTTCCTTTGTTAGCCGCCATAAACTCAACAGTCGTTCACTTTAATCATTACTTTTCCCAGTTTTCGAGGTGGCTTATAAAAAGGGCGGTAAAACTTCGATCATCTTTTACCTCTCACTTTTGATTTTGCTACTTTGTTCTTTGAACTTTCGTGCGATCGTTTTCTTTTCCGTCTTCAGTTCTTGTCGAATCCTTAAACTCTTGTAAGAATTTTTCTTCTCTTCCTCTTTGTTTTCTTCATCATGTTTATTCTATAGAGTCGCTTGATAAATTCATAATTGAAGTTAACATTTCATCTTGGGTTGTATTGGAACATCCCCCCTTTCCTTCTGTTTTTTTCTCTCTTGCTGAAGGCCATTGGTTCCCTTTTATCTTTATTGATGAATGTGGGTTCACATTTCCTCCCAATCCCTTATGTCTGGAGTTTTATCAATATTTCGATATTGTCCCTGCAAGAGTGGTTCCTAACACATGGAGAGTAGTGAATGGAGTATATAGGTTAAATAAAATCTATGGAACCCATCTAGGTATTCCAGAAATAATGTTCTGTTATAAATGGGTAACTAGTGATACTACTTATTATTTGAAAATTAGGGTCGTTAGTAAAGCTTTAGTAGTTAACCTTCCTGATTCTAATAGGGATTATTTTAATCATGGGGTAGTTGTAAAAATTGGCAACACATGCCCCTTTAGCTGGAGGTGCTAAATATCAAGGACTTAGATGTCCTCTTTTTGGTAAAGGAATAGGTTATTTTATATTTTAGTAATTTTTCCTTGTTTATATTTGATAAAATTTCATACTAACTGTTGCTTTATAAATTGAATTGCAGTTGACCAGAAAAGAAAGTCCCCCCAAAAGAGTGAAGTAAATTTGAAAGAATTGAAGTTTATTTAGGAACTTCACAAGGTAGTAGCTGAGGAGCACATTAGGTCCGCCTCCTATTTGCTTCAATATAAAACCACTATTTATTCCTTTATTGCCATACCTGCTGCTTCTCCTGTTCTCGAAATTGATCTTAATCAAGAGGTTGTTGCTGATTTAGACACTTCTCTATCTGAAATTATGAAGAAGAGAAAGTTTCCTGACCTTCTCAGTTGTAGCATTTCTGGGGCCAAGCACCTACTGAAGGAGCCAAGAAGAAAACAGGGTATGTTATGAAGCCCCCCGTCCCTAGGGACCCAACCCCCAAAGATGCAGCTCCCAAAGATGATGAAGTTCCTTTGAGGAGACTTAGGAGAGGGCTTGCAGAGAAGTAGGTCAACCAGGTGACTGATCAACTGTCCTTGGTTGAACTACCATCTTCTGATGTTGTTCCTTCGGTATCTATTGCTCCTGGTTTGGTCAAAAAGTTGATCAAGTCTGGTACTCTAACAAACCACAGGGGGGTGGATGTCATGCTCCCTCGAGCGAGGGTTTCTGCATTGGCTGCTCAGAGCCTTGAATCAGTCAGTAGTTTCTATTTTCTTAGTTTGTTTGTCTTTTATATTTATCATGTACTAACTTCCTCTTCATTTTTTGCAGTTCTCGGTGCATTTTAATAATATGATGGAAAATGATGATGCAATTAGGACTTCTTCTTCAAATCATGTGGAGGAAGCCCTGCCTGGCTTGAAGAAGTCTTTGCTCGAATCTCAGTAAGCCTTAGAGACTGAGAAGAGTGCTTGGGAGAATAAATTGAAGACAGATGAAACTTCTCGATGGAGGCTTGGTAAAAATGCCCTTAAAGCGGAGCACAAGGTAAAGAAAGTTAAACGCAAGGCTAAGGAAGCTGAGCGCAGGGCAAAGGAAGCTGAGTGCAGGGCTAAGACTGCTGAAGAGATTATATCCTTTGCCATATCTAAGAGAAAGTATGTTATGAAGACCTCCTTGTAACACCTCGTATTTTTGTGCATTTAATATTTAATTAATTCGAGAAATTTAAATTACTGGTGTGTTATAATTTTAATTGAATTAATTAGGGCAATATATTTATTTAAATATTAATCGGGAAGTGAATGGTTAATGTTTAGGAAAATTTATTTACTAAGTGAATAGTAATAATTTAATTACATCATTTCGGGTATTAATGACGGGGTATGCACTTGTCTCAGCCGGGAGTCGGTATAGACTAAATTGGGTGTGAGATAAGGATTTTTATAAATTAATTCGGATGCCAATTCTGAGTGCGCGATTGAGTCCGTATGGGTCGAAATAGTCAGAAAATAGTACCCGGGGGTAGTAATTGGGTCTCGGGATATTTTTGGGCATAGCCGGGCCCAGACGGGGTGAGTTAGGCCACATTAATTAAGCCCATTAGGTGAAAAACGGGATTAAGGGTTTTTAACTAATTGGGAGATTAAGGGATGGCAGCCAACATAACTCTAAACCTAGAGTTTGAGAGGAGATTTGGGGAAAAGCAAATCAAGAACAAATTGGAGGTTATTGGAGCCAAATTAAGGGACATCAACAACGGATCAGACACTACGAACACTTACAGGCAAGTGGTTAACTGTTGTGATTTCTAAAAAGTTTGATAATCAATTCATATCATAGTGATGTGTGTATGAAAATTCGTTTTGGGTGTGTCACCAAAATCTAAATTGGTTTTTTTGTAAATTTAAATACCTTAATGGGATTAAGGGGGGGAATTGATCGTGTTTATTTTTAGAATGTAGAGGACTGAATCAGATGTTAAAACCAGTAAGAGTAGATGGTTAATTTCTGTTAAAATAAATGAAATTCGGACTGGGAATTTGAAACCCGGATAATATCCAAATCGGGTGTGAGATGTTTAGACCCTTTCCTTACATGGAGGATGTGTTATTTGTATTTGGGTAAAGGCTTAGGTTGAGAATGTAAGTTTAAAGTTTCGTCCATGGCTGACTGTGGATGGAGAAGACGAATACTGGAACGATCGATCGATCGACCGGGGGGATCGATCGATCGATGATGGCGAAATCTGGGCAGTTCGGCCAGCTTGTTATATGAAGGGAAATTTTATTAAAAGTTATGTTTCATACATTATAAGTGATAAATAATTATGAAACAAATATTCCTAGCAATTATGCAAGAAAGTAATTGGGACTAGGATAAATTTATGTGGGGCACTTAATGGATGAATTTGAGAAATTTTATTCCAAAATAGTGAGATACAAATCATGTGAGTGAATCCGGGTATATTGGTCATGCGACCCCAAAGTAGTGAATTAAGTTTGAAGATAAACTAATTAATTTAGAGTCGGGATATAGACTCGGGGAAATATTTAATTATGGACCAAGGGGGCGAGTCCGGGTATGTAGGTAATTATAGGTAAATATAATTAGGAAATTATGCAGATAAATGTGTGACACATTACGGGCGAAAATGTGGGAAAGAAATTATGAGATGTAAAAATGGACCGAGTGACTGAGTCCGGATATGTTGGTTATATGACACCAAAGTATTAAATTAATTATTGAGAGAGAGTAATTAATTTGGAGTCGGAACATAGACTCGGGAAATATTAAGTTACGGGCCAAGTAAGAGAGTCCGGGGATAATGGTTGGGTGACACCAAGTTATTAAATTAATAAGAATGATAATTAATTTAATTAGAGTCGGATTGTAGACTCGGGTAGGATTAAATTAATAAATGTGATAATTAATTTAATTAGAGTCGGATTATAGACTCGGGTAGGACTAAATTAATAAATGTAATAATTAATTTAATTATAGTCGGATTATAGACTCGGGTAGTATTAAATTAATAAGATTGATAATTAATTTAATTAGAGTCGGATTCCAGACTCGGATTTATGTTGATTAATTAATGTGTAAATTAATTGTATTAGAGTCGGACCACAGACTCAGATTGGTATTAAATTAAAATGTATGTTAATTAATCTCAGATTGGTATTAAATTAAAATGTATGTTAATTAATTTAATTAGAGTCGGGCGATAGACTCGGGGAGGTATTAAATTAAAATGTGTGTGAATTAAATTAAGGAGAGTCGGACCATAGACTCGGGGAAAGTATTATATTAATTGAGGTGTGAATTAATTATATTAGGGTCGGACCATAGACTCGGGAAGAGGATAAACTATTAAGTGAGAAAATTAATTATGTTGAGTCGGGACACAGGCTCGGGAAATTACAAGCAGTGTACGGAACTTTGAGTACACGGTAAAGCCGGGGTTTATATTATATATATACGGTGTAGTGATAGTATATATATATATATACATATATATATATATATATATATATACGTGTTTATATTGTGTGTGATATTAAATATCAGTGACTAGATATTTATTCAATTTAAGTACTCTAATGCTATCAAGGGAGGTTGAGCGATGTGGGTGAATCCCCTAGCTTGAGGAGTAGGGCGAGTATATCCCCAGGTCCTAGCGTCCGGTATATATGGGTGAGGGATTTATCTCACTTTCAGGGAAGGAATATGGCCGCCTCCACTACGTTTATATTTTGGGCCGAGTTAGTGAGCGATTCCAACTCGGGGAAACTAGGTTTTGTGAGCACACCTAGTGCGATAGCATTTTAGAGGGAATCATCCTGTGAGGGTATACTCGGAAGGATGGATACACATATGATATATGTGTGGATGTTAGTAAAGGTATGTATGATATGGTAGTAAATATTATATGTAGGTGATAATACAGTGTGTGATGTATTTACCTTATATAACTCTGGTTACAGTTATATGCTGTTAATTAATGAGAAATTAATTAAGATAACCAAGTGTAGTGATATTACAAGGTGTGATGTATTTACTTTATATAACTCGGGATACAGTTATATGCAGTTAATTAATGAGAAATTAATTAAGTTAATCATTTGTGGGAATAATACAGTGTGTGATGTATTTACTTTATATAACTTATGATACGGTTATATATTACTATTTAAGAGGAATTAATTAAGTCAATTGTGAAATAACTTACAATTCAAGAATCATTATACTCGGGTTAGAGTAGTATGGCAAGGGAAGCTTGTACCAGGACTAGTTGGACGGGGTAGCACAACTAGGTGGGATTAAGGTAACCGGTAGGTGTGCACAATAGTGGAGGGGTGAGAATGTCCACAAGGGAGTGCGACACTAACTTAAATATGAAGCGCATTCATGCATTTTAAATTACTACCGTTAATTCACTTGCTAAATATTTTCAAAACGTTTTGCGTTCTAACCCTTGCTATAAAAATATTTTCAAAATCTTTTAGGTGTCCAGCCACAGGGACGCGAGGATTGATATTCTATTCCAGGGACACGGAGCTGCGGCATATGTGAATGCTAGCAGGAGTTTGGATTAGACGCATCATTCATTCATTCCTAGAGTAGGAATCTTGTATCAGTTTCAGTTATATAAAGGGCTTGTCACCCAGACTTCTCGGTACAGTTTTCAGGTGTAATCTATTCAGGTGTTGAATATTTGTATTAGATTATTCCTTTGGTGGCCGGTGATTTATTTGACAAATTGTGTAATTATGATTCAGTTTATTTTCATTCAGTTGTGTGAATGGGTTATATTTTAATTCCGCATTTACTGTTTTGTTTAATTAAAAAGTTAAAATTGGCACCAGTTTTTGGAATACTAGGTGGTTAGTAAGTTTTAAAAAGTTTTCGACAGTGATGCTAAGGATGATCCAACTGGGATTCCTGTTTTAATTTGGTATAGGACTGATCACCCGGTATTTTATTAGGCGGGGTGTCACAGATGGTATCAGAGCATCAGGTTCTAGTGTCCTTAGGATCTGTGCGGCTTTTCACGTTTTTGCTTGACAATCTTTGATATAGAGCCCTATTATAGGATTGTTGTATTCTCATACGTATGCGCATATACGTTCCTCTGCGAAATTTATATTTGAGAGTGAACTCATACAAAATTTGATTCTTATTCCAGATGACGTCCAGGAGAGAGAAAGCAACTAGGGCAGCAGGGGGAGATGAGACGAGGGAGGCTCGTTAGGAGCAAGAGCTACCACAGCAACGGCCAGAGATGATTTTGGCAGCATAGGTCACTAAAATAGTGGCACAGGCAGTTGGAGCAACGGTGGTCACGACAGCAGGGTACTTTCCACGGGATCCGCCACAAGTGTTAATGGCGCCGGATGTTCAGACTCACACGGAGTCGTTGGGGTGCAAACAAGAAAGAAAGGATATTTTTAGAGGGAACCCACCAGAGTTACGAGGGGGTTCAGGTGTAGTACTAGCTTGTCAAAGAAGATAAGTATCCAGCGTCACCTATGCATGGGAGATTGCGATGGGGTGCGAAAGTAAATGCTAACCACTTTTAGTTAGTGGGAGCGGCGCTACAGTGGTGGGAGTCGATCACCACAGTTGAGGAAAGGGACACACTAGCTATTTCAGAGTTTTGGGTACGGTTCGACCACAAGTATTTTCCTCCAACGGTTGAGACCAAAATGAGGAGAAAATTTTGTGAGGTGACTCAAAGGGAGACCGTTCAGTGGCCGATTACGAGGAAGATTTCACTCGTTGGCAAATTTTGTACCGGATGAGGTAAGCGAGGAAAAGAGAAAGAAAGCAAAGTTTATGGATGGGTTAGTCTGGAGAATCAGACAACATTTAATTGATAATTCCGCATTAGTAGGTTATACTGATGTCATTAACGCAACACTCCGGCACTGTTGGGTATATCGCTTCCACGCAAAAGGAAGCGGGAAGGGAGTGGGGATTAGCCAGTCGGATGAGGCAGAAGGGAACAATACCAGTGGGGTATCCCAGCAGCAGACTGGGGGAGATCAGGGGCAGGATTTCCGACAGGGAAATCATGCCAAACGATCTAGAACTGGAGGCTATCGGCGGGATGGCCAGGAATTCCAACAAGGTTGGCATGGAAGGGATCAGTGGCAGGGTGAACATATTAGAAAGTGTTTCGTTTGTGGGAAAAGCGAGACACATGAAGAGATATTGCCTTAAGCGAGGCAGGGGTCAACTACAGGACGAGGTCCTGGATGTACAGCCACTAAAGCAAGTCACGGGTGCATTCGGGCAGGGAGAAGATGCTCCGGAACCTGAGAACCAGCCGTTACAGCTGGGGTATAGAGGTAATTATTTTTACCCTAGGGGAATGGGGTATATTTTTGAGTGACAAAGAGGATGTCACAGTATAAGACTTATTTTTTTCACTAGAGTTGGCAGGTGAGTCGAACTTAGTGGGTGCGTTGGCGGTAGCAGCCATAGCATGTGGATAAACTTTTCGTAGGGTAGCGGAGTTCCTTAGTGATATTCACGGGATAATGGAGGCGTACACTGAGTGATTGGTTGAATTATGGGAGGAATTACTACTTTCGAGAATTATGGGAGTAGGGTTAATAATATGTTCAAAATATCGGCTGCATAGCGATGGAATTTAACTATTGTGGATAGTGGAGTTAAATTTTGGTGTTCGCGACACCAGGGTATGGTTGGTACTAGGTATCACCGGAGAGGGCGTATAGCCTATATATATATATGGATATATATATATGTTGTATTGCGTGGTACGATAGCACATAGTGAAGTTTTGTGTTCTCACATTTATCCCGGTATGTGGGGATGTTTACTGAAGTGAATCAGGGTGGTTAGATTTATTTTCGAGCAAAGAGAGATAGCTCGGGATTTATTTTGCGTAAGGACTAGTGATAGTAAGGGCGCGACATTTTATGTTGTCTTTGGTAGCATGAGGGTAAGCGTATATACTTTCGTGTTGAGAGACAAGTATTTTATGGGGAGATAGTTGGACGTTAGCGCATGGGTTGAGTACCCGGGCAATAGATATATATGTATATATATATGTAATATGACTACGGGTTCGAAGTTATATTACGGGTTACGACTAGCATAGTCGGGTAACTTTCGTGCGGTAGAGCGCGGGGACAGGGTGTATGGGCACCCGGGTTAATTAAGGCAAAATTTTGTGCGGTTAAGCACGGGTATAGGGTGTATGGGCGCCCTGGTAAATTTTAAATGCATACTTGTGTAACGTATGGTTAAAAGCGGTTGGGATAGATATAGCGGGCTTGGAGGCACATGACTAGTGAGTAATATGTGAATACTGGAACACTAGGTTTATCTTAATTTCGAGGACGAAATTCCTTTGTAAGGGGGGGAGTATGTAACACCCCGTATTTTTGTGCATTTAATATTTAATTAATTTGGGAATTTTAAATTACTGGTGTGTTGTAATTTTAATTGAATTAATTAGGGCAATATATTTATTTAAATATTAATCGGGAAGTGAATGGTTAATGTTTAGGAAAATTTATTTACTAAGTGAATAGTAATAATTTAATTACGTCATTTCGGGTATTAATGACGGGGTATGCACTTATCTCAGCCGGGAGTCGGTATAGACTAAATTGGGTGTGAGATAAGGATTTTTATAAATTAATTCGGATGCCAATTCCGAGTGCGCGGTTGAGTCCGGATGGGTCGAAATAGTCAGAAAAGAGTACCCAGGGGTAGTAATTGGATCTCGGGGTATTTTTGGGCATAGTCGGGCCCACACGGGGCGAGTTGGCCCACTTTAATTAAGCCCATTAGGTGAAAAACGGGATTAAGGGTTTTTAACCTAATTGGGAGATTAAGGGATGGCATCCAACATAACTCTAAACCTAGAGTTTGAGAGGAGATTTGGGGAAAAGCAAATCAAGAACAAATTGGAGGTTATTGGAGACAAATTAAGGAACATCAACAACGGATCAGACACTACGAACACTTACAGGCAAGTGGTTAACTGTTGTGATTTCTAAAAAGTTTGATAATCAATTCATATCATAGTGATGTGTGTATGAAAATTCGTTTTGGGTGTGTCACCAAAATCTAAATTGGGTTTTTTGTAAATTTATATACCTTAATGGGATTAAGGGTGGAAATTGATCGTGTTTATGATTCTAGAATGTAGAGGACTGAATCAGATGTTAAAACCAGTAAGAGTAGATGGTTAATTGCTGCTAAAATAAATGAAATTCGGATTGGGGATTTTAAACCCGGATAATACCCAAATAGGGAAAACCTTGGAATTTATGGATATTGATGATGAAATTAGGTCTGTGAGATGTTTAGACCATTTCCTTACATGGAGGATGTGTTATTTGTATTTGGGTAAAGGCTTAGGTTGAGAATGTAAGTTTAAAGTTTCGTCCATGGCTGACTGTGGATGGAGAAGACGAATACTGGAACGATCGATCGATCGACCAGGGGGATCGATCGATCGATGATGGCGAAATCTGGGAAGTTCGGCCAGCCTGTTATATAAAGGGAAATTTTATTCAAAGTTATGTTTCATACATTAACAAGTGATAAATAATTATGAAACAAATATTCCTAGCAATTATGGAAGAAAGTAATTGGGACGAGGATAAATTTATGTGGGGCACTTAATGGATGAATTTGAGAAATTTTATCCCAAAATAGTGAGATACGGATCATGTGAGTGAATCCGGGTATATTGGTCATGCGACCCCAAAGTAGTGAATTAAGTTTGGAGATAAACTAATTAATTTAGAGTCGGGATATAGACTCGGGGAAATATTTAATTATGCACCAAGGGGGCGAGTCCGGGTATGTTGGTAATTATAGGTAAATATAATTAGGAAATTATGCAGATAAATGTGTGACACATTACGGGCGAAAATGTGGGAAAGAAATTATGAGATGTAAAAATGGACCGAGTGAGTGAGTCCGGATATGCTGGTTATGTGACACCAAAGTATTAAATTAATTATTGAGAGAGAGTAATTAATTTGGAGTCGGAACATAGACTCGGAAATATTAAGTTATGGGCCAAGTAAGTGAGTTTGGGGATAATGGTTGGGTGACACCAAGTTATTAAATTAATAAGAATGATAATTAATTTAATTAGAGTCGGATTGTAGACTCGGATATGATTAAATTAATAAATGTGATAATTAATTTAATTAGAGTAGGATTATAGACTCGGGTAGGACTAAATTAATAAATGTGATAATTAATTTAATTATAGTCGGCTTATAGACTCGAGTAGTATTAAATTAATAAGATTGATAATTAATTTAATTAGAGTCGGATTGCAGACTCGGATTTGTGTTGATTAATTAATGTGTAAATTAATTGTATTAGAGTCGGACCACAGACTCAGATTGGTATTAAATTAAAATGTGTGTTAATTAATTTAATTAGAGTCGGACGATAGACTCGGGGAGGTATTAAATTAAAATGTGTGTGAATTAAATTAAGGAGAGTCGGACCATAGACTCGGGGAAAGTATTATATTAATTGAGGTGTGAATTAATTATATTAGAGTTGGACCATAGACTCGAGAAGAGGATAAACTATTAAGTGAGAAAATTAATTACGTTGAGTCGGGACACAGACTTAGGAAATTACAGGCAGTGTACGGAACTTTGAGTACACGGTAAAGTCGGGTTTTATATTATATATATACGGTGTAATGATAGTGTATATATATATATATATATATATATATATATATATATATATATATATATATATATATATATATATATATATTGTGTGTGATATTACATTCCAGGCAGTGTACGGGATTTCGAGTACACGGTAAAGCCGGGTTTATATTATATATATACGGTATATATATATATATATATATATATATATATATATATATATATATATATACGTGTTTATATTGTATGTGATATTAAATATCAGTGGCTAGATATTTATTCAATTTAAGTACTCTAATGCTATCAAGGGAGGTTGCGCGATGTGGATGAATCCCCTAGCTTGAGGAGTAGGGCGAGTATATCCCCAGGTCATAGCGTCCGATATATATGGGTGAGGGATTTATCTCACTTTCAGGGAAGGAATATGACCACCTCCACTACGTTTATATTTTGGGCCGATTTGGTGAGCGATTCCAACTCGGGGAAACTATGTTTTGTGAGCACACCTAGTGAGATAGCATTTTAGAGGGAATCATCCTGTGAGGATATACTCGGAAGGATGGATACACGTATGATATATGTGTGGATGTTAGTAAAGGTATGTATAATATGGTTGTAAATATTATATGTAGGTGATAATACAGTGTGTGATGTATTTACCTTATATAACTCGGGTTACAGTTATATGCTGTTAATTAATGAGAAATTAATTAAGATAACCAAGTGTAGTGATATTACAAGGTGTGATGTATTTACTTTATATAACTCGGGATACAATTATATGCAGTTAATTAATGAGAAATTAATTAAGTTAATCATTTGTGGGAATAATACAGTGTGTGATGTATTTACTTTATATAACTTATGATACGGTTATATATTACTATTTAAGAGGAATTAATTAAGTTAATTGTGAAATAACTTACAATTCAAGAATCATTATACTCGGGTTAGAGTAGTATTGCAAGGGAAGCTTGTACCAGGACTAGTTGGACGGGGTAGTACAACTAGGTGGGGTTAAGGTAACCGGTAGGTGTGCACAATAGTGGAGGGGTGAGAATGTCCACAAGGGAGTGCGACACTAACTTAAATATGAAGCGCATTCATGCATTTTAAATTACTGCAGTTAATTCACTTGCTAAATATTTTCAAAACATTTTGGGTTCTAACCATTGCTATAAAATTATTTTCAAAACCTTTTAGGTGTCCAGCCACAGGGACGCCATGATTGATATTCTATTCCAGGGACATGGAGCTGCGGCATATGTGGATGCTAGCAGGAGTTTGGATTAGACGCATCATTCATTCATTCCTAGAGTAGGAATCTTGTATCAGTTTCAGTTATATATAGGGCTTTTTGCCCAGACTTCTCGGTACAGTTTTCAGGTGTAATCTATTCAGGTGTTGAATATTTGTATTTGATTATTCCTTTGGTGGCCGATGATTTATTCGGCAAATTGTGTAATTATGATTCAGTTTATTTTCATTCAGTTGTGTGAATGGGTTATATTTTAATTCCGCATGTACTGTTTTGTTTAATTAAAAAGTTAAAATTGGCACCAGTTTTTTGAATACTAGTTGGTTAGTAAGTTTTAAAAAGTTTTCGACAGTGATGCTAAGGATGATCCAACTGGGATTCCTGTTTTAATTTGGTATAGGACTGATCACCCGGTATTTTATTGGGCGGGGTGTCACACTCCTTTAGTGCTGGTTTGGACAAAGGCTGGAACAAAGCCATTTCTGCTGCCTCTGCTCAGATTGAGCATGCAAAACAAAAATGCTTATGAGATGGTTGGGTTGCTACCCTTCAGGAGTTGAACACAGCTGAAGGCTATGAACTTTTTTAGAGACATATTCATGGTCCTCCTCCATCCATTAAGGACGAGGTTGAAGATTAGTCTAGTTCTGAACAATCTTCCCTAGTAGTTGAATCTGCTGCAGACCAACCTAAATTTTTTTAGTATTCTCTTCCTCCAGTTGAGCAACCCGAGCAACTCCATCCTGTAGCCCCTTCTTCTGAGCAGGACAAGAAGGTTGAGAATGATAGGGAGAAGGTGTAAAGTTGCTAGGCATTTGCCCTTTTGCTTTTTTGTTTCTTTTTTATTTCTTTTGATTGTATTTAAACTCTTTGCTATTAATAAAAGAACCTTTTGTTCCTTTTTTGTCTCTTGTTGATTATACCTGTTCTCCATTATTGTTGTTGATTGGTGGTCATTTCTTCTTACTAGTTTATAGAGAAGATGAAATAACTGTCTTCCAATGATACTGAGCTATTTAGTAAGTGAAATACTTTTTTCAAAGCAGGTCATACAGATTTGTCCGAATAAGAAATTATTCAGTTGCTCGGTGATGATGTATCAGAGCAGGCTAAAGAAGCCTACAAGTATTTGAAGTACGTACTTGATCGTGTGGTTCCAAATAATGTTACCTACTGTGGGATGATAGAAGAGCTTCAAGAATAGTATAAAGAATCCACCGCGTTGTTGTACCAGAGGTATGAGCAGAAATATCAAAGCTTAAATGTAGGTCGAGGTTTTGATAAATTTATTTTTATTTATAATAAAAAGGAAGCTTTGCTTAAGCTTGAAGTTGAAGAAACCAGAACTGTTGCCAAACTTCTGAAAGAGGGGAATAATAATTTTAGGAATGAAGTGAATCTTTTGAAGTCTGCATCTAGAGCTGTTGTTGCTACTACTAATGAGGGTTACTCCTTTTTAGAGGCTGAAAATGCAACATTAAAAGATGAATTGGAAGCCTTAAAAAATATTAAGCCTGCATCTTCCTCCCGAGTAAGAAGTAAGCCTGACCGAGGAACCACAAAAGAAATTAGGACCCAGTAGACCCTTGCCAATCAAGATGCATGGTTAAAAGCAAAAGATTGAGCTATTAATGAGATGTCCCATAAGTTACAGACCTTGTTTGAACAACTATCCACTCAATCTTCCCAATTAGAAGTTAAGGATGGAGTATTGAAGAAACTGTAATCTCAGGTTGATAAATTAACCTTTCAATTCCACAAGTTGCCAAGAGAAGTTTAGATGGATGGGAATAATGAAACTTTGGGACATTTTGACGATAGACTTCGACAGGCCAAGAATAAATCCTATAAATGGGGTTGGATGAATGCTTTAACCGTGATGAAGGAGGATCGAAATAACTCTTTGTGGGATTGGTATGACCCAAGCTTGCTGGAGCTTGATAATCCTCCATTCAAGCTAGATGTTAACTGGATTCTTGTCAATCGTATTCCTCAATGCTTGATTTTAAAATACTTAGGAGATTATGAGCTACATGATGAACTAGATATCGCCTGACCTCCTCATCTGCTTGATCGCCCTAGTAGAAGTAATACCATGATGCTTCAGAACTTTAACTTTATCAACTCCTTTGTTACTTTAGATGATCCTCCAGCTGGTATGGATCCCGTTTCTAAGGCTGGAGGAAAACGCCCTGTAGAATAAGGCTTTGTATTTTGTTTCTGCATGTTTAAGCAATAATATTTAATCATTTAATTTAATGAAAAACTTATTTTACGAATGGATCAACTTTTAGTCAATCTTTGCATATATGAATGTTTCTTTAGTCTTTGACTATGAATGGATCAACTTTTAGTTAATCTTTAGTTTTTCACCGGTTCTATTGATATCCTTAGGATTACCCTGAGTATTATATCAATTACCAATGCATCACCATAGTTCTACTAATGTACCTAAAATTTGTAGGTAATTACATTAGTTACCTCGATTCCCAGGCATGAGTGGAACATTTGTCCATCTTTTAGCCCAGTTTAGATGAAAATTATTCATCCGGGTCTTCGTTAACCAAGCATTTGGTACTTATAATTTTACCTTGCGTGGTTTTTTATATGTTTGAAAACCAACTTTATTAGTGCCTTTACGGATACCGACCAATATTTCGTTGGTGGTTTATATTAATGACCAACATTGTTAGTATTTTTGTGTTAACGACTAACTTTGTTGGTGCCTTTGTTGCTGTCGACCAACATTGTTGGTATTTTTATGTTGACGACAAACTTTGTTTGTGCCTTTGTTGCTGTCGACCAATATTGCTGGTATTTTTGTAGATGCATAATGTAGTGCATAACACTAGTATTCGGAAAAAAATAACAATTTTGGGGAAATTGCATTCTCATTAATATTGAAATGAACTTAATACATCATGATTACATTACTGATAGTATTTCCTCAAGTGTTCTGCATTCCATGGGTTCTTGAATTCTTCACCTTCCAAAATCTCAATTCGATATGTGCATGGTCGGATGACTACAGTAATACGATAAGGCCCATGCCAATTAGCTTCCAGTTTATTATTCTTATGAATCACCTTATTCAAAACACAATCACCTTCTTTTAAGTTGCTCGGCTTTACCCTCTTATTATAGAAACGTGCAGTTCGTTGTTGATAAGTTGCATTCCTTAAAGACGCATCTTCACGTACCTCTTCCAGCATGTCTAAGTCCAGTATTCTCATCAAATCACTGACTCGGGGATTGAAGTTAAGAACTCTGTGCGTAGGTAAACCTAGCTCGACAAGAATTACTACTTTAGTACCAAACGCTAACATGTTGGGAGTTTCTCCAGTAGCTGTTCTAGGATTTGTTCGGTAAGCCCACAAAACAGACTACAGTTCATTGATCCAATTCCCTTTAGCATTTTCCAACCTTTTCTCCAACCCATTTAGAAAAGTTTTATTAGTTACCTCTGTTTGGTCGTTGCTTTGAGGATGGCCAATAGCAGAGTGAATTTTTTGGATGTTGGATTGGGCACAATAAGCAACCATCATTGTCAAAATGTGTGCCATGATCAGTGATAAAGGCGTAGGGTAAGCCATACCTGCATATTATATTCTTCCAAATAAACTAATAAACCTTTTTATAGGACATATCGATCAACAGTTCAACTTCAACCCATTTAGTAAAGTAATCAAGGGCCACAACCAGGTACTTGAACCTTCATCGGATAGTCGACAGAGGCTCGACCAAGTCAATTCCCCACATAGCAAAGGGCCAAGGTGAAGTGATTGGTGTTAGGAGAACTTGTGGAGCCTTGCATATGCTGGAAAACCTCTGGCATTTATCACACTTCTTGGCAAAATCTGCACAATCCGCTCGCATAGTTGGCTAGTAGTACCCCTGTGTGTGGATTTTTTGCAACAACGTTCTTCCTGCTACGTGGGATCCACAAGACCCTCCATGGACTTCTTCAATCAAATCCTTCACTTCGGCTGGATGCACACACCGTTGTAGACCAGTAGTTAATCCTCTTCTATATAATACACCACCATCTAGCACTTATCTTGCGGCTTTATATTTCAACTTCTTAGCTTCAAGTAGGTCGGCTGGAAGAATCCCTTCTTCAATATATGCTCTTATGGGATCCATTCAAGATGGCCCCATATCAACTGTAATAAAATTGACCGTCAAATCTTCATCTATGCTCCGATTAGCAAGTAACTCAATAGGAATAGTTCTTCGCAGCTCAATTCTGGTTGCTGAAGCTAGCCGATCAAGTGCGTCTGCTCGAGCATTTTCCAATATTAGAATTATGATCATTTGGACAGCTAGCAAAGTGGAAATTATCTCCAACGCTTTGGCTAAGTATCTGGTCATTAGTTCTCCTTTAGCTTCATATAAGTTCAACACCTGATTTACCACTAACTGTGAGTCACTGTATACACAACTTGCTCAGCATTCAATGATTTAGCTAGATTTAACCCAACAATCACAACTTCATACTCTGCCTCATTATTGGAGGCTTGAAATTAGAATCGTAGAGCGTACTCTATATCTAATTCATCTGGAGTATTGAGAATGATTTCACCTCCACATTCAGTTGCACAGGATGGCCCATTAACATACAAACTCCATATAGGAATATCGTTGTCAAATGCTTGGTTTGTCAGAATTTCGTGATGGAAAATTTTATCTTTTACCTCCTTATATTTCTTTTTCATCTCCTATACTCCATTAGAGGGTTCTGGTTGGTCGGTGGTAACTTTTTCTGTAGAAGGTCTGCTAACTCCTGCATATTGCTTGGCTAGAATCCCTTGTTGCTCGGGGACCTCTAGGTAAGTGAATTCTGTAATAAAATCAGCCACAGCTTGGCCTTTTAAAGCAGTCATTGGTTCATATAAAATGTCATATTCCCCCAACTTCACAAACCAATACATAAATCTCCCAAATTTTTCTGGCTTATGCAAAGCTTGCCTCAATAGCATATCAGTGTATACCACTATGGTGTAAGCTTGAAAATATGGCTTCATCCATCTACTGGCCTCAATTAAGGTCAATGCTAATTTCTTTAGTCTGGGATATCTAACTTCTGCTCCTCAAAAAGCTTTACTAGTGTAACAAATTAGCTTTTGGACTCCATTTTCCTCCCTAATCAAGGCAGAGCTAACAGCTGACTCATAAATTGCCAAATATAGATACAACTTTTCTCCCAATACTGGTTGGGAGAGTAGTGGTGGTGTTCCCAGTTACCTCTTCAACACTAGGAAGGATTGTTCACATTCATCGTTCCATTCAAAGGTTTTTCTGAGTACCTTAATGAAAGGCAAACATCTGTCTGTTGCTTGGGACACAAACCTGTTGAGTGCTGCTATGTGCCCTGTTAGCATTTGAATATCCTTTTTACAGGTCGGGGATTATAGTTCTATCAACGCTTTCATATTATCTGGATTAACTTTAATGCCCATTTGATTTACTATGTACACGAGACACATTCCATCCTGAACTTTGAAGACGCATTTGGTGGGGTTCAACTTCATCTGGGGCTTTTCTAATTGATCAAACGTCTGGCTGAGGTTGGCAATATGATCAGTAGCTTTTTTGCTCTTAGCGAGCGTATCATCAACGTACACCTCCATGTTCTTGCCTATATGCTCCTCAAATACTTTATTCACTACTCTCTGATAAGTAGCACCTGCATTTTTTAGACAAAACGGCATAACATTATAGTAATAAGTTCCTCGAGGAGTAATAAAGGAGGTACTTTCTCTGTCTTCTGACTTCATTTTGACTGGTTATAACTAGAATATGCATTCATGAAACTCAACAGCTCATGCCTCGAAGTAGCATCCACCAGTTTATCAATTCGTGGCAAAGGAAAGTGATCCTTTGTGAATGCTTTATTCAAGTCAATAAAATCCACACATATCCTCTATTTATTGTTTTTCTTCTTGACCATAATTATATTGGCTAACCACTCTGGATTCTTTACGTCTTTAATAAAGGAAGCTTTTTGAAGCTTCTCCACTTCTTCCTGTATAGCCTGGTTCTTCTTCGGGCTAAAAAATCTTCTTCGCTGCTTCACATGTTTAATCTCCTTATTAAAAATAAGCTCATGGCATAGGAAATTTGGGTCTATGCCAGGCATGCCTTCATGGATCCACGAGAACACCTGATTTCTTTATCTCAAGAAATCAACCAACTCCTATTTGAGAACCAGTTCTAATGATGCTCCTATTTGAGTTGTTCGTTCTGGTTTATCATCGTCCATAACAATGCTTTCTGTTGCCTCCATCACTTGGCTTTTTACAAGCTCAGATACGTCACGTGGATTTAAGGTTTCAACCTCAGATTCGCTGTTTGGCTCAGATATATCCACTTGATAAGTGTTTGTTTCCCTCATTATTTCTAACATCTCTTCTCCTCGACAGAGGAATAGTAGCATTCTCGAGCTACTTTCTGATCTCCTTTTACTACTCCAACTCCAAAGTTGGTCGGGAACTTCAGGCATTGATGAACTTTAGAGGGTACAACTTTAAATTTTTCCATACCAACTCTTCCTATGATCATGTTATAGGCATAATGAACGTTTTTGTCTATTACAAAGAATCTCACTTTCTTTGTCCTGCTCGCCGACCATGTCCCGATCAACACATCTAGTTTGATTGTCCCCATTGGAAATACTTTCTCGCTAGATAATCCAGTGAGTGGCCTGTGGTAAGGCTCCAGTTGGCTGAGTTTTAATCCCAAACTATCAAAATAGGGATAAAACATGATGTTTGCCAAACTATCGTTATCCACTAATGTTCTTGCCACTAGTACTTCTTTCATCCTGACCCTGATCACTAAAGGATCATCGCGAGTATATAACATTCCAAACAGATCATTCTTGGAAAACCTAATTACGAGCTTATCCTTATTAACTTTTCTTGGTCGGTCTTCCTCGGCAAGGTTGATTCCCTATATATAGGAACAAGCTTGAGCCTCATTGAGGTAAGCCATCATTTTAGTTGTATGATATCCTCCTCCTACATCCCCACCTATGATCGTGTGGCAATTAAAAGATCCAAAACTGAGTGTGAATACCTCGCGTTTCAGCTGTCTAGGCTTTTTGGAGAGATCAGGATCGTCTTCTGGATCATCGTCATGGTTCCTCTTCTTATCTTCTCTGGGCTTAACTGGTGATTTAGATCTCTGTCAACCTCTACCTCCATTTCTTCCACCAGCTTGTCGATCAATAAATTTGTCCAATTTTCCTCTTCGAATGAGTGCTTCTATCTCATTCTGGAGAGCAATACACCCGTTAGTCGTATGACCATGATCTTTGTGAAATTCACAATACTTGAACTTATCCCTCTTATCAGCAGGTGACCTTAACTTTTGAGCCCAACTCAAATCATTGTGGTTGTTCCTGAAAATGCCCCTGAGGAAGACTATTATACCAGATTTTCCCCCGAGGAAGACTATTATACCAGATTTGAGAAGATTCGGTGATTGTTCTTGAAAATGCCCTGCACCTCATTTCATCAGGAACGTCATAAATATCTACCGCTGCTTGGTATTGTTCAATATGAAGAACTGGATCAGTGTTCCCATTACACTTGGGAGTGGCCACTGGAGTTTTAAACTTGGTCGGCGTAGGGAAGTCTAAGATGGTTTGCACAAAGGGATATCCCTTAATAAAACTTTTGTGGTGGGGATTCTTGGCCTTGGCCATTTATCCCAACCTCTCATCCAAGCACTAAATAGAACCTTTCCAAGCGTCACTGCCAGCACCAGATCTATGGGTGGTGACTTTTTTATGCCAACCAACTAATCATGATGAGCTTTCTTCTTACGAGCCTTCTCTTTGGTTAGACCAAACAGTTCGTCGGGTGTTCAATCTGGATTGGGTTGAGCCATCCCTTAGATCGCTCGGTAATTGAGTATTTCTCGACGCAACCCCGTAAAGTATTTCCATGAGGTCCCAAACTATCGAAAGGTGAGGCCGCCCTACGTAACCTTTCTAAGGCACTCAATATTTCTGGGATGAGGGACTGTCCATCAGAGGAATTGGTAATCCTAATAGAAGAAGTTACTCCAGGATGGTACGAAGGATCCCTTGAAGTTCGAGAGTGGCTATGCCCAATACTTCTTATTGGCAGTGGTGGCATATTCCTTTAATTGGATTGTGTTTGTGTGATAACCAACTTATCAAAAGAAGAGGTGGCCAGCCCGATACTCCAATAATGGCAGGAATCATAGATGGTCCATTCTTAGCATCACAATAATATAATAAGCGTACGAGATAACCATCCACTATTTTTGAAAAACGGATTGTCAAAATAATATTTGCAATTTAAAAGAAACATTTAAACCATTCAATATACAAGAAAGTGGATACCAAAAAGACTTATATTACATCAACAACAAGTATACAATAAAGTAACTGAATATGTTGTCAGTTAACAGTCACTTACAAACCATAAACAATAAGTTAATTATGTTACATAATACATTGCATTAGGCAATTACAAAAGCTTTGGGCCACATGCCCGAATAAATGACTCGATCATAACTAGAGTATAAAAATAAAGGCGTCTATAACAAAATGTCCCGTAACATCCGCAAGGTGTTACATCTCCAAGACATAGGAATAGGGAAGTCAATACGGGCGTCCTTGCGGCGGAGCACCTGAGGGAATAAAAGTTTCATGCAAAATAAGAAATATGAATGGGCCAGAGCCCGGTTTTATATGATCACCAGTTGAATAAAGAGTATGACAGTTATGAACAGTTAAACATCATAATCAATAATGATAACAATCTAACTACTCAATTTAAGAGCATAAACTAAAGCAAATATAATGACTGTAATCCCAATTCAATTATATAAGAGAGTATGATCAAAATATTATCAACGGAGATTCACTATACTTATTACCCGATTTCATTTCACCGTTCCATATCTCATTAGAAAACGTAATCAAAGCAATTTAATTCATAGAATGCTTTGCCATCAATTTAATTCCACTTAAATAAGAATAGTTATATTTCACAATATATAACGTTTCTAAGACCGTCCTTCTGAGTTTCCCCACTAGACCCGCCCCTATATAGCTATCATCTTCCAGGGCCCATCACACAAGACAACCTGGGCATCCTACATCGCCTGACATTGGGAAGTGGCCATATACCTTCGATAGTGAGTCATAACCACACCCGGAATTACCTCACTTCAAAAAATAAATACACTATATATAATAATCGGTCCTATGTCCGATGACTATATTCACCCTGCATTCACTAGCCAGGGGACTTCACCCCATGCGCGTACTTCCCCTATGATAGCATTTAGAGAGGTGTGTTTACGTAAATTATCATTTACAGTTGATTCCCATTTCAATATATACATCATGTTACATTCAAGGCTATAACCATTTAAGGTCATCATTATAAACTTCACATTTAATATATTCCTGAATTTCTCCCTAAGAAAATATATGACGTTTCTATAGGCCACCAAGACTAGCATACCTCAATTTAGCTTCTAAAGTCCCCCGATATAATCTTACAACTCCTACTCTCACATTAATTTGCTAAAGAAAGATATACTACCTTATCGTCTATTTTGTAATCCCGGAATAAGCCCTATTTATTGCCTTTCTGATATAAGGTAGTTACCTAACTAATATAAGACTCTAGGACACTAAGTTGACTTCATAAAAGAAGGTTCCTAAGTCCTAAGCCTAAAAGAAAAGGGTTAAAATTAAGTTAGAAAAATAACTCAAAATAGTAGGATTTCCGAATCGATTCGCCCTAACCGAATTGATTCGGTTTTGAAAATGAATCCATTCGGATAGGCCGAATCGATTATGTCAAGAGAACTTGACATTCTGTAAACTGTTGAATCTATTCGGATTGTCCGAATCGATTCGGTCCATTCAGACCAGTAGCCTACCCCTTTAGCGAATCGATTCGCTAAGGGCGAATCGATTCACCCAACCCAGAATTCCTAATTTCGACTATGGAGTTTTATAACTCCAAATTATCCCAACTCATTTCTACACAAACCAACACCATTATTTCAACCAACCCAATCATAAATGCATCTTAACTACTATAATCTATACCATAAACATCTAAATCAACTTCTAAGGGTTCAAAATCTACAAATCCCTTAAAACCCCAAAATTATTAAATCATAACAAATACACAGCCATCAATATCATTATTCACCCTAAATCATATATTAGCAAGTAATAAACTTGTCTTGAGGCTGAAATCTCAGATTTCCTTGTAGTAGCAATAACTCCAAGCTTTAATCTCCAATTTTCTTCCTTTTCTTCTCTTTTTCTCCACAATTCTCTTCCTATCTCTATCTCTCTAGGTTTAGTAAATATACACTTAAGAAATAAAATGAGGTGCAAGACTTAAACGTGCCTCTTTTCTTAATTCCCATCTCTAAATGTAAATATACCACTAAAACGACTCGTAACTACACATTTAAGTCATAACCAGTCAAAAGTGCTCGAAACTCAAAAATACAATATGACACTTATTTTGACTATCTCGACTATTTCGGGACTCACCGCGCCCTCTAAATTGGCATTCGAAAATATTTAAATCATTTCAAGTTTCGGCTCCATTTAAACCATAAATGTCGTTTAAAGCACACGACACTATAAAACGTAACATGATGATATTTACATACACATAACAGTAAATATACAACAATTTAGTAAATATTATCTTTTAACTCACTTAATTAATATTTACTCCTTTATCAAATGTTTTATAATTACTTCACACAGTAAATTAATAGAAAATAAATTACTCAAAAGTAAGGGTTATTACATACTCCCCCCTTATGAGGGAATTTTGCCCTCAAAATTCAGGCGTACCTTGCAAAAAGAGACGTGGATACTTTTCTCGCATATTGTCCTCACGCTCCCACGTTGACTCCTCGGCATTGTGATGAACCCATTGGACTCGAACCAAGGGTACCACTCTAGATCGTAGCTTACGTTCCCCATGATCTAAAATTATAACTGGTTGATCCTCGTATGAAATATCGGGCTGCAATTTGATATCGTCTAGAGGAATATGCCGGTGAGTTCCTTCACACCTCTTATACTTTTTCAAGGATGAAACATGGAACACATCATGAATTTTTTGTAAGTGTTCGAGCAAAGCAAGTTGATACGCTAGTGGGCCTACCTTAGCAATAATGGAAAAAGGGCCTACGTAGCGCGTGCAAGCTTTCCTTTCTTCCCAAACCTCATAATACCTTTTATTGGCGATACTCGCACCAAAACGTGATCTCCAACCTCTAACTCCACATGTCTTCTATTCGCATCAGCATAACTCTTTTGACGATCTTAAGCTATTCGGATGCTATTTCGACTGAGTTCAATCTTCGAAGAAGTGCCCTGGATCATTTAAGGTCCAAGGAATTTATTATCCCCCACCTTCAACCAACAAGTGGGTGATCTACACGGTCGGCCATACAAAGCTTCATAGGGTGCCATCCCGATGGTGAATTGGTACGAATTATTGTAAGCAAATTCGACCAAAGGAAGATATTGCTCCCAACCTCCTTTAAAACCAAGCACACACATTCTTAGCATATCCTCCAACATTTGGTTGGCTCTTTCTGTCTGCCCATCTATTTGAGGATGATAAGAGATACTCAACTTTAATTCGATTCTTATAGCTTCTTGGAAACTTCGCTAAAAATAGGAAACACAAATTTTGTCTCGATCGGAGACTATATTAATGGGCACCCCGTGGAGTCTAACAATCTCCGCAATAAACAACCGGGCATAACGAGCAGTATTGTAGTCGGTACGTAACGGTAAGAAATGTGCCGATTTAGTTAAGCGATCAACGATAACCTAAATAGAATCATGACCACTTTATGATGTTGGCAAGCCCGTGATGAAATCCATCGAGATGCTCTCCTACTTCCATATAGAAATTTCCAAGGGTTGCAACAATCCCGTCGGTCGCTGATGATCTATTTTCACTAGTTGATAAGTAGTATATTGGGAAACGAACTCAGAAATGTCCCGTTTCATACCCATCCACCAATATTGACGGCGCATGTCTTGGTACATTTTGTCATTACCAGGATGTACTACAAATTTGGACCCATGAGATTCCATTATTACGGCCGCCTTAAGTCCCCTTTATTCGGGACAATAAGTCTCCCGTGGAAACGTAACCCATTCTCCGAACTTATAGAGTAGGATTTCACTCCCTTAGTTAACAATTGGCGTATACGGTCTTGACAACTTTTGTCCCTTCCTTGAGCTTCCACAATCCTTGCCACTATAGTAGGCGTAACGGTCAATACCAACATAAATGCCCTAGCAATCGCATCCTCTTGGCTAAGTTCCTTCCATTTAGCCTTCCATACCGAGGCTAACTCCCCCTCGGGCTTTTTACTCAACGCATTTGCCACTATATTCGCCTTAACCGGGTGATAATGTATATCAAATTGGTAGTCCTTCACGAACTCTAACCATCGACGTTGTCGCATATTCAAATCCTTATGTGAAAATAAATATTGCAGCAATTTGTGATCCGTGAAGAGGCTAAACTTCTCCCCTAGGAGGTAATGTCTCCAAATCTTCAAGGCAAAAATCATGGCCGCAAGTTCCAAATCATAAACCGGATAATTCTTCTCATGAGGCTTTAACTTGCGAGAAGCATAAGCAATAGCCTGTTGTTCTTGCTGCAACACTCCTCCCAACCCTTGCAATGATGCATCCGTAAAAACTAAATATTCCAACCCCGGCCTTGGCAACGCAAGTACTGAAGCAGAGGTCAATCTATCTTTCAGCTCCTCAAAAGCTAGCTGACAAGAATCATCCCACGGAAACCTCACTCATTTCCGAGTTAAATTTATCAAAGGGCTAACAATTTTTGAAAAAACCTTGATAAATCTGCGGTAATAACCAGCCAAACTCAGAAAACTACGAATTTCGATAGGTGTCGTGGGCTAACCCCATTCTTGTACCGCAATAACTTTACTCGGGTCCACCAAAATTCCCTCAGAAGTAACAATGTGACCTAAGAACTGTACTTCTTGCAACCAAGATCCACATTTCTCAAACTTAGCATACAATTAATTGTCCCTCAATGTCTGCAGGACTAGCCGTAACTGAGTAGCATGATCGGCTTTTGTTTGAGAACACACTAGGATATCATCAATAAACACGATAACAAACTAGTCAAGGAAGTCTCGGAACACCCTATTCATAAGGTCCATAAACATTGCGGGGGCATTGGTTAGCCCGAAAGGCATAACCAGAAATTTGTAGGACCCATATCTAGTTAGGAACGCAGTTTTGGACACGTCCTGCTCCCGTATTCTCAATTAATGATACCCCTTCCTCAAATATATTTTAGAGAAGTACGACGCTCCCCTAAGTTGATCGAACAAATCGTTAATCCGAGGTAATGGGTATTTGTTCCTGATAGTGACTTTATTAAACTCCCGATAATCTACACACAACCGGAGAGAACCGTCTCTCTTCTTCACAAATAACACCGGAGCGCCCCACGACGATGTAATACGCCTAATGAACCCCTGTTCCAACAAACACTGAATCTAATCTCTTAACTCCCTCATCTCAACAGGGGCCATACGATACGAAGCTCTCGCAATCGGTCGCGTTCCCGGTGCTAAATCAATTACGAACTCAATCTCCCTACTTGGAGGTAAACCCGGTATTTCTCAAAAAACGTCCTCGAATTCCCTAATAACCGAAATTGAATCTAAGGAAATGACTATATCCCGAGAAGTCTCCTCCGCAATGCAATACAAATAAATGCTAGTACCTCCTTCCGAACAAGGCATAGCCACTAAAAACATCTCTTGCCCCGGGATGGCAAAAACTATACTCTTCCTATAGCAATTTACTATCGCGCGGTATTTTACTAGCCAATCCATACCCAAAATTACATCATACCCAACCATATCAAGGACGAGCAAATAGGCCTCAAAGCATAAATTACCAAGATTTATTCCTATTTGTTTACAAATAAAGAAAATGAGTGAACCATCTCCCATAGAAGATTCAACACTAGCGAAAGTACTCTCTGCAGACTTAATTAGCTCCGTAGACTGAGAAAAAATTCTAGAAATAAATGAGTGTGTCGCACCCGTATCAAACAATACACGATACATATGCCCTTGAATGAGAAACTTACCCTCAATAGCTGGCGGCGCTGGAGGGGCATAGCATCCTGAATGTGGTAGACACGCCCATACTGGAGTTGTCCCTGTTGTGGAGGGACGATTGGATTAGGGACTGGTGGCAGTAACTGTGCCGATTGATGCTGTGGAATTCTAGGAAATTATCCCCCAATCAATTATGGACACTCTTTCTTAAAATGACCCAACTCCCCACATTGAAAACAACGACCCATCATATTTTCCTGATTACGGCCCCTATTATTTTTGAACTACCCAAATCCTTGGCCCGAGTGGCCTCGACCCCCATTATTGCCCCTACCTGCCTGACCCACCTGCTGCTGTTGTTGGGCACCTTGAGCTATTCTGAAAATTTCCCCGCCAAAGTTAAATCCCCCAAAACGCTGCCTTTTGGACAAATCCCCTTGTTGGGCGTCCCTTTCCATTTTCTTACCTCCCGATGATTGGGATGAGGGTAGTGTTCCACCTCCTGCACCATTGCCTCCAAACTTACTTGCTTATCCCATAACGGAAGCTTTCTTACTACTTTGGACATGCAATCGATGATCTTGAAAATGGTGTAACGCTGCGTTCATCACATCCCCAAAAGTTTGCAAAGCTGGATTCCCCAGCAAATGTTGTCGTATCCTCCAGTGTAAACCTCCAATGAACTTTGATATTATCCTCTCCTCCGAAATCACCTCGTTCGGCATAAAACTAGCTAATTCATCCTCGTATTCTGCCACCGAACGTTCACCTTGAAGTTTTCTTCTCATCTCCCTTTGAACTGCGGGAGGAAAATATTTTCGATCAAACAAAGCCCAAAATTCAGCTATAGTCATAGTATCTCTCTGCTGTGGCGTAGTCATCGACTCCCACCAATGTAACGCTGCTCTAACTAATTTAAAAGTAGCAAGGATTTGTTTCCTTTCCTCACTACACTCCACCATGCGAATATGGTGCTGCATATCCTTTTTCCATTGATTAACCACTATAACGTCAGAACCTCCTTAAAATTCTGGGGGATGGCCCTTTAAAAAGGATTCTCTGACCCTTTCCCATGGAGAAGGTCCCCCAGGGGCTTGTACTTCTTGAGCTCTTGGTTGTTGGGCTTGTGGTAATTGCTGAACTGCGGCAGTCATCGCGGCATTGACTCCTTAAGCCACAATATTTGCTACCTCAGCAGCATTAATAGTTCCTTGCTGTGGCGGTGAAGGACCTACATCCTCTTTTATAACTCTGTTACTTCTAGCGGGGCGACCTTTCTTAGGCGGCATCTGAGACGAAGGAACAATAGAATTAGAATACTATTAAAAATAATCTATCTTGCAGAAGATTGCAATTATAGGCAAACAAAGCAGTCCTAACATTAAGACTCTATATCAAAGAACGCTACGGTAGAACGTGACAAGTCCGCATAGATCCTAAAGACTCTAGAACCTGATGGGCTGATACCATCTGTGATAACCCGCTTATCAAAATAAGAGGTGGCCAGCCGAATACTCCAATAATGCCAGGAATCATAGATGGTCCATTCTTAGCATCACAATAATATAATAAGCGTACGAGATAACCATCTACTATTTTTGAAAAACGGATTGTCAAAATAATATTTGCAATTTAAAAGAAATATTTAAACCATTCAATATACAAGAAGGTGGATACCAGAAAGACTTATATTACATCAAAAACAAGTATACAGTAAAGTAACCGAATATGCTGTTGGTTAACAGTCTCTTACAAACCATAAACAACAAGTTAATTATGTTACATAATACATTGCATTAGGCAATTCCAAAAGCTTTGGGCCACATGCCCGAATAAATGATCCGATCATAACTAGAATACAAAAATGAAGGCGTCTATAACAAAATGTCCCGTAACATCTGCAATGTGTTAAACTCCAAGACACAGGAATAGGGAAGTCAATACGGGCGTCCTTGCGACAGATCACCTGAGCAAATAAAAGTTTCATGCAAAATAAGAAATATGAACGGGTCAGGGCCCGATTTTATATGATCACCAGATGAATAAAGAGTATGAAAGTTATGAACAGTTAAACATCATAATCAATAATGATAAGAATCTAACTACTCAATTTAAGAGCATAAACTAAAGCAAATATAATGACTATAATCCCAATTCAATTATATACGAGAGTATGATCAAAATATTATTAACGGAGATTCACTATACTTGTTACCTGATTTCATTTCACCGTTCCATATCTCATTAGGAAACGTAATCAAATCAATTTAATTCATAGAATGCTTTGCCATCAATTTAATCCCATTTAAATAAGAATAGTTATATTTCACAATATATAACGTTTCTAAGACCGTCCTTCCGAGTTTCCCCACTGGACGCGCCCCTAAATAACTATCATCTTCCAGGGCCTATCACACAAGACAACCTGGGAATCCTACACCGCGTGACATCGGGAAGTGGCCATATACCTTCGACAGTGAGTCATAACCACACCCGAAATTACCTCACTTCGAAAAATAAATACACTATATATAATAATCAGTCCTATGGCCGAGGACTATATTCACCCTACATTCACTAGCTAGGGGACTTCACCTCATGCGCGTACTTCCCCTATGATAGCATTTAGAGAGGTGTGTTTACGTAAATTATCATTTACAGTTGATTCCCATTTCAATATATACATCATGTTACATTCAAGGCTATAACCATTTAAGGTCATCATTATAAACTTCACATTTAATATATTCCTGAATTTCTCTCCAAGAAAATATGACGTTTCTATAGGCCACTAAGACTAGCATACCTCAATTGAGCTTCTAAAGTCCCCCAATATAATCTTACAACTCCTAGTCTCACATTAATTTTCTAAAGAAAGAAATACTACCTCATCGTATATTTTGTAATCCTGGAATAAGCCCTGTTTATTGCCTTTCTGATCTAAGGTAGTTACCTAACTAATATAAGACTCTAGGACACTAAGTTGACTTCATAAAAGAAGGTTCCTAAGTCCTAAGCCTAAAAGAAAAGGGTTAAAATTGAGTTAGAAAAATAACTCAAAACAACAGGATTTCCTAATCGATTCGCCCTGGCCGAATCGATTCGGTCAAGAGAACTTGACATTCTGCAAACTGCCGAATCAATTCGGATTGGCCGAATCGATTCGATCCATTCAGACCTGTAACCTACCCCTTTAGCGAATCGATTCTCCCAACCCAGAATTCCTAATTTCGGCTATGGAGTTTTATAACTCCAAATTCTCCCAACTCATTTCTACACAAACCAACACCATTATTTCAACCAACCTAATCATAAATGCATTTTAACTACTATAATCTACACCATAAACATCTAAATCAACTTTTAAGGGTTCAAAATCTACAAATCCCTTAAAACCCCAAAATTATTAAATCATAACAAATACACAACCATCAATATCATTATTCACCCTAAATCATATATTAGCAAGTAAGAAACTTGACTTGAGGTTGAAATATCAGATTTGCTTGTAGTAGCAGCAACTCCAAGCTTTAATCTCCAATTTTCTTCCTTTTCTTCTCTTTTTCTCCACAATTCTCTTCCTCTCTCTATCTCTTTAGGTTTAGTAAATATACACTTAAGAAATAAAATGAGGTGCAAGACTTAAACGTGCCTCTTTTCTTAATTCCCATCTCTAAATGTAAATATACCACTAAAATAACTCGTAACTACACATTTAAGTCATAACCAGTCAAAAGTGCCCATGTATTCTAATTTAACTCGTAACCAAACAAACTATATGGCTTATGATTCCTTATTTTTCAATTTAAAACTCTATATTGCATTAAAAGGTAAGACATTTTTTTTGGGTAGAATGTAAATATATTAAGACATATTTTGATATGGCCCATGTATTCTAATGTAACATGGTAGTTTGGGATCTCGGGCCGGGGTTCACTGAAACGCTTCTTCCTTTTTTCGGTTATCGTTTGTCATTCAACATCGGTAGTTCGGGTACTCTTCTCGCTAATATCACTCAACGCCCGTTTTTAGCACGCTGATTCTTAGGTCATCCCTCTAAATTCGACTGTATTCTTGCATTATGGTACATTTTATAAGTTCAAATTTTCTAAAGTTTGTATAAAATTCCTAACAACCAAGACGACACTTAACAAATATTGAAATTGTCAATTATTAGAATAATTATGCCTTTTGTTATCAACATAATCAAGTATCTGCAATCTTTTGAATAGCTATGCCTTGTGTAACAAAATTGACACGACATAATAACCAGGGGCGAATCCAGAAACATTTGTTAAGGTGGGCGAAGGGTAAAAAAAAACAAATATAATAGCAAAAACCATTCAAATAGTATAAGAAAAAATATTATACGAAAACGATGTTCAAAATTTAATCAGAATAACACCACGAGAGGGGTTGTTATCATCTACATATAACTTATCGACAAAAAAACTATAATAGTTAAAACCATTAAACTAGCTCATTCCCACTGTCATGGAGATATACTTTAACTACTCTTTTGTGCATAACTTAACACTTCAATAATTTATGGGTTACTAATTAAGTCGAGAAATCTATTGAAGTTATAACACAAGTGTTAGAGAAGGGACAAAATGGAGTAAGTTGAACACAAAAGAACATATTACAATGTCTGGCTTGGATGGTTTGGCCAAATGACTTCCCCACCTATTCGTAGGCATCCACCTCCTCAATGGATGGTGGAGATCAAAATACATGAGTAGTCTGGATTAATTCTTCAGAATGGTCCCACGTCCTTGTAGGAACATTTTAGAACACTACATACTTTTTTATAATTCTTGATTATTCCATTCATTACAAGTAAACTCTAGATTATTCTAGCAAATTCTACAATATTTCATAACATATTACACAA
The DNA here is from genome assembly GCA_949130495.1 of Sambucus nigra. Classification (NCBI taxonomy): domain Eukaryota; kingdom Viridiplantae; phylum Streptophyta; class Magnoliopsida; order Dipsacales; family Adoxaceae; genus Sambucus; species Sambucus nigra. The sequence goes on along the minus strand of OX422207.1, from coordinate 275,126,182 downwards.
TAGTAGATAATATACTAGGAAAATCTAGAATGTTATGGAGAATTATAGTGTAGGTATGGAGCCTTTAAGGAAGAAAATGTAGAAAATACATGGTACGTGAAATCAAGATCATAATCATCTTAATCACTCGTAGGGGGAGAAAATGTCGAGACATTTCTTTTATAGTATCTACGCATAACTAAAAGAAAATAATGAAAGATAATAAACCTAAACATTTAATAAATTAGCATTTAAAATAACACTACTATTTAATATTTATATTTTATAAAATCTAAATTTGAAATTTTTGCATTTAACAAATCCTAACATTTTACAAACCTTTGTATTAAAAATAAATTCGCCCATTTTTAACATTCATTTTCAAAACTTATAACATATCAAAAGCAAGTTGTGATTTTAACATACATGCAAACAATTAATCAAAACTAAACTAACATTGGGCATGAGCTAGGAAAACCAATACTCCATCTATCTCTTTAGTCGCATGATCAAGAGCAAGTAGGAGATGAAGTTAAGTTACTTGGTTATTCAACAATGGGTTCTCTCAATATCTCTACAAGCTTCTTTTATTTGTTTTAGTGTTAGACATTTTGGGAGAGTTATGGGTGGTGAACTGATAGATACGGTGCAGATACCATGCTATCCATATCTGTATACCTATCCTTATCCGCTTGGATAAAAAAATAATTATCGGTATCTGTGTCCTCTGGGTTCTGGGGATTCGGATATTATCAAAATCTGTCTATATTTTTTTCCATCTTAATTAACACTAATTTTAAAATTAACTAAAATTCATATTGAATAAAAATTAGACGATCGAAGTCCAAGATAATTTTACTATAACTAACTAAAAAGCGACAATATAAACTCTTCAGAGAATGTTTGAAATCAAGTACTAACCTTTAATGTTCATGTAGGGCACTTGGAGGTAATCTCTGAATTATCGAGAGCTTCCCCAATTAATAGAAGAGACTCAAGAGAAGGAAGTAACATGAAGACAACGAGACAGCTTAGAGAGACAGCTCGACGGGGCAGCTCATCAAGGAATCTCAGTGATATAACTCAACGAGTAAACTGACCGAGATAACTCCTTTTCATCTTCCGTTCTTACTTAGTCAAATTGCATCTGTTAAATACATTTGTTTTAATGTTGTAATGATTGTAATATAAAGTGTGAGGTCAAACGGTACTCGCAAGAGACCAGGACTGCTGAGCTTGGGAGAACTTACATGCTCTATCGAATGACCTCGTCTTGGGAACTTCAGTGGGATTTAGTTTGGAGGGTTAATAAGTGAGACAACGTTAAGGCTTATCTTGACTATCTTAGATACACCTGGTAAAACACCGAGAGACCTTTCACGTGGAATCTTGTGCGGAGTAGCCTTGAGTTCCATCATATATTGAGTTTTGAACCAACCAGTCCTCTATTGAATGTCACATCTACTATAGGTGATGTCATTATCCATCTAAAGATTGTTCAATTCGTAGTTGAGTAAACCACTGTGGTATTTGGGGTTGTTAGACAGTTTGGGTAGCCACCTCTGTTGTGATAGTCCTCTGACGCACTGTGGTTAGGCAAAATGCATGTCTTGAGATTTAATGTTTATGACGTAGGGATGACTGGCCCATCATGTATTTAATGTTTGTGACGTAAAGTATGAGGGGATGTCTTTCACAGTTGTGAAGGACTGAGGCGTCTCAGAAATGGTGTGGGGCTATTTAATGGCCTCAACTACCTTTGAGAAAGGGGGGGGGTCCTTCTATAGAATTTATTTCTAGAGAGAGAATATATCAGGGAGGAGTTATTGCAAACCAGAGGGTTTACTCACACATCATTGTCATTTATTGTGAATCTTTTAATGACTAACCAGAGATTCTTCAGAGTTTGTTAGTGTATTGGTTGCGTGCAAGGTGTATCTAGGGTGCTCACTTCTCTCTCCATTTGAACGAGTTACTTCGGAGTTTCCTTTATTATTGTTTGAGTTATACATGAGAGATTTGTGAGTCCAATCTGAGTTGTTATTAAATTGTGTTTGTATGCTTATCATGTGATCATCAAGGGTATTCGGGTTAAGTGTTATCAATATACCTATAGGGGATACACCTCCAATGGCGGATTTGGGCCTGGGCTGACCAGGGCTACAGCCCAGCCCAAAAAAAAATCTCTTAGCTTTAAAAAGCCTAAAACCATGTAACCCAGCCCACATTCAAAACTTAGCCCACTTCGTTATCTTACGCTTACCGCCCAACAACAAACAAGGTTAAAAGGAAGGAACCAAACAATAAAGAAAAAGCAACTAAAATGGGTCTGTCACTTTTGACCAAAGAAAAAAACCTCCACGTCACTTTTCAATACCCAAAGCCAAGGAAAATTAGCTTTGTCCCCCCTCACAAAACCAAACATTAACATAACCACACACCCAATTCCCAATGCACCCTAAAACCGCGCCCCTCATTCAATTTTCAAACCTAACCTAATCTCTGTCAGCAACAATTTTAGGCGGTCGAAAATTTCACCCTCCGATGTAAGTCGTACGTAATTAATTTCTCCTTTTTTTTCAATCATTTTTGTCCATACTAATTTTCCATCGTATTCTTTTTTTGTGTATCTTTTGAGATTAGATTAGTGATTTTTTTACAAAGTCAGATATATGCATTTAATTAATTGATTGATTATTTGATTTAGGTAAATATTTGGAGACTTGGCAAATAAGTCCTATTTATAAATTATATATGATATTTCAAAATAGGTCTTATTTGTACATGTAATGAATATTTATTATATGTTTACAAATAATTTATTGGAGCAAAAGTAAAATTTCATGAAACCTGTTGAACCAAAAAAATATTATACAACATATTAAACTACACATTTAGTAAACATTTGGTTGATTAAATAATTTATAAAATGTGTAATCACTTAAGGATTTATAAAATGTGTAAATGGTTTTTTTATGATTGAATGAATTCTAATATTGAACTAAATTTTTTCATGATTTTTTTTTTTCTAATTTTTTATTTAATTTTTTTTATAAACTTTGACTTGTTGTTAGCCCACCCCTTCGTGTAATCCTGGATCCGCCCTTGTACACCTCCATTTATACTTGAACAACCCTTTTATAACTCTTATTCATGAATAATGTTCTCTTTTCCTCTTATTGAATAATCCATAGCTCCTCAATATGCATTTTTCCTTTGTTAAAAAAGTAAGATACACATCAAAATTTTTAACTTTATGCACCTACGCTACTTTGTGGTCACCAATAAACATGCAATTGGATTTTTTCAAAGTATTGATATGAGTGACAGTGGGCAACCTAACATGTAATTGAATTTCTTCTTTCCTCTTCCAATCGAAAAACCCCTCTATAAAAATGCATCACAACTACCCACATGCTCCTTACCAACCACATTGAAAAGATAACAACAAAAACAACATGTGACCTCTTTGTGGACACTATATTCTAACCAAGTTGTGTGTTCATCAAACCAAGAAAGATTAAATCGCCTTAACCCTCCTTGATCTCTTTGAAGAAATTTATGATCACGAGGTTTACAAGACGAGGCATTTTTTTGAAGTACCTAAGCATAACTAGAAGAAAATAAATAAAAGCAAGATCAGATTTTTACAACAAAAAAATAACAAAGCAAAGTGAGATTTAAACACACAAATAATTAAATTAAAGCAAAATCTGATTTTTACCCCAAAAAACAAAACAATAGTTCAGATTTTTACACCAAAAAAATAAATAAAAGCAAGATCAGATTTTTACCCCAAAAAATCAAAACAAGATTTTAACATACAAAACAATTAAATCAAAGCAAGTAAGTTCAACTTTTTACACACGAAAAAAAATCAAGTTCGGATTTTTATACAAAAATAAAATAAAATAAAGGCACGATAAGATTTTTACAAAAAAAATATATAAAGCAAACTCAAATTTTAACATACAAATAATTAAATCAAAGCAAGTCCATAGTTTTACATTAAAAAAAAGCAAGTTCATATATTTACACAAAAAAAAGATTAGAGTTTTACCTAAAAAAACAAAGCAAACTGAAATTTTAACATATAAAAAATTAATTCAAACTAAACTAACATTGGACAAGAACACCACACTACTCTCTCTTTAGGTACTAATTTTGTGATTCTTTCTATCTCTATTTACAAATGTTAATTTCTTTTAATTTTTATTAATTATTATTTATGGATAGGAGTAATAGTAGAGCTAAGGCTAACTAATAAATTTTTGATAAGGTGGGCATTTACTCTATAAATTTTTTACATATTACTAATTTAATTTACAAATTTGCCGTTCAAGTTTTTTTTCCCCCAAAAGACCCACCATATGTTCTTCTTGCCTCGGCCCATGATAATAAGTAGATGGTACAAATGTATAGTTTATTCTAATCAACGTAAATTAGGTTAATCTTCATCAGAGTAGTTTATTTTGCTTATTAATTGTTTGTGAATGATCCGTGCAGCAAAATTGACAGGCCATTCTCATGCGATTTGAGGAGATGAGGTGTCCAAAAAGCCTATTCCACACATTTAGCTCATATCACTTTTTTCTGGCTACTGTTACTGGTAATATGAACTGTCTTCAATCTGTTTCAAGTTTGCATAAACTGATGAATTGTTTTAGTGAAGCATTTGATGAACAATTTTAATCTGATTTGTCTTGTGCCAGCTGTTCTTTACCAACTACGAGGAGCTGCTTCAGTTGCGGTACCTAGTACCAGTTGCTACGTTCTTGATAATTCGAGCCACATTTATGATTTTGTATCCTATAGAATGCTACATGTTTTACATATGCAAAAGTGCTAAATTTATTACCCTCGTCTGTGGAAGAAGTTGTTTTAACTTTCAATCCAAAGTACATTTCTTACTGACCATTATAAGCACTTCATATTGACTATTCGATTCAACAGTTAGCAAACATTGGTTTTCTCTTAATCTGTTGCTTAGAGTAGCTGGATTGGATATCCGTTTGAGTATGATGGGAAGGTACTGTCTCACATGAGAATCAAGCATACTGATCGACTAAATGTGCAACACTGGTCAATGTGTGCTCTTAGATAATCATAACCAAGTCCTGTATATGTCATGACTTCATTTTTATGCAGGATACGGACTCGGTGCTTCGATTTTGTAAAGATGTGGAGAGCAGGTCGCATACGGTAGCCCGTTTCACTATATTATTGTTTACCTTATGACTACAATATGTACATGTCTCTGTGTGTGTGCTCATTATTATTATTTTTTTAATAGGTGGACGGCAGTTTAAATGTCTCTTTATCCTATTACTTTGCAATTCTATCTGTGTGATGATGACTTCACTACCTGTTAATGAATCCATTGTTTTACGGGGAGTGAGTACACACAACAAGTACAAGATATTCCCCCTTCCCAAACATAAGAGTCAATTTGATGTAAGCAGAAGCAATTTCATAACATCAACAACAACATTAAGGCATAAAGGTTTCTCTCACTATTATTCATTCATTTCCAAACGTTAAGTGATTACAAAGAATGGCCAAGGGCCTTATTTGAGGTGTCTTGCTAGACAAGAAACCTTAAAATGGTAATAGACTATAAGGGTTACACTAAAGGCATTATAAGGGAATGTCACCCCCTAACCTAATATAGCAACTAAAAGAGAGAGAAAACTAATACAATACGAAAATAAAAAACAAAAAAAAAATTGCATATAAATCTCAGGACTCTACAAGTCACAATTTTATAAAGAATACCTTGACTTCTACGTAATCAAATGCTGAAATCAAAACTTCCTTGAATTCGTTAAATTCAGTACATTGATATTTAATGTGGACTCTTAATTTGGGACGTTGAAAGAAAATTAGGACTCTTGATTTGGGATGGAAGGAGTACATATTTGTTTCGGGTACAATTGCTGGCTTGCTGCAAAACCTAAACATTCAAAGCATGTGATTAATCAATACCGTCTACATTATCTTGGAAACAAAACTTCTCTTGCACAATATGTATATCTATACAGGTTTGCTGACCATCCATGCGAACCAACTTTTTAAAATGCTAAGAAGTTAATTTTTTTAACCGAACTTAGTGGCTCCATAGTGAGGAGATCGTGTACAAAAAATAATAAAAAATTATATGCGGAAGTGGGTGAGATGATCATCAGAAATTTTAACGGCATAAAATAGACATTAGTCAAATTTTCATATCTCCCATTTCTGTATCAAATTTTTTGGTGATTTTTTTGTAGATAGTCCCCTAACTATGGAGACATCTCCACCAAGTACGGTCAAAAAATCAATTTTTTAATATTTTTAAAAAATTGGCCACACAATTTTGTCTGCAAGCCTGGCCGTATATATTTACTTCATGTACTCTTTACACTTGTGCTCATTTTTGTATCAGTAAGACACTCATTGTATATGTATGCGCTTATAAAATTGCAGGGATACGTGGATTTTGGCAGATATGATAAGTTTAACTATTTTGTTGCTGGTTCAGGACACTTTAACTTTGTGCAAGTAAGCTGTGATTGATACTCCTTAAGTTTGTGAACTTTTTATGTATAAGCAGAAGTAAATGACTGTTCTTGAAGCCTTGGTCAATTCGATTATCAAATAGTAATATAACTATTTTTAAAGTTCCTTGTGTAAAAAGAATATTTGGTTGCTGTTTCTACTAAACTGACTGCAGAGGCTCTGTATATTATGTAAGTATTGCCAGTTATAATAAAGAACCGTAGCTTTCAAGTCCACTCGTGACTAGATGGTTTATAAACAGCTAGTATGTTTCTCAAGTGATCTAATCATGTCCCTTCTTTTCTAATTGTGGTACTGAGATGTGTGAACAAGAGGGACCAACAGACAAAAGTGGTATTGTAAAAATTAAAATGAAATGAAATCTCATAAAAAAGATATGATCATGCACGGGCACTTTGTCCGCCTGGACACTTGGACTCGGGTATGACAGGATTCGTACATGTGTCCAACGCGCCATGTGGTGTGCCATACTTGTTAGTCATTTTAGAGAAAGCGGACACTTCGTGTATGCGGCGCACACACTTCGCCGACACGATGAGGCAAACAAATAACTAACTTTGAGAAATCTTAGCATCATCTTGTAAAATAAAGACTTTTGGGGATTCCTAAAAGTAAAAAAGAAGTCTCTTGCTTCCTTTCAATCGGGAATTCTGACTTTTGTTTTAAATTTTATTGTAAAATATCGGACCATGTTACTTTAGATAAATTAGTTTGACCACATATTATGGTTTTGAAGTGCAAACTAAATTCTCTCTTTCTTGCTTTTAATCGCTTCCTAGCTCATGTTGAGTCATATAAAAGAATAAAACATGAAGGAGAGTGAAGCGCAGTCCCTAAAAGTAATTTTATTTATAGCTGTCCTTTAAACCATTGTCATGTCCTCATTTTTTTTTATATTTGTCGTGTTGGTGGGTCCATGTTGTGCCAGACTCTACACCCGTATCCGTGTCTGGGTAGCTATAAACTATTTGTAATAAAATTGCAATTATTGTCCAGTTTTAAGTCTTAGTTTTTGTTTACATGTATATTTGTATTGGGCAATCCAGTTACTAATAGTTCTTCCTCATGTATATGCAGGGTCCGAGGACATTAATTATACTTTTTATTTTTATTTTAATGCTTTATTGTTAGAATACATAAGTATTCTATTAGGAATATTCAAGTTAGGTCTAGATTAGCCTTTGTGATGTTATGGTTGAAGTCCACTACATGTGACATCACCCATGGCATCATCATGTTTTGGAAGGCTCTCCAATATTCTCTTGTACCCTATAAATAAAGTGCTCTGATCATTTGAGAGGGCACTACGACATTTTGAGAGAGATGAATATATGAGGAGTTGAGTTATCTTTTCTCATTCCTAAATGTGTGTGTAAATTCCACTACATATACATCAAATTGGTATTAAAACGAGGTTTGTTTATGATGTGGTTTTGATCCACACATTGTATCCCCTGCTTCAGGCAAGCAATATCACCTTCTCATCCGCCTCTTGCTTTGCGGCCCCACCTAGGGGTGTTCAAAAAACTGACTGGACCGACGGACCGAACCAACTATTTTTTTCCGGTCTTTTTTCTTAATCGGTCCGGTCTCGGTTTATTTTTCTGAAGGACCGACCTAGTCGGTCCAGTCCACAGTTTACAGATTCAAAAACCCTGTTAGGACCCACCCGGACCGACTATATATAAAATAATATATTTTTACATATATATGTATATATATAAGATAAACAAATACTGAAAATATTTATTTTAATATTTGATTAGTTTAAATTATAGTTTAATCCAATACTAGTTTTGTTTTAATTGCAAATTTTGATATTTTTTAATTTTTAATGTTTGGAAAAAATAGACTCGGGTATATTTTTATTATTATAAATGATGTAATTCATTAATGTGAGGACCGACGGGTTAGACTGGATCGACCCTATAAAAAATTGAACCGACTAGGGTCGGTTAACCGACATTATCGGTCTGGTCTCGGTCCATTTTTTTAAGGGACTTGACCAAGTTGGTCCGGTCCAAAAAGAACCTCAAAATCGAACCGGACCGGACCGAGAACACCCCTAGCCCCACCCGATGCCCCCACCAAGCCTCCTCTTTTGGATGGAAGTTTTGGCACTCAAAACCCACCACAAATGGCGGTAGATGAATGGGAATCCAGGCGGAGCCATCCAGAGGAGATTCGTCCACCTTAACCGTGACGTCGCAAGTATCTGCCAATAGATCTCCTCCACAACTCTACAACCTGTTGTGCAACCCCTACTCAAGCCCCACCATTTGCAACCCGACCTGGAAACGTTATATCTCACACCAATCTTAAGCCTCCGACACTCTTATAGCCTTCACCGACCTCCGAAAAGCCGTGCTAGCGTAGGTCAAAAGTGGTTGATCCCGATGTGAGCCTCGACGCTGCTTCGCAGTGCTTGGATACCAACCTACGCTTGTCGCAGCAACTGGATTCTCCCGAAACCCCCCTCATAGGGGTGGCAATTTGGGTACGAACACGACAACACGACACGATCCAACACGAAATTGACACGAAATTAAAACAACTTGTCGTGTTCGGGTCGTGTTCGGGCCAGACTTTTTTGGCCCACTATCGGGTCGTGTCGTGTTCGTGCCAGGAAATTAACCCGATATTGGCCCGAAATTGGCCCGTTAGAGCCCAATTGCAACACGATAAGAAAATGACCCAATTATGTCCCAATTACAACCCAATTGTGTCCCAATTACAACCCAATTGTGTCCCAATTAGCCCAAATAAGAAACTCCATCTCGTGAAAAAAGAGAACACATCTTCAATTAGCCCAACGGGTTATCGTGTCCAGTCGTGTCAATCGTGCCAATTTGGCACAATTTTTTTTTTCGTGTTACTCGTGTCGGGTCGTGCTAGCAAAAAAAAACACGCTAGCGTGTCGTGTTCGTGCCAGATAAAATTGTGTCGGGTCGTGTCGGGCCAGACCCAAACACGACCCATTGGCCCGAATTGCCACCCCTACCCCCTCATACACTAGTTCCGTGTCCGGCCTTTGGCAAAGCTGGCAAAGCTCGTCGAGGTCTGGCGACCAAGTTTGACCCTTTGGCGAACACAAATGACGCCGTCATGAGCTCGAACACCCTCGATTCTACATAACAACAATAACGACATCAACAAAGCCCTAGATATAAACATTGACGTGCCTGAACTAGCTTCGCCAATTGCCTACTGTTGTTGTCGACTTCGAACGATCGACTAGCCCTCCGGTGAGTTGCCTCCTTGAGCCCCCAACTTCGTGCATTGGTCTTTCTCTTTTTGGCCTACAAATTTCTTCAAATCCAGAAAATTATGTTTCCAGACCCCAAAACTCTCAAACCACTTGTGGGATTTGAAAAACAACTCCTAATACTTGTACGCGCCAACTCATTTGCCAAAAATTCACTCTTGACCCTATACAAATTTAGTGAAAATTATAGGCCGTCCCATCAAGTTGCGAAAACCCCATTTCACCGCCTTTAAGCTTTGAAACTTTATCAAAATCTTCCAAAACCTTCTCAAGATTTGTGACCATCATTTAACATCCAAAATTCCATTTAGCCCTTAAGTTTTCTGAAATATCTGAGACGACCATTATCACTTCCCTCACTTCTTTCGAACATCCCACTCTCTACCGTACAATCTATTTGGAGGACACATATATTGCTTTGAGCTCCATTGCCCAACCCGATGATGAATACCAAGAGTTTAAGGCATACTATCGAGAGACTTTATGGGAAATTGAGGAAATGATTGAGCAACTGGAGTGTATGAGCACTCCTATTGGTATGATGAGGCAATGGGATATCCGTTTGGCCTTATCACACATGCCCAATATGAGGAGCGTCGTTTACGAGTTGCGGAGTACGAGGCAACCATTTATTGGAAATCTGAGTATGAGGAGGTGGAGTTTGAGTGTTGAACACATTTAGTGGAGCTTTGTTCATACCAGTGTTTTAAATCGCGGTCGCGTAAAGTGTCGCGTTTTGGTCTCGGGTACGCGTTGTGTAAATTGCGTCGCGCAAGCAATTCGAGCATTTCAATTTTATAATTAAAAATTCAAATAAATAACTTCAAAAAAGCATTCCAAATTTAATACTACATCACTTGAAATAGAGTAATATGTTAATAAAGTACTACATAATTCTATTCCATACCATCACATTGTCTTAAATAAAGTAAACAAATCTATACAATAGTATCTATGTTGGGGAGCGTCCACTATGTATGTTAACAAAATGCAACAAAGAAAACCACAATTAAAACAGTTGGTTATTTGGTTTAAAAAATGAAATCTAGATCTTTTTTGGCATGGCTTACAATAGTTGATTTAAAAAAAGAAGCAAAGAAATTAGCTTTAAAAAACAAACAAAAAAAGAGCAGGATTGAAGCTAAAATAGAAAGAAAAAAAAAAGCAGAAGATTAATTGGTAGAAAAAAAGAAGATTTAAAAAGAAAAAAAGAAGATTTAGTAAAAATATGCCTGTGCAAGTGAGAGAAGAATGATTGGACTGGAACCGGAGGACAAAGACGCTTGGAGCTAGTTTTTTTTAAGTCGGAACGGGTTTTTTGAGTCGGGATGTGTTTTTTCATTCGGGTGTTGGTTTTTCTTCGAGTCGGGGTGGGTTTTTCTAAAGAGCAGAGGTATGGTTTGGTGTTTTGAGTTTAAAGTGAGGCGAGTTTGTGTTTTGATGAGTTGGCTTCTCAAATTTTGAAAGTAAAAATAGAAAAGAAAAAAGAAGTGAAGGATGATTTTTTGTTAAGTAAGCTTGGAACACAAATATCGTTCAAATCGCGCCCAATAGCACAAATAGCGTGCCACATCATCAATAGCGCACGTTATCTGTGCACCGCGCAAATTTGGAAGACGAACGTCGCGTTTTCGCCCAAAAATGCTCAATCGCTCGCTTTTTAAAAAACTGGTTCATACGCCGTTGCCATTGCTAGTTCTCGGCCGTTGGGTAAGCCATCTTTCGTGGCTCCTCCCTATTGCGCTTGCAACAGTTTTTCCTCCCCTATAGTGGCATCGATTGCCATTTTGGGTTGGCTGTATTGATGGCTGATGATGAGGCCCCTGCCCATTTAGTTGAGGATTTATTCGGCATCTTTGTCGAGGATTGCTTGGTCACACTGACCATATTTCGCAATGTTGAGGTGATCGATATTGGGGACTTCTATCCAATCTTCAGGGAGGAGGAGATCGAGTTTTGGATCGGGGATTTCTTCGATGTTTTTGCGGGGGATTGGGCGACCAGCACTCACTATCGCGATGTGCAGTCCTTTTGTGTTGGTGACTTTTTCCCACTCTTTGGGACTAATGGTGATGCTGATGCTCCTGAGGTGATATCTTCTAAGACTGGGATGATGGTTTGTGTGGATTTGTAGGGTACGTCTTGACCCAACTTGGGACGCATTTGCACCTTGTATTGTATTGGTTATTCAACACTTTGTCTTGAAGTTTTGGGTCGAGGTTGCTACATTCCCAGGGTAATATGCTCTTTCTCATTCGGCGATTCAGGGTTACCCACCTCGCAATGGCAAGTCCCAAGGCAGACTTTATCTGGGTCGGTTTCGTGGAAGGCTCTCTTTTCAAGTGGGGGAGTCTAAGGGTATATGTGCAGCTTTATTGATGGCCTCCCTTCTCACTCGAGGTGTGGTTTTTCAAGTGCGAGAGAATAATGTATATGTGGGGCCCCAGGATATTGATTGTATTTATATTTTAATGCTTTATTGTTAGAATAAATGAGTATTCCGTTGGGAATATTCTAGATAGGTCTAGATTAGCTTCAGTGGTGTTATGGTTGATGCCTATTGCACGTGACATAACCCATGACATCATTATGTTTTAGAAGGCTCTCCAGGATACTCTTGTACCTTATAAATAAAGTGCTCCCATCATTTAGGAGGGCTCTACTAAATTTTGAGAGATATGAACATATGAGGAGTTGAGAGTTATCTTTTATTTTTCTTAAATGTGTGTATTTATCGCTACGTATACATCACTTCCATTAGGTCTTTGATGCATTTGAATTATTGTCTATCAGTTCAACTCTGAATGGTTGCTTATTAGGTAGAATAAACTTATGAAAGAAGAAAAACACCAAACTTTCAGTTTGTATCATGCTATACTTGGATTTTGGATTATAGTAATAAACAGTAAACGTAAATAACTTGCTATAAGGAATCTTTTGTTATGCAGTTTGCAGAATGGTCGTCTTAATTATATGGGTTATTTGTATTTTAGGGTCCAGCAGTTATTTGAAATATGAGGTTGGGGTCCAAGGTTTTCACTAATGCACTTTGGTGTACATTTTGGATTTTTTGATAATAAAGTGACACAAAAAATCTGAAAATGTGTCGCAAAAAGTCCAGAATGGACCCTGTGGGAGCTCACTTTTTGCAAGCTCATGAGAGTAGCCGACCAAGATAAGTCGAGTTATTTGGCCCGGTTCAAATCATGATTTAATTTCTACACGGGCAGTTTAGTTAGAGGAGGATACTCGCAGATATGGTCAAATTGGGTGCTAAGAATCTCGATCGAGATATTCAAGCACCTCATGGCCAATCCACGTACATGAGGGAGTTCCTTAAACAACTCAAACTCTGTAACAAACACATTTATAAATTGTACTCCCTGACCCGGACGAAGGGATGAAACATTGTAATCGTTGAGAGACACTTAATAAGAACAAGTAACGTCTCCGTGGATGTAGGCAAGTTGCCGAACCACGTACATCGTTGTTGTGTGTGATTCCAATTACTTTCTGCCTTTGTGATTGCTTTTGTAGATCCTTTATTGTGAATTTTTCTGCATTCGCAATTGGCGCCGTCTGTGGGAATCGACTTTTATTCCTACGAAAGCATTCAACACCGGAAAGCCAACAATGTCTCACCACAACAACAACATTCCACAAGCCGTAGATGTTCAGGAAGAGCTAGCCCCCCTTAGGGTTAGGTCTGAAATTTGCCAACGTACAAACCCAAGGTTTCGCCAAGAAATGCAACCTTCAGAAGAAAGCCATGGACCTCCAAGGTCCACTCAGATTTCTAGGCTGGTCGACGCCTATGAAGCCCGACTTAGAGAATAGGAAGAGGCAACTTGCCGCCAAGAAGAAGAAAATGCTCGCCTTAAGAGGCGACTTGAAAGAATGGAGAGAGATCTCCCCAAAAACATAAGGCGGTGTCGAGACAGAACTCTTAGCCCTCAGGGGGGAGATTCCCCCAACCGAGGAAGGAGTACTAGGCGTGACCAGGAGAGGACTGAATGTGACAGATCAGAGCGAGCACGATTAGAGCATGACCATCAAGAGAGGCGCCACAGGAACAATGATCGACCAAATGAGGATTTGAGGATTCTGGTCCGTAGGGAAATGGACTAACATCCGGCGCACTGAGGAGCCAGATCGACCAGAGAGCTTGCTAGAAGAGCTTTAAACTCTCAATTGAAGACCCACTTTTCGGGGGAAATTGAACGTGATGAGCCCCCTCAAAAATTCGCTGTCCCCATGTTCAAGGTCTACGACAGGAAAATAGATCCCGTAGACCATGTCAGGCAGTATCGGCAGGCAATGACCTTGTGGAGCCACAACGACTTTTTAATGTGCAGGTTATTCCCTTCTAGCCTACACGATGTAGCACAAAAGTGGTTTGAAAGGCTCCCCCACAGATCGATCAAGAATTTTGCAGCACTGGCAGAGGCTTTCACGACACGGTTCATAACGAGTAGCTTCCATCCCAAGCGGATGGATGCACTGCTCATTATGAAGAAAAAGCCTCAGGAGAACCTCAGAGATTATGTCAAAAGATATTGGAAGATCTTTAATGAGATCGAGGACTGCTCGGAGCATCCTTCAAAATCGGCTTGTCGCTAGAGTCTCACTAAGAAGGAAGCCTTAAACATCGATGATCTCATGGCCCGTATCGAGAAGTACGCCAAGGTCGAAGACGTGATCCATCCTAATGGGAGAGACAATGGTCGAGCGAAGGTGAACAAGGGGACAGAGAAGAATGACACCCAGAAGAATGGAAGCAAGAACAGTGGCAAGAATGGCTCCAAAAGTGGAAGTAAGAATGACCCCTCCAAGGCGTTCCAGGCTGTTAACAGTCTTCAAGGAACCCGTTTACAAAATTCTCAGCAAGATCAAGGATGAACCCTTCATCAAATGGCCCAAGAAGATGGGCGGCTATCCAACTAAGAGAAATAATGCACTGAGGTGCGCATTCCACAAGGAGGGTGGTCATCGAACCGAGAATTGCAAAGCTCTGAAGTCGCATCTGGAAGAGCTAGTTCAGACTGAGCACCTTAGCGAGTACGTTGATAAAAAGACAAAGAAGATCGCAGCCAACGGTGATCAGAAGCCAGACAATGTCCTCGATGATGATACAGGACACGAACTTGCAGTAATTCATGGGGCGTCAGACCTCAGACAGATTCAGGGCAACGCTATTAGAATGGAACTCAAGAAGGTTATTACCGTGATGGAAGCTTTTCAGATCGATCCAGCTAGGACTCAGGCTGGAAAGCGTTGGCGACCAGAAGATGCTGATTACACGAAGCACATCGTGTTCACTGAGGAGGACTTGGTCGGAGTAAGCACATCGTGTTCACTGAGGAGGACTTGGTCGGAGTAAAAGGACCCCACATCAAGATGCATTAGTAATCACACTCAGGATTGCTAACCGGGATGTCGACAAGCTACTGGTAGACCAGGGGAGTTCATCCTAAGTGATGTATCTGGACTGTTCCATAAGCTGAAATTGAATATCGCCGACCTCGAAGAAGCCACTGTTCCATTCGTCGGCTTCGCGAGAAGGATTACTATGCCATTGGGAAAGATCACCTTGCCAGTCAGGGCAGGGAACATCTCAAAGTTAATTGAGTTCTTAGTTGTGGACATTAAGTCCCCATACCATGCTATTTTGGGCAGAGGTTGGCTCCACGCCATGAAAGCCGTTCCATCCACTTATCATCAAAAGCTGAAATGCATCACAGACTATGAAGCATGGACTTGACACGTAATACGTGTTTCGACACGACAGGCGACACGCGACACGTGATTTTTCCAAAAACTAGGATACGACACGCTAGGATACGTATAATATATAATATATGTTAAAATATATAATATATATTTAAATATATATATTAATGAAATAAAACATATTTTTTTTCCATAAAATACATTATTAGAGCATTCTTAACATGAAATTAAGAAAATGGTACCATTTAAAACGAAATTCAAACACACTTTAACATTAAAAATCATAAATAAGGCAGAATCATAATCACATAAGAATTTTTTTTTTCAATAAAAATAAAAAAAATAAAAAAGTGTACTTTTTACGTGTCGCCCAACGTGTTGGCAACGTGTCGGACTCGTGTCAAAGCTGACTCGTGGCTTTTGGGAGAGTGTCGGTGCTTCATAGATCACAGATCGTGGAGTGGTCGAAATTCGCGACGACCGGGCTACAACCCGAAAATACTTCATCGTATCCATCCGCCCAAAGAAAGAGAAAAAGAGGGAGCCCGAAACCCCCCAGAAAGCCCAGGAAGAGGTCGTTCTCTCCAAATAACAACTATGGTATGGTGGACCGGGGGTGGAAGAGACCAGGGTCCACTTTGCAGACAGGGTCGTTGAAAGCCTAAAAGAAGTTGTAGCCGATGACAACTTGACAGAACGGAAGTTTTTGATTGGACATGCTCTTACCGAAAGGGAGAAAAGGGAACTGGTTGCATTCCTTAAAAGAAAGATAAATGTTTTTGCATGGTAGCCTTACGAGTTGCCTGGGATTGACCCAGCTTGGCGTGCCACCGCCTACACGTCGATCCTACTTTCAACCCCATCACTCAGAAGGCTCGTCGAATATCTCCCGAAAAGGCCAAGGCAGTTGAGAAAGAGGTAGGGAAGCTACTGGATGCAGGATCCATCAGGGAAGTTCAGTTCCCTGTATGGTTGTCCAACCCAGTGGTGGTTCCCAAGAGCAATGACAATTGGAGGGTGTGCATCGATTTCATTGACCTGAACCGAGCATGTCTTAAAGATAGCTTCCCTCTCCTGAAGATAGATCAGTTGGTCGATGCTACATCGACACACGAAAGGATGAGCTTCCTTGACGCTTACTCAGGATATCATCATCAGATCCCCTACATGGGCCTGACCAAGATAAGACCTCCTTTATAACCTCGGTTGGTTTGTACTGTTATAAGGCCATGCCTTTTGGCCTCAAGAACGCAGGGGCAACTTACCAAAAATTGATAACCAAGATGTTTAGCTAACAGATGGGAGAGACGACGGAAGTATACATCGACGACATGCTCGTCAAAAGCAAGAACAAGGCCGATCACCTCTCAGACCTAGCGACAACCTTCGAAATCCTCAGGAAGTACCGAATGAAGCTTATGCAAGTAAGTGTTCATTCGGGGTCCAGTTGGAAAAATTCTTAGGTTACCTAGCGAGTAAAAGGGGAATTGAGGCGAACCCAGATCAAATCGATGTTATCACCAAGGTCCAGCCTCCTAAAACATTAAGTGATGTTCAGAAGCTTACTGGAATGCTCGCTGCGCTCAATTGCTTCATCTCCAAGTCTTCGGAGCGCTGCCGACCATTCTTCCAGCTCCTAAAGAAAGGCAAAGGCCTAGTTTGGAATGAAGACTGCTCGCAAGCTTTGGAAGAGGTAAAGTCTTACCTTAGTAAGCCCCCACTGTTGGTAATTTCGGACGATGGAGAACAACTGTACCTCTATTTGGCAGTATCAGACCATGCTCCGAGCTCCACCTTAGTTTGTGAAAATGAGGGAGAAAAACATTCGGTTTACTACGCCAACAAGATGCTACTGGATGCCGAACAACGGTACTTACCTCTGGAAAAGCTTGTCTATGCCCTAATGATTGCTTCAAGGAAGTTGAAGCACTACTTCGAAGCCCATTCCATAATAGTAATCACCTCTTACCCACTCAAGGCCGTTCTATGAAGTTTGACCTCTCTGGACGTCTTTCAAAGTGGTCGGTCGAGCTCGGCAGATTCGACATCCACTTCCAGCCCAAAACAGCGATCAAGGGACGAATCCCAACAGACTTTATTGTTGAGTTCACAGGAGATCCGCCAGTAGATTAGATGAACGAAGAGCAATTAGTCACATGTGAAGCAACGTCCAAAGACTGGACATTCTATGTTGATAGAGCCTCAAATTCCAAGGGGGCAGGAGTGGGGATTGTTCTCATTACCCCCGAAGACACCATAATTGAGCAGGGAATTAGGCTGGGATTTGAAGCCTCCAACAACGAAGCTGACTACGAAGCTCTGATCGCCGGTTTGCGAAAAGCCAAACTATCTGGGGCAAAATGCCTCAATGTATTCGGCGACTCCAAACTGGTTTCCAACCAGGTAAGTGGAGACTTCAACGCTAAAGACGATCGAATGGTAGCATACCTCAATGTAGTAAGAGGACTCATGGGAGACTTTGAGCAGGTGGAAATTCAACAGTTCCCGTGAGGACAGAACATTCACGCTGATGCCTTAGCAGCACTAAGCTCAACAATCGACTCTTGACCTGAAAAGGACAATCCAGGTTGAGTTCCTCGCACAGCCTAGTATCGATCATACAGTCGTAGCCGAGCAAGTCCTCACAGATAAAGTCTCAAATTGGATGGATTCCATCATCAATTATCTACGGAGCAACGTACTGCTAGACGACAAGAGGTCGGCCCACCAAATCAAAGTCAAGGCTGCTCGTTTCTACCTTAAACCTGAGGAGAAACTGTATAAGAAGTCATTCACAGGCCCCAACCTCCAGTGCGTTCACCCACAAGATGCCGAAGAAGTACTTGGTGAACTTCACGAAGGTATATGTGGGAGTCACGCAGGTGGAAGATCGCTAGCCTTTCGAGCGATCAAGGAAGGACATTGGTGGCCTCACATGCAGAAAGACGCTGACATATATGTTTGCAAATGTGAAAAGTGCCAAAAGCACTCGCTTATGGTTCACCAGCCCGCCAGAGACCTAAAATCGCTTACTAGTCCTTGGCCTTGCACTCAATGGGGATTAGACATTGTGGGACCACTACCTACTGCATCTGCAAATCGCAAGTATACACTGGTCGCCACAGACTACTTCATTAAATGGGTTGAGGCAGAACCATTGGCAAACATGATCATGTTCATATGGAGGAACATGACCATGTTCATATGGAGGAACATCATAACTCGCTTTGGGATACCAAAGACCATCATCACCGATAACGGTACACAGTTTGAAAGTGGTTTCTTCCAAGCCTTCTGCGACGAGCACAACATCAAGCACCACTTCAGTTGTGTGGCATGTCCCCAAAGCAATGGGCAAATAGAAGTTTCCAACAAGACCATGATCGATGGGTTGAAAAATGATTGGAAAAAGCTTAAGGGCGCTTGGGTGGATGAACTCCCTCATGCTTTATGGGCTTATCGCACAACGCCCAGGAGATCTAACTTGGGAAACACCATTTGCCCTTGCTTATGGCATTGAGGCTGTCATCCCTCTGGAAGCAGGCATCCCTACTATGAGAACCACACTGGTCGACCAAGGCCTCAACGATGAATCCCTATGCGCTGAACTTGACCTAACGGATGAGCGACGAGAGCTAGCCTTGATCAAGTTGGCCTCTTACTAACAATGACTAGCCAAGCAGTATAACAAAAGGGTCAATCCGAGGAAGTTCTCAATAGGGGACTTTGTCCTGCGAAAAGTCCTCGGCAGTGCTGTGAGACCATTAGACGGCAAACTGGGAAGGACCATTCAAAGTAATCTGAAATGATCTTCAAGGAGCATATCATTTGGAAACGCTGGAGAGCAGGGAGATACCAAGAGCATGAAACGCAACCAATCTCAAGAAGTTCTACTTTTAGATATTCTTTTTTATCTTTTAAGTTAGCAGAATTTTTTTGCAGTTTTCGTTACTTGATAAGACAATTTGCAAAGAATAAAGGCCGGACTGGCCCATCTATTCTCAAAAGTTTACGTTGGTTGCTTAACTCATCTTGATTATATCTCATTAATTTGCACCTTTTCTAATGATATCTCCTTTGTGCGTATTTAAAATGTTTAATGAACATGGTTCAAAGACTCGGCCGAGTTGACTCGGAATCGCAGTTGGCCGATCCGATTACGAGTCACGATTCAAAAAAAACATGAAATCGTTTGAAATCGGCATAACTCGCCGCTATTTCGGCCGAACCGATATGACTCGGCGATATTTCGTCCGAGTTACAGTTATTTCGTCCGTGACTCAATTATTTGAGAAAAAAAACAAAGAGGGGACATAAAGTGGAAGGAATCTTGAAATTACTAACCTTTTGTTGATGATTTGAGTGTAGGAGAGAAGCTGTCAAGTCTGGGTGAAAAATTTCTACCCGAAAGCCAAAAATCCAGCTATAAATACACCCTTGTAGAATCTCAATCACACAAACAAAAATCCAGCCGAAATATCCTTCTACTGCCGCTGAAAATCACCAAAACCCAGCCGAAATCTCTCTTCATTTCTGCGGTTGTAACTTGTAAGGTTTTTTTTTTTAGGGCCGGCTGGTGTTGTTAGAAGGTTGTAAACGTGTGTGTATGTGTTAAGTTAAGTTAAGGGGTATGTATTTAGTTAAGGGCTGCATGTGTTAAGTTAAGTTAAGGGTTAAGTTAAGTTAAGTTAAGTTAAGTTAAGGGTTGCATGTGTTAAGGGCTGCTGCGTGTGTGTTAGCAAGGTTTTTTTTTTTTTTTTTTAATTCTAACATGTTACATAAAATGTTAATTTTTAAAACAAAATGTTACAAAAAAAATTATTTCTTTAAAAGAAATGTTACAAAAAATGTTATTTTTTCGAAAAAATGTTACAAATAATGTTATAAAATCGAAGAAATGTTACAAAAAAAATGTTATTCTTTTAAAAGAAATGTTAGAAAAAAATTTATTTTTTCAAAGAAATGTTACAAATGTTTTTTTTTTTTTAAAGAAATGTTACATAAAATGTTAAATTTTAAAATTATATGTTAGAAAAAATGTTATTTTTTTCAAATAAATGTTACATAAAATTGCTCCAAAACTAGATAAATGTCATGGGTTTGCTACTGAGTGAGTTAGTAGCAATCAAAACATAAAATGGCTTCAAATAAATGTTATTTTTGTAGGTGCATAAAAGAAATGTTATGTGGCATTAGTACCATTTGGTTGTTCTAACATTTTATGGTTGTGTGCGTTACAAAAAATGTGCTAACATTTGGTTGTTCTAACATGTTATGTCATTTTATGCCATTTGGTAGTTCTAACATGTTCAAACATTTTATGCCATTTTATGGCTGTGTGCGTTACAAAAAATGTTCTAACATGTTTTGTTCTAACATCAAATTCTCAGCTAACATTTTATGTCATTTTATGTCAAATTCTCAGCTAACATTTATGTTATAAAAATGTTACAAAAAATATTTAGGTATTTTCGGTCTTTTTTTTTGTGTGTTTTAAAGAAAATGTTACACAATGTTACAAAAAATATTAAATGTTACAAATAATGTTATAAAACCGAGGAATGTTATAAAATGTTATAAAATGTTACACAATGTTAATAAAAATATTAAATGTTGTACAATTATTAAATGTTAAATGTTGTACAATTATTAAATATTAAATGTTGTACAATTATTAAATGTTAATAAAAAATTATTAAATGTTGCAAAAAATCTTGTACAATTATTAAATGTTGTAAAAATTCTTTTAACTCTATTTTTGAACTCTACTTTCAAACAATGTTACAAAAAATCTTGAACATGTCATTTTTTTAACTCTATTTTTTTTATGTTATTTTGTAGAATGGCTCCAAAATTAGATATTGGATGGGAACATGGCACTGCCATTGGTGGAGATAAGAGGAAGGTTGCTTGCAATTATTGTGGCAAGGTTTGTAGTGGTGGTGTAACAAGACTGAAAGAACACTTGGCAGGTGTACAAGGGAATGTCGAACCTTGTCGTCATGTACCTCGGGAGATAGCAAGTACTATTAAAAAAATTCTAGAAGATGGTATGAAGCAACGGGCCCTTGAGAAGAGGAACAAGGAGAAACAAGTAGAGAATTTGCGAGAGCAAACAAAATACTATCATGAAGATGATGCCAGTGAAGATAGTGATGACGGTAATGAAGATGATATGACCCGTTTAGAATTAGCACAGTTGAAAGCTGCTATGAAAGAAAGTCGGAGAATGGCCGGAGAACAACATAGACATTCAGTTTCCGGGGCAAGACCGTCCACATCTGGGCTAAAGCGACCACACGTGTCACGATCGTGGTCAATGAGACAGGGGGTTGAATTGCCCGCTCAAGGAATTGACCCTTCCATGTTTAGGTCGAGGAAGTCTGGTCAGAAAACTGTCAAATCCATGTTCTCTACAGATGGAGTCAAGAAGGTTGGGAAGGCCATTAGCAAGTTCTTTCACTTTAACGCCATCCCGTTTCATGCTGCTGATAGTGGACCTGCCTATCAATATATGATTGATACGATTGCAACCGCGGGTCCAGGGATTAAAGGCCCTAGTGGTTATCAGATTGGAGGTGTTTACTTGGATGAGGAGGTAGAAGAGGTGGAAAAATACATAGCAACTCTAAAGGAGAAATGGCCCGAGTATGGTTGTACAATCATGTGTGACGGGTGGAGTTCAAGGACGAAGAATCCTATCATAAACTTCATGGTATACTGTGATCGTAATATGATATTTCACACTTCTGTTGACACAACTAACAAAATCAAGTCGGCGGATTATATTTTTTCCCTTATGGATAAAGTTGTGGAGGAAATTGGTGAGGCTCACGTCGTACATATTGTCACTGATAACGAGCCAAATTTTAAGGCGGTTGGCGCGTTATTGATGGCGAATAGGAGACACTTATTTTGGTCACCTTGTGCAGCACACTGTCTTGATTTGATGCTCGAGGAAATTGGAAATATGAAGTCAATCAAGTCGGTATTGAATGATGCCAAATCAATTACCTCGTTCATATATAACAGTCAAAAAGTTGTGAATTTAATGAAGGAGTATACCAGAGGTAGGGAGTTGCTAAGACCAGGCATTACGAGATTTGCTACCGAGTTTATTGCCCTAGAGAGTCTCATTCGCTATCAGTCTGAGTTGAAGCGAATGTGTACCACGAATGAATGGCGTGAATTCAACCGTGAGAGGACCCGAAGGAGTGCGGCCACTAAAGTGTCGGATTTAATTCTGGCAGATCGATTCTGGCAAAGGGCTGCCGAAGTTGCCAAGATTATGGAGCCCTTAGTATTGCTTTTGAAGATAGTAGATCAAGATAAAAAGCCTACGCTCTCTATCATTTACGAAGGGGTGGATAAAGCAAAACTAGCAATCCGGGCGAGTGTTAAAAACTGGAAGAAGTATTGGCAGGTAATCGATGGAAGATGGGAGAGACAATTGCACCGACACTTGCATGCCGCGGGATATTTCTTTAATCCGGTGTTTCAATATTCATCCAATTTTTCAAACCATCCTGAAATAAGAGCCGGACTAAAAGAGGTCATCAAAAGACTAGAGCCAGACGTACAAAAACAAGCCTTGGCAATAAATGAGGTATCACATTTGTTTCCATCGAGTTATATTTATTTCATATATGTATTGTTTCTAAATTGATTAGTTTGCCTTTTAGGTTAAACTCTTTACGGATAGGAGAGGGGAGTTTGGCTCAGATCTTACCAAGCAAGCAGTCAAATCTTCTCTTCCAGCTGAGTGGTGGAAAAATTACGGTGATGATGCACCCAATCTTAGGCGCATTGCTATCAAAGTACTGAGTCAAACATGCTCATCTTCGGGTTGTGAGAGGAATTGGAGCACATGGTCTCTCATCCATACAAAACTTCGGAACCGATTGGCAATAAAAAAATTACATAAATTGGTGTATGTGCATTACAATCAGAGACTTAAAGTTAGGAATCTGATGTACATGCGAGAGACCGAAGATTTCTACAATCCAATAGACTTGAATTTAATATTTGAGGAGGATGACATAATGGATGAGTGGACCCGAGAGAATGATGAAGGGGTCTTACCGACCGATGACTTAGACTGGTTGGATGAAGGTATTAGACAAAGCGAAGGGGAAGGACGACGGGGGGGGGGGTCACAATCAACCGGCACCGGTCAGTGTTCTTTCCAGTTCTGATGATGATCATGGTGGTGATGATAGTTGGCAAGATATTCCTGGTACTTATGGTAATCATGTAGATGATGACGATGATGATGATGATGATGATGATGATGATGATGATGATTAAGGTGGTGGCAAAGGAGATGTTAGTAGGGGAACAGCGAGTGGTAGCCAACAAAGGAGTGGGGTTGGTGGTAGCCACCAAAGGGGTGGTTCTTACAATACTGGTACACAGCATGATGGTGGTATGACATGGGCACAAGGAGATGAAAACTACTATGCCACGCAAGACACAGATCATGGTTATCGACCGGGAATCAGTGAACAACGAAGGCATTTAGACAATTTAACGAGATTCCCTAGTAGTGACGAGTATTCAAGCGGATATGATCAGCAACGTCTTGATGATCAACTACGGGCAATGGGTTTAATGACAGATCATGCATACCACGGCGGAAGACATAGTATCTCTGGGAGTGGGAGTGGCACAAATAATTATGGTCCGGCACAACTTCCAAGATCTACTAGTACTAGTACAGGTGGTTACTATGATCGTTATAGAGACCATTATGGATCTACTAGTAGCGGCACAACAGGTGGTGATTATTATGGATATAATCAAGGGACGCAATATGGTGGGTCTTCAACTGATAGTTCTGAGTATAGAGGTTTTGGATATTATCATCACGGTAATCAACCAGGAGATCGTCAACCACAATTTCCAAATTATGGATCATCTAGCCAGTCATCCCAGCCATCTGAGCAGCAATATGGTTCATATTTCTTTCCTTACCCAACTGAAAGAAATTACCCCTATCCAAATCCGTATGATCGATACCGCAACTAGATAGGGAGATGAAAATGATGAAACATTGTAATCATTCCTATTTATCTTCCATACAAACTTTTTATCTAAGCTTATGTGACATTAGATTGTTTTCAATATTATTATTGGTTTACTATGCAATATTGAATCTGACAACTCTGCCGCGGTTCAGTATAACCAGTTCTACAATGCAATGCATATTGAATGATGGGTTTAAATGTACATCATTGGTCCACTTTGTTAATCTTATTTTTTTAAAATTTTCTATATTTTTTCCGGAATTTTTTGCGCTCTCTAAATAGCGTATCTTTGCGTATCGCTCGATACCGCGACCGAGTTGAAAATCGGATGTCCGATACCGAGACCGATACCGAGACTTTGAACCATGTTAATGAACAAGGTTAGCAAGTTAAGTACAGACACTTCGAATCACCCTCGGGCCTTGTCGTTTAACACAAGAGGCCTCATGAGTTACCCCGACAACAACAAAAGCCCTACAGGGGATCCTTAGGCAATAAAGTCAACTCTTATTGGTCGCCAACTTCTGTTGGTCGCAAAAAACCTGCTCGGGCAGATTGTGCACTAGCCAGGTACATTCTCGCCATCATCTCACTCAGGCCTAAGGAAGTGTGACGACACGACCTAAAAGGTAAAGTGAATGAAATGATACTGCTCAGACATATTGAACTGGGAGAATGTTCAAACATACGAAAGGCAGAATGCCAACACCCAAACATCATTTAGTCGGTTACAAAAGCCCAAATGATTCAAATTAAATACGGGTCTACCTAGAGCCTACAATTGGTTAATCAATATCATTTTGGTCAATAAAAGTGCTAAGTAACCTACGAGCAGATAAAGCCAAAATATGTTTAGTCAGCACACGCTCAAAACATAAGAAAGTTCTTTATTAAGAATACAAGGTTACAATCACAGAACAAAAAGAGAAACCTAAAATCCTAAGAGGCGCCAGGGCGTCAAGCAAGATATTCTGCTACAGCTGCTCTCTGACCATCGTCTGGCCTTGGCGCAAATTCTTCGACATCTTCATCAAGATCTTGATCCAAGAGTTGGGGAGGAATAGCAACGACTGGAATCCATTCATCATCTTTGGAGAAGGGGTTATGGCTATAGGCAGGACATTCAATCTGGTACTTGTACTAAAGCTTGGATTCCTTTGGAGTTCTCGCCTCTTTAAGAGCACTTCGCCATCCTCGAGAAAAAGCAATGCTTTCAGCCTCCTTTCAGTTTTGCGGGGTATCTGCCCAACCAGCATTATAACCTTCCCCACAGACCTCTCTGGGTCCCACCTCAAAGGAGTATCTCAGCTTCTTGACATTGTCTTTTAATACTCCTATAAAAGATTTCAAGCTCGTCACCTCTTTTCGCAGAGCATCATTTTCGAACTGCAGGACCTTACCCACTTGGTCGACCTCGGTCCTCTCCAGCAACTGGGCCCTCAGGGAATTAAATTCCTCCTGAACAGAGGCCCTATCTCCTCCATCTCCTGTAGATCATCTTTCAGTTTTGCAATCACTTCAGTCTGGTTTTTGTATTATTTGTTCCTAGCTCTTAGTGAGTTGCAGATTTTCACGAAGGCTTTGCGAGCCTGTAGGCTAATATTAGGTCCAAGAATTCTTCCCAGTTGAGAATTAGGAGAAATATAGCTATCGAAATCATCAGACTACAAACGATACACATCAAACCGAAAGAAGTAAATTAGCATAAACGAAAACAAGTCACACATTAGCAAGGGGGAGAATTTCATTACCACATAACATGAAAGAAGGCCAATGGCCAATACATGAAGTTCACAAAAATAAGGGTACAAATCAACAAGACTAAAATTGTACAAGGGGAACAGAAACTCCTAGTCTACAGAGCCCTAGTCTTTCACCTGGTCTCCTTCAGCTATTGCTTTCCCCTTATCGACCACCGGCTGCTCCTGGCCAGCACCAACACTCCCACCAACCACAGCAGGAAAAATCTCAGTGTGGCCGGCAGCTTGGTTGCCACTTTCTCCTTTTTCCTCGATATAAGGGTCAGGATCGGGAGAGTGAAGACTGAAAAGATTGGAATCTGCAGGAGCCCCAGCAGCCTTCAAAACCTGGTCCCATCCCTTCTTGAAGGAGACCTTGCACGCATAAGCCATTTGGCGTTCAACATCCTCGTAAGCCTTATAAAAAGCTTCACGGTAGCTGTCATCCTTGGCTCGAGGGAGGTCGCTCTCTAACTTGGCAACCTTGTCAGTCAATTTTTTGTTGGCCTCCACTAGTTCGGACTTCTCAACAATTATTACTTTCTGAGCAGCCCCCAGAGCATCATAGGCCTTAGACATCTCACTTTTTTCACGCTTCCACGATTGGCGAGCATTGACAAAGGCCACTCTCTCGACCTCCAGGACCTTTTTCAACTCTTCCTCCCTTCTGAAGCTGTCAGATTGATTGTCCAGAAGGGTAGTGAAATCAGACAACATCTGCAAAAAGAAGAACAACAGAGAATCAGAAGAGAAACGGGAAAGAGTGAAAAGAAACAGATAGGAAAGACTTACCAGAGCCATTCCCTGTGCAGTATTGAGGGCTAGTTGAGCTGGCCCCAGCCTCGAGGAACGCTCGCGATCAACAACGAGCACCGACCTCTTCAGGAGGTCAGGGGTCAAAAAGGGGGAATCACCCACGCTAGCCCCCTCAAGATTAGGGACAGTGGGCACTCCAGCAGATTGCAAGGCTAAATTCTTCTTAGCCTCAGCCTTCTCTCTCTCTTTCCTCTTCTCCTCTTCTCTCTCTCTTCTCTTTTTCTCTCTCTCCTTCTCTTACTCTCTTCCTTTATCAGATGGGCCAGAACCACTGCCCTTGCCCTTGGAAGAGTCTGTTGCAGAAACCTTAAAGCAGGAATCCTATCAGAAAGGACTGTATGATCATCATCATCATCAGGAAGCCTTAACCTCCTCTTCTTCGAGCCTGACATCAGTGAAATTAATACTAAAGAGCTTGTGAAGGCCTAGAGCATAAAGGAGAGATTGGCAGAAGGTGAGCATCCCAAGTCGGCAGCCTTTCTCTTGGAATACAAGAACGTAAGTACTTGAAGAAGAAGAAGAGGAATATCAACCACAAGAATGAGAAGAATTCACAAGAAGTTAGCAGAAAGAAAAAAAGAAGAAGCGACCTATTTCGGCATCTCCATAGTAAAAAATGGGAAGGTCACGTGGTCTCTCCCCTTTCAACAGTGGAGGGTGCTTCCAGTTCCTTGCAATGAACCCACTTTTTCAGTAGTCTTTGTGGGAATCCGGAAGATTTACCACCAGAACTCGCTCAGCTTTTCTGGTTTTCAGATACAACAAGCCCTCTTTGGTGTTCGAGAACACATAATAGTAATATATCTCAGCAAGACCCAACTTTGTTCCATAAAGAGTATTTATCCTATCGACACCGTATACTGTCTTCCACACATTGGGGGCACATTGAGCAGGAACAATGGCAAAGTACCTAAAAAATTTAAGAAACAACTTATAGGGGGCATGTCAAACCCCCTTGAGTTTTCAACAGGGTGTGAATCCAGTGCCCCCCATTAACTCTACGAACGTTACGAGGAAGGGGGACACAATCGATGTTCACCCAGTTAGGGATGTTATACTTGCGCTTAAACTCTTCTACAGATTTACCATTTAACATCGCCATAACTGAACAAGGAGAAACCCCAACTACAGTAACTAGCTAATACAAGGAAAAAGAACTAAGAAGGGGCAGAGACTATAACTTACAGGCGGTAACGAAGCTTTGAGAAAGCACAGAAGGAGGGAAACTTCGACTTTTGAAGCAAAATGGGAGCTTAGGAACGGAGTATGCGCAAGAACGACCAGAAACAGTGAACAAACGCTTGAGTAAGCAACAACTGATCACCAGAACACTCAAATGATGAATTTTGACTTCCTAGGAAGATTTTAGCGCTTCGGTTTCTTTTTTACGACAAGCGTGCCCTTGTTGCAAGCCTTGTTATTACAAAGATGCCATCACAGACTCTCACTATATTTTAAGGTCTTGGGCCTCCAACCCGGATGAAATCTATTTGCCCATAGTTATTAGCCCAAAGATTTCAGGGGCAATTGTGGGAGCCCACTTTTTATAAGCCCATGAGAGTAGCCGACCA
The DNA here is from genome assembly GCA_949130495.1 of Sambucus nigra. Classification (NCBI taxonomy): domain Eukaryota; kingdom Viridiplantae; phylum Streptophyta; class Magnoliopsida; order Dipsacales; family Adoxaceae; genus Sambucus; species Sambucus nigra. The sequence goes on along the minus strand of OX422207.1, from coordinate 275,097,498 downwards.
AGATAACTCGAGTTATTTGACCCGACCTAAATCATGACTTAATTTCTACACGGGCAGTTTAGTTAGAGTAGGATACTCACAAATATGGTCAAATCGGGTGCCAAGAATCTCCATCGAGATATTAAAGCACCTCATCGCTAATCCACGTACATGAGGGAGTTCCTTAAACAATTCAAACTCCGTAACAAACACATTTATAAATTGTACTCCCTGACTTGGGACAAAGGATTGAAACATTGTAATAGTTGAGCGACACTTAATAAGAACAAAAAACCTCTCTATGGACGTAGGCAAGTTGCCGAACCACGTACATCGTTGTTGTGTGTGATTCCATTTATTTTCTGCCCTTTGCGATTGTTTTCGTAGATCCTTTATTGTAAATTTTTCTGCACTCATAGACCCCAAGTGCAATATTAAAAACTTTGGACCCCAGCCTCATATTACGAATAACTAGTGCACCCCGAAATACAAATAACCCCTATTATATTTCTTTTGAATATCTTCTTCATTGCTGTAGCATTATGCACATCCTCTAAAAAGTAGGAAACTTTCGTTTTTTCTGGTTATTGCAACAAATGTACGGAGGTTAAAAGTTCTGAAATTATTGCCAGCTAAACATTATAATAGTCTCTGACAGTTAAAACAATAAATTATATATTGGAACTTGTAGAAGCTAATCTTGGGGTGTGTTCGACTGGAGTGGGTGGAAAAATTCCAACCCCCTCCTAGAAATTTTTTCCAGCGGCAAATGTCCAAAATAAGCTCATTACAATGTTGTACTTTAAAAACCTGAAAATATGTCCTAGGCAAATTTTGGCAATCAAACATACCAAACGTCGGAAAATGTAGAATCTTCCATATTTCCATGGCAAAATCAAACATATACTTAATGTACTTGGTTTCTCTAAATATCCAGGAATTTTACAATGGTGACCTGATGAATTGTGAGCAAAGTTATGACAAAATGGGACGAACTGCTCAGGTTAGTTGTATAATATAAGTTTCTCCTAGATTCTGCTTTGGGTAATGTATGGGTGCTTTGAAAGTTCACATTTATATATTTTTTCCACTTTTGTGGGTTGAAGGGGTGATGTGGGAGGCCAGAAGGTATATGCACTGTTAACCTTGCGATTTTGCTCCAAATGTTTTCTTTTGTATTCTTATGATTATAAATTTAATGCGCGTGTGTGTGTATCTTGTTGAATTTCAGGTAAATATCATATGTGGAGGTTGTCTAAATGAACAATGTAAAGGTATGTAAGCTCTTCAATTTTTATTTTTTATTTTTAGGGTATATAAGTTGGTTTGTCTTTGAATTAATATGAACATTTGTTGATCTGAACAAATTTCTAGCGCCGTCTTTTTTTTCACAAGGGAAACTGATTTTCAAGATTAGAAGATAGGCATTGTCATGATGGAACTATGAAACTGTGATGTAAACACAGGGAATCAGCTCAAAATATATAATACCCACAAAAAGGAATCAACTCAATCTCAATAATATTCAATGATGTGGAGAGTACAATGGATCCTTCTATAGGCAACTGTAAAGATAATTGAAGAAGTTACCAAAGATAAATCCCTTTCAAAATTACGTATAATTAGAATGAAACCGCATAAACCCCATGGATATAACCACTACCGAAACTGCTGAACCATGCCCTAGGGGATGGCTTAAGGGGCCATAGTGCAACTTCCGGAGATGACAAACTTTCCTCGTATACTCCCCTTTATCCCGAAAATCCAGAAGAGGGTCCATATAGATGGTCTTGGAGAGATCCCCATGTAAAAAGATATTCTTGACGTCTAACTGATGTAGAGGTCAAGAGGGGGAAGCTGCAAGAGAAATCAATAATCTTACATAAGTAAACTTGACCACCAGGGTAAATGTAGCATCAAGATCCTTTCCAGGGTTTTGTGTAAGTCCCTTAGCTACCAATTGTGCCTTATAGCGATCAATAAAGGCATCAACTAAACACTATACACTGAAGACTTCTTTAAACCAATGGTCTTTTTCCCAAGAGGTAGAGAAGCAAGCTGTCATATACCGTTTTGGTCGAAGGCATTCATTTCCAGTTTCATTGCCTCCACCCACATAGGATTTCAAGAGCCTCTGAAGACGGTGTCAAGCTGCCCAGAAAAGCAACTCGATATGGACTTCAAAGACTATCATAGGAAAGATGCTGGAAAATAGGATGATTAAATTTACCAACAAAATCATACGTGAAGTTGGCGCCGAATACGAGAAGGATAACGGGAATGAAAATCAAAGGTATGAGGTGGTAAAGTGGAGGGAGTACCAAAGTCCGAAGAAGGATGTGGCAGAGGCGGCCAAGGGCGACGGGCGTACACTTCCAAGGTGGGCTCAAATGGTACGGGAGGAGGTGCCTCATAAAATAGAGGTGTAGGTCGGGCAAAGTGATGAAGCCTCACCCTTGAGAGATGGGGAGGCAAGAGCTTGTAAAGTACTCACCCCCAATAGAAAGAGACATCCTCGTGAAATGTAGCATCAAGAGAGTGATTAATGTGCTTTGATATCGAATCATAAAACTATACCTCTTAAACATCAAGGAGTACCCCACAAAAATGCACCAAATAGTTTTATCATCAAGTTTGTTTAGAGAGGGACTACGATCATGAAAAAAAATATGTACACCCAAACACACGAGGAAGAATGTAGAATAAAGTGCTATTGGGTTGAAGGCACTGGAAAGGTGCCTCCCCCCAAACCCGACTTGGGGTACGAAATCTGATAATTGCGGCGATAAGAACAACAAGGTGCTAATAGGTTTTGAGCATCTTCACACCACTCAACAAACATCGAACTACTCCTATGAGGTGGCGATTTTCGTGTTCCGCCACTCCTTTTTGTTTGGGGGTATATGGAAAAGTGAGTTGATGCAAGATTCCTTTTTGATTAAGCTGAGACCAAAACTCATAAGAAACATACTCACTCCTATTATCGGATTGGATATTACAAACTATTATCTTAAATTAAGTTTAATCATTTGAAGGAATTGAACAAACAAGAGGAGGACTTAGGATTTCCTTTTAAGGAGATACACCCAAGTACACCGAATATAATCATCAATGAGACGATCCCCACACTTCAGGATGAATCAAATCAAACATATTAGGATCATGACTCGTATGTTGTATACAACTAATCCTAGTATGCTTAAAAAGCTCACAGACTTCACATAAGAATCTTTTGCCCGTACATGCTTTAGAAAAATAAGGGAATAACAAACATAAATACTGGAAATTGATATGTTCGGGATGGGCATGCCACACATGCAAGGTTTGGAGGGAAACATCATAAGAAACGGAATTCGACAAGATGGAAGCATTGAGACTAAAAGTGGGAGGTTGCGGTGGTGGAGGATGCTCGAAATAGTACAATCCGTCGCGCTTATAACCCCTGCAAATAATTTTCCTCGAACTCAAGTCTTGCAAGAGACAACAGGTAGGAAAAAATACAATAGCACAGTTGAGATGTTTGGCAAGTTAGTTAATAATTGAGAGATTAAAAGAAAAAGTAGGGCAATGATAAACTAGGAAAGAGTAATATCGGGAGACTCCCCCTCCCACCAAAAAAAAAAAAAACTATGGATACGCGTACGGGAGGTGTCCGCAATATGAACATCGTGACAAATGGGAACGGTGGGTGAGGAATGATTATATGACTCTCTCGTCATGTGATCAGTTGCTCCAGAATCTAGAATCCAAGTATGCTTCACAGCCTGAACATGAAAGCAGAGGGGGTACCTGAAATAGAGAAGGATCGACAACAACAACCGGTGGAGTAACTACCTAAAGACAAGTGTTATTAACACCTATGGCCAAACCAAATGATACGAATAGTTGGTTCCGAGTAAATTTCCGTTTCAACACTGGACGGTTGTGACAAACCATCTTTCTATCACCAAAACGGGATTCAAATGCAAAATTGCACCAATTCATGAGGAGATTTATAGCCAACTGAATAGGGGTATGTTTTGCTCATACAAAAACATCTTTGCTAATACCCGAAATATATTTGCTAATCACCCATTATATCTCAAAAAGTATTCAAAAATTGACCAAACGTTAATCTGAAATTTTTGGATGGCAAATTTGTACTAAAATCATTAAAGAAATTACCAACAGTTTTAAGAGAATCACCGAGTGTAAGAGGGTAGTCCCCTTGAAGGTTGGGAGTATGATAATACAAACAGAGGCATAACCCCTATAGATATAGTGATAAAACAGTAACCCAAATATCCTCAACTATCACAAATGAACACAAAGTATTTTATACAATAAACACTCAAATCTCTCATGTATAACTCATAATAAAAGGACTTCAGAAACAACTCATTCAAAGGTAGAGAGAAGTAAGCACCCTAGATACACCTTGGCAGACAATATACACACCAACAATCTCCAATATCTCCCTGGTCAACTAATAAAAGCTTCGTAATAAATGTCAATGGTGGGTGGATAAAACTCTTGTCTGTAATAACTCTTTTGCTCTCAATGTGTTTTCTCTCTCTAGCAAGAACTCTCTCTTCTCAGAATTGGTTGAGGCCAATAAATAGCCCCCCCTTCCCGAGATGTCTCAGTCCTCATTAATGTGAAAGACATTCCTCACACTTTAAGTCCCAAGCATTAAATGCCTGATGGGTCAGCACACCCTACGTCATAATCATTAATTGCCAGTACATGTCTTTTGGCTACCAACTGTGCATCAGAGGGCTGTCACAACAGTGGTGGCTCACCAAACCGTTTGACAGCCCCAATACCACAGTGCTTTACTCAAGTTTGGATTGAACAATGGGTAGGTGTCTAGTGACATCACCTAAAATAGACGTGACATTTGGTAGAGGGCTGTTTGGCTCGAAGCTCAATATATGATGGGACTCAAGGTTACTCTGCACAAGCTTCCACATTAAAAGGTCTCTCGGTGTTTTACCAGGTGCATCTAAGATGGTCAAGATAAGCCTTAACGCTGCCTCACTTCTCAATCCTCCAAACCAAGTCCCTCTTAAGTTCCCACGACGAGGTCATTCGATAGAGCATGTAAGCTCTCCCAAGCCCTGCCAGGCCTGGTCTCTCGCGAGTACCGTTTGACCTCACACTCAATATTACAATCGTTACATTATTACAGTCAGTGTAATTAAAAAGATACAATTTGACTAAGTAAAAACGGAAAATAAATAAGAGCTCTCTCGGCAAGTTTCCTCACTGGGCTCCATCACTGAGCTGCCTCGCTGCCTTCATGCTACTTCTCTTGAGTCTCTTCTGTTAATTGGGGAAGCTGATGTAAATGACGTCAAATGGGAGCAAGAAAAGCTAATTCTCTCTCAAACTCTCTCTAATCAAATATCTCAAAATGAAATAATGCCTCAAATGAGGCTACATAAGGGTATTTATAGGAGGATGGTAGCTTAGTGTCACTTACCAGGAATTTTATGCAATTTTCTAAAGTCTAACCCCGTGACATTAGGCTCCAAGCTAAAGAAGTATTTATGATTATGTCCCTATTAGCCTTTTGCTACTTCCTTCCTATAATACCAAACAAACAACTAATAAAAGAAAATACATCAAATAAAGGAAATAAAAAAAGTTACAAAAATACAATAAAACCCTAATATTACTAAAAATAACCCCTATTCTTCATTCACATCATTCTCTCCGCCTTCGAAAAAGTTGTCCTCGAACTTTAAGATTGAGGTTGAATGCAAAAATTGTCCAAAATTGCGGAAGAGGCAAAAATTGAGGGGCCAAAATTGAATTTATGAAAATTTGAGGAAGACTCTTCAATTCTTGCACCATTCTTCATCTTCTTCCTTTTGCCACGCATCAAAATCATCAAAAATATCGACCACTGGGGTCAAAAACCATTTTCTTGGTGTGAAACCCTAGTTCTTGCTTTTGGTTGAGGGTTACACGTAGGGCAGAAGAGTGATTGGGCAGCATAGGAGAGATTTGGGCCAAAAGGGGTCGAAACCCTAGAGTTTCATGACCGTCGACATGTCCAAGGTGGATTCCGGCCACTAGAGTAGGGGTTGATTCAGACAGAGGGGTGCGGTGGGGCTGGTGACACCTTCGGCCAAGTCTAGAAGGTTGTGGGTCAGATTGGGGGTCGGGGGGCCAGATCAGTAGTTGGAGGGGTTTTTAGGCTTCTGTGAGTAGACCTGTCAAAAAACATGATAACCCATTAACACGACCCGACCTGACACGAAATTATAAGTTAATGGGTTTACCTTTATTGGGTTTGGGTCATTAACGGGTTAACAAGGTAGACCCGTTAACACTAACGGTTTTTGGTTTGGAAGTTTACTTGTACCCGTTTTAACCCGTTTCTACCCGTTAACACTACTGGGTACTATAGAGTCACCCAACCCATACCCGATAAGAATAACCATTAAAACCCATTATTTCTAAATCCTTTAAGACTAACGTGTACTATAGGGTCACTGAACCTATACCCAATAAGAATTACAATTAAAACCCATTATTTTTAAACTATTAAAGACTAACGGGTACTATAGGGTCACCCAACCCGTTATCCATTTAAACCCAAACTGATTCATTAATATTAGCGGGTGGAAACGGTTCGGGTCGTGTACCCGTTAATATTAACGGCTCGTGTTTAGGTATTGTCATTAGACCTGTTAGCCTTAACGGGTCGTGTATGGGTTAGGGGTGTTTTGACCCATAACCTGTACATGACCCAAACCGACCCGTTGACAGGTCTATCTGTGAGGAGGTGATGGTGGATGGCTGGGACTAAGGTCTGCCTCTGGTGGTTTGCGACCTCCGGGACTAAGGTCTGCCTCTGGTGATGGTGGATGGCTGGGACTAAGGTCTGCCTCTGGTGGTTTGTGACCTCCACCAGGGCAAAACCCTAGCTGTTCCGTGTTGGTTTTAGGGGTCGGAGGTAGTCCGGCGGGTTGGAGTGGATTTCCGGTGTGTTGGAGGGTTGTCGGTCTTGGGATGGTGATGTGGGTCGGGGAGAGGTCGAAAAGGGTCAACGTGTGGGTCGGTGGGTTTCAAGGCAGAATTGATTGTTGTGGGGGGGGGGGGGGGGTTGGGCTGTTTGGTCAGTAAGTTGGGGCGGTGGGGTGTTTCTTGATGTTGTGGTGGTGGTTTGGAGATCAATGGGGGCTATAGGGCTAGGATTTTTTTGGGGTAGAAGGGTGGAAATGGTTGCGGAAGCGTGGGTAAATGGGTTTTGGGGGTTAGGGTTAGGGTTTTGAGGTATTACCGGGGCAGTGTGAGGGCGGTCCGTGGTGGTTGCCTATGATGGAAGTCGTGCATTCATCACATCCATTTGAACCTTCAATTGGTTGAGGACTTCCATGATTTGCTCAAAAGGGTTTGCCGCGGGAGTGTTCATCCTTTCTTGAATCCACCTTGACGTTGTTTACGAGTTTTTGTTTTTTTACAACAACAACAGGTGGAGTGACTAGGCCCTGATACCAATTGACGTAAATAACGTCAAATGGGAGCAAGAAAAGATAATTCTTTCTCAAACTCTCTCTAATCAAATATCTCAAAATGGAAGAATGCCTCAAATGAGGCTATATAAGGGGTATTTATAGAAGGAAGGTAGCTTAGGCTCTAAGTTAAAGAAGTAATTACAATTATGTCCCTATTAGCCTTTTGCTACTTTCTTCCTATAATACCAAACAAACAACTAATAAAAGAAAATACATCAAATAAAGGAAATAAAAGAAAGTAACAAAAATACAATAAAACCCAAAAATTACTAAAAATAACCTCAATTCTTCATTCACATCAGAAGCTCTCTCAAATTCAGAGATTACCTTTAAGCCCCCCCTTACACCGAGAATTTGCTCGCGATGAGCATATTAATAACTACCACCTAAATGGTCGGGGACATAGGAAAATATCTAAAAGAACGTTGTCGAATAACCCGGCAGCGCCCCTTAAAAAAGCAGCTTCTTTCGTCATAAAACACCGATAAATCCTAAAAGGGTGAAAGAATTAGGGTTTTGACCCTAAAATAGAGAGGAACAAAGGCTACGATAAAAAAATTAGCCCCAAAATAACCCTATCAGAACCTTATTGCGATTAGCACTAACCGCGAATGAACAATACAATGAACCAAACAATAATGAACAACAATCGATGAAACACAATTAGGGTTAGGGTTGGGAAGAAGAGATATGTAGAGAGATTTAATTTTTGCTCTTGATACGAAAAAGATTTTAGTGATGTGATGGCATACCCAGATCCCAATAATTGTATTTATTAGTGTTCTAAAAAGCGTGCCTAGGCGCGAGGCTTTTTACATACACCAAGTTTTGGCCCAAGCCGTGTATTAAGGCGCGGTCAATGATGATCAACGTTTTTTGGGGTAAAGCGTAAAAAAAACGCGCGTATTTTAGGGGTAAGGCGTGAAAAAACGCGAGTTTTTTTTGGAGTAAGGCGTGAAAAAATGGGAGTTTTATTTATTTATTTATTTTTTAGTATTTAAAAAAAATAGTATTTTAATTTGTAAATATTCAAACATTTTTAAGGTATGTAACAATTTAGTATTTTTAATAGCCTTGTTATAGTTAAAAATATTAAACTATATTAAAAAAAGGCCTAAACGCTTTTTCACGCCTTTTTACACCTAAGGCCCGCCTAGGTGTTACACCCTGCTCAATGAAATACCGGGTGATCAGTCCTATATCAAAATAAAATAGGAATCTCATCTGGTTCATTCTTAGCATCGCTGTTGAAAACTTTTTAAAACTTACTAACCACCTAGTATTCAAAAGCTGATGTCAAAATTTTAATCTTTTTATTTAACAACAACAACCGTATAAATATCAATACGAACCATTCACACAAACCATGAATCTAAAGCAATACTGAATAAATATATAAATGACCGACCGAATAAACCATCAGCAGAAAACCAACATCCACTAATATAATCCAACAAAGAATAGTAACCAGTACAAAGTCCGACTGAAATGAAAATAGCTGGGGCAACATGCTCGAAAGAAATACCAAGCTGCATCCTACTCTAGGAATGAAATGACTAAAGTGTCTATGTCCAAATCTCGCAACATCCACACCTGTTGTAGTTACGCATCCCTCGAACAGATCTTCAAGTTTGGCATTCTTGTGGCTGGATACCTAAAAGGTTTTGAAAATATTTTGCAAGTATGGGTCAGAGCCTAAAGTCCTTTTGAAAACATTATGCAAGTGAATTAAAATGTGTGAATGCTCTTCATATTTAAGTTAGTGTCGCACTCCCTTGAGATATATCTCACCCCTCCTCTAAAGTGCACACATAACGCTTTCTTCCCGACCCTCCTAGTTACACCACTCCGTCTAACTAGCCTTGTCATGAAACTCCTTGAACTCTACTCTAATCCGAGTAATTTGTATCTTTACTTCGTAAGTTATTTATCGCATTAACTTAATTAATCATTTCTTAAAAGTCATATAACATTCACTAGTTATATAAGTAATACAAATTCTCTTCATGTATTTATTTACCCATATATAATTATCTACTCCATTATATACGTAGAACTATATTCCACAATCACACATATGTTGAATATACTTAAAACCATCCTTTCGAGTAATACCTCATCGGATGAATTCTTTAAAGTGCTATCTTCCCAGGTCTACTCAGTCCCACCTGGATTTCTGAGACAGCTAGCCACTGCCGAATCAGAACATAGAAATATAAACGTATTGGAGGCGGTCATATTCTCCCGAGTATGAAGACAATCATCTCAATGCCCACCTCTATTTGGATGCTATGACATGGGGATATACTCGCCTTACTCCTCAAGCTAGGGGATTCACCCACATTGCGCAACCTCCCCCGATAGCACTAGAGCATATAATTCTAAATAAATACCTAGCCACTTGTATTTATGAGATCACACTACCATATATATATATATATATATACGGTAGTGTGATAGTATATATATATATATATAAATAAAATTTAATCCCAGCTTTACCGTGTACGAAGTCCATAACACTAGCCAACATATTCCCGAGACTATGGTCCGACTCTAATTTAATTAATTTACCCATTAATTAAGTTAATATCTCCCCGAGTCTATCCGACTCTAATTTAATTAACATGCCCATTAATTAACTTAATATCTCCCCGAGTCTATGGTCCGACTCTAATTTAATTAATATTCCCATTAATTAACTTATTATCTCCCCGAGTCTATGGTCCGACTCTAATTTAATTAATATACTCATTAATTAATTTAATATCTCCCTGGTGTCACACAACCAATGTACCCGGACTTGCTCACCTGACCCGTATTTTCATATCTTAGAACGTACTCCTCAAAATTCCCTTATAAAGAGAACGCTCCTAATTAAATAATATTTAACAATTTATTGTATCATCCTATAATAAATTATTCCAGCTATAAGCTATAATAAATTGTATCATCCTATAATAAATTAATCTATTATCATGGCATCACTCAACCAAAATATCCGGACACCCCCTTGGTCCATAATACAATATCCTCAAATCTGAGGTTTTTAATTTACTCAATCTGCCCAGATTTTTAAAATGCCGTTTTGGAGAATTTTGGGGCCGTTTTGGAAAAAGCGTATTA